>JAOPHQ010002848.1:47500-105000 GCA_030340625.1 Merluccius polli | reverse complement strand
AGCATGTGGGGCTCCAGCCGCCGTGTCCTTCAGGAGGCAGTGACGTCTCACGTCAAGTGTTTCTCCCAGACAACATGCAAGGTTCGTGCATTGCTCGGTCGCTAACTCATACGACGAGTGTTACTTTTGAATCAAGATGTTGCACTGCAATGACTTTAGTCACAAAATGGTTGAATTCGTTCATGGATGCGCTGTTAAAGGCCTACAATTATCTGTACAGGTTCTAGTGCTCACTGGGGCTCAATGCTTGTGCTCACTGCATGCATGCATGCATGCATGCATGCACCATAGGTATGCACCACTGTGTACAGTCTCAATGGTGTGAACATGTCCACTTTCCCACAGAACACAGTGGTGGTGGAGCGATGGTGGCAGGTCCCATTGGCCAAAGAAGGTCGAGCACCAAGATTACATCCGAGGAGACACAGAGTTTTCAAGTTGGTGGAGGACACCAAACTAGTGCCGAAGGAGAAAAACATGGAGCTGATTCTAACACAAACGGTTGAAAGTCAGTATCCCAAATGCTTATGATAAGTGTGTGTGTCGTCAGTCTTGTTAGGGACTTTCCATAAGTATTTTATCGATGTGTTTTGTTTTGAACAGAGCTCGGTGGACGAGGAGACACGGTGTTTGTGAAAAAATCAGTTGGCAGAAATAAACTGCTGGCTCAAGGTCTGGCGATATATTCATCTCCAGAAAACAAACAGATGTTCGCAGAGGAAATACGGGTATGCCTTTCGTTTTGCTTTAAATGACTTTCTTTTTGTAACATGCCAATCTTTTGTACTATTTGGACCCGTTTACATGATGCCCCTAATTTATTCAAGCATCTTTCATCCACAGCTTTTGCATGAGGGGAAGCCAGAGGATAGAATCCAAACACGCACAGGACAACTGGTGAACTAGTTTTACTACTTTTTCATAGTTTTTTGAAGATCTCTCTCGTCATCGCTATTTGTCTTCCTACAAAGCTGTCGTTGTTAATGTATTTGCAGACTGTGGACTTACTGAAGCGCTCACACTTGAAGATTAACAAATGGCGCTCGGATGAGTATACACTCACCCAAGAGATTGCATGCAGGCAGTTTGCCCGGAAGGTATGTCTGTTTTGTGTTTTTTTTTTAGGATAATTTTAGATAAAATATATTCTTTTAATGGCCAGATTAGTCAAAATTGTGACCTTTTTATTCAGTTGGGAGTTATTGTGCCACTTCATGCGTTGAGACTTCCAGACGAGCCAATCAAGGATGTAGGAGAATACTGGTGTGAGGTTACGGTAAGACATATGGGTGATCTTTTTATACTCTTACTCAATACTACTTCATAGTGTGTAGACAACCGGCGGTAAACATGTCTACTTTGCTTTTTTCATCTCTAATGCATTGTTTTTTCATTAGAGGATGTTGATGCATGTTTTAACAGTTGCGTCAAAAATAAACCCAGGATAATTTTCTTCTTTCTCAGGTGAATGGAATAGACACTGTACGTATCCCAGTGTTGGTCCTGCCGTACGAAGACCAATCTGTAATGCATCAGAAAATGTTGAAAAAGTTGAGGCAGGAAAATGCAGCTTCTATCACAGCCGAGGGCAGTTCTGAAACAGCCGCTCACGTGTTGGAAGCTTCTGAGGTTTTGACCACTCCTGATGGCGGGTCTACTGCATCTCAAGAGCCTTTGCCTTCTGAAGAGAAAACGGGACCACCAACTGAAAACCACCCAAAAGATTGAAGGACTGATTTAAAAATACGGTATCCACTTTTAAAAAAAAAGTAAGATTGTCATGTTAATAGAAAAGTAATTGTCTGGTAACGTCGATGTGAATACAAATTTCAAAGACCAGTTTTGTTTCCTTTTTTTCAATTTTTATTCAGTTTTGTATTATACTTTGTACCAAACATGTCTGCTGTCCATCCACAAGCATTCTCTTCATTTAGCTCATTTTCAGAAATAAAAATACCTATAAATTCAAAACAAAGTGCCTTGAAGATTACCTTATGCATAGCAAGTCGTATATCCAAGGATCCTACTGCCCCTCACTAAAAAATGAAATAAAATAAACCTCTTCAGCCCTAGTTATATTTATTCTCTACATTATCTTATCTTGTAAAGATGCACATGCGGTACTATTGCCACTTGGTGCCTGCATCATTGTAATGTAAAACAAGTAAATACTCAATGGCATTCGTCAGAAGATTCATACTTTCACATGCTCTGACGGATTAAAAAGTAGTCTCCCAGTTCCAGCATTGGTATGTGTGGTGTATATATATCTGGCTTTGTACATTATGGTTTGACAATTATAAAATTATACATTTTATTAAAACTTTTTGAGGTTGTTTAGAAAAGCTGGCCCCAAAATTATTGGATGACCACATCAGCACTGAAACCCCATACTGCTTTGCTCCAATATTAGACTTTAGTGGTCAGTGTCCTAAGACACAAATGGGAGTCATAGGAAAGAAAAACCCCTGCAAAAATAATCTTTATTACGTTAATACCAATTGAGGATGACGTGAGAAGCAACATGTCACTAATGCTCTGGGATGAGTTAGTTAACCGGATTAGAGCATGATAACCAACCAAACAAGGATCTATTCCAAACTATATCATGGAAATTGAAAGGGAGTAAAGGTGTCACATTACTATTTACTGGCTAGAGGAATAGTTACGAAGGACCTGTATAATCTTAGGAAATGTATTTTAAGTCTTATTAGAAGCTGTTGAGGGGTAGACGCAGGATAGCTTTTGTTTCAATGCAAAAGCCAAACATTATGTAACACAGTAATCCTATAAAACATACCAATATTAACAATGTTAAACACAGGATGGACAAAACTGGGGAAACAAAAATGGAGAAGTCAGTATTATGAGACAAATATTTCATCCCAAGCAACAGTAGAAGAACGCATTTGCTCAGGTGAAAAAACACTGGAAAGCTATTATCTACGGTCTGCCCAAAAGGTTTCTGCAGGCCACAGATTGTCCAGAATACAGCTGCTTAGAAGCCATATTTAGCCTGGGTCTGACGGCGCGTTAGCTTGTTTTCTGCCCAGTTGTTCTTCAGTTCCAGCTCACGTTCTTTTGCCTACAGATAACGGACAAAAGGTTTAGATCCTTACAATCTCAAACACAATTTTTTCAAGAATATTTAAACATTTGATTGTAGAAAAGGAATTTTGCAATTGTTCATACATATATATATATATATATATATATATATATATATATATATATATATGATATATAAACATAAGCAGTAGTAGTAGTGCATCAGACTTACCTGGTGAATAAGATATGTGATCTGGTGCTTTCGTCGCTGCTGTCCTGTAGGTTGGTCTCCCTTTTTCTGAAAACAAATTAATTAATAGAATATAGTCATATTAACCTTAACAACCAATAATCATGGACACAAATGATAGCAAAACAAACCCTTACAGCAGTTAAACCCTGCCAAAACGGTGAGTAATTTTTCCCTGTATCCCCATTTGATGACATAAAATCTTCTACAAATTAGCCTGGTACAATGTAAAAAAAAACCTTAATAAAATGAAATTGATTTTTTTGTGAATCTATCAATAAAATCAACCAGTATGGGCTCATGTTGGTGGAAGATTATCATGTGTTAGCGTCATAGCTCACCTTGCTGAAGGACTTGCGCTCTTGTTTCTCCTCAGTCATGCTCTTGGTCATCCACTGCTGGCTGCCAACCAACTGGTCATCACCTTTGATCTCCAGAAACTTTACTTCCTCTTTGCCCCGGTTGCGTTTCCCTTGAAGCCTCATGAACTGATTGATTTTAAAAAGGAAAAAACAAAGGATTCTTAGCAAAACTCAAAAAATGTCATTCAATAATTGTGTTACCAGATGTGCATTTACATTATTATTTGAGACACCTGTGCAACTTTGTGAGTGTGCAAGTTCAGTGCTGTCACAAGCAATATCTGTCAGAATAATTATTTAGTAGTTCAGTTCAAAAAATGAGACACGCAGTATAACACGCTACTCTCACTGCAGTGAGAGTAGCAGGTTTTGTCATTTGTTCTCATCTCGTTGACTCTGTATTTTATTAATTAATTTGCTGCTCTCACTACAGTGAGAGTAGCGTGGGTGAACACTATCATACGATGACAAGACAAAACAAAACAATGGAGAAAAGTTGCTCTTACTGCCTCCTCGTCAAACATTTCAGAGGATCCCGGCTCATCATCATCATCATCATCTGCCTGTTCGGGGTTTGCGTCCTGGTAGAACGGCTGGTTATAATAACCCTGGTCCATGTGGAAACATTTAGAAAATAAGTTAGATGTTCCAATTTCATTTAAATTAGACATCAGCTCACAGTTATTATCAGGCATTGTCCAGTACTTCCTACCAGAGCTCCAGCATCTGGTAGCGGCTGCTGGTAGTCCGGAGGGTGGCCACCCCAGGCCCCGGGCCCCTCGTGGCTGCAGCCGAAGTCCAGCGGGGCGTCCGATTGGCCATCATCGTCGGCTCTAGGTACAAAGGGAAGGGCGACTCCAGGGGCCCGGGGCTCGGGGTCCGGGCTAGGCGCTGCGGCGATGGGGATCGTCACCGTACTCTCTCCAAGGGAGAAGTAGTTCTCTGGGGCCACATCCTCCTCGTTGTCCTGGTCCTCGGTGGCTATTTGCCTAGCGAGCTGCAGGGCGGCGGACTTAGCGGCAGCCTTGATGGCCGAGGGAGAAGCGCTGGAGCCGAGGAGGCCCTTGGCAGGCGCTGCGGGCCTGGGAGTTTTGGGTTCTGTGGACTTGGTGAGTGTGTAGGGTATCAGCGGTCTGTTGGTCTCCTTCACACTCATGTTCCTGGGCTGTGGCAAGAGAGAGGACAGGCCTGTGCCAGACCCCTGTTGGAGGGAAATGTGTGCAAATGAAGAGAAGACTGGTTGAAGACATATGTAAACATCTTCTGTATACACCGGTTAAAATGCTGATATTACCAACAAAGGCAGAGCGTTTGCTCACAGCCTCCACCTTATTACATTCAGGTACATTCAACTTGGATTATTAAGTGATACTCATAAATCAGATGACGGATCATTTTGAGGCAATAGCCTAGTCTCTAAATTAAATCCCCAAATATAGCAGGCATCTTTAGGTAACTAAATATCTATACACTGCACCCAAGTCAAGTGTGTGTTTTTGTTTTGTTTCATTACCTGAGGTTGTGACCTTTTCTTTGCTGGCTCGTCCTCATCGGAATCCGACTAGAGACATTTTGGAAATGAATGAATATGAATAGTTAAATATGATGTCGTAAATGCAAGCTGATACAGTTGAAACAGAAAACGTACTTACATTATCCCGTCGCATCTTCGGCACGGTAATCTTGACCGGCTCCGTGCGCTTCTTGGGTCTGGGCAGGCTGAGCAGCGAGCCGCCCCTGGCAGCCTGCGGATCGGGGCCATCGTGGGGCGAAGCGGTCGTCTTGGTTTGCCTGCTCGCTGGTTCTTCACTTCGCATGGGACCCGCCGTGGGCTTTTTAGGAGCCGGCAACACTGAAAATAGCCCTCTGCTCGGTCTGGCGGCGCTAGGGGACGTTTCTCCGGAGTCGCTCTCGTCGCTGCTCCCGTAGGCAACCAAAGACATGTCGGCCGGTTGTGATGCTGGGGCACCTAGCGGACATGTATCACTTCACTTGCCTCGGTGGTTATGCCTTCAACAAAAAACACTCCTGCTCAAGTTCGCGTGCGTTTTCTTTTCTTCAGTAATGTTGCTTGAAGGAACGGGGATGGACGTGACTTTAGTGGCTCTAGGACAAGGCCATCGCAGCGGGCTATTTTACATTAGAGTCTGTCTAAAGTCGGGATTACAAATGTAGGCCGCGATGGATAACACGACTGATCTTCTGCGTTTTGAGGAGGTCGATCTCGGCTTACTGTTGGGGGAAATAGCGCGCAGTGGAGGATATACTGACTTATATATATATATAAATATATATATTGATCTCTGGGTTTGTGCACCCACAATATAGCAAACCTCTGATCAAAACATACCCCTTCTGTATGAGCGCTCTCCGCCGCTACTGCGCAGGTTCTTGCGCATGTTGTTTTCTTCTTCGTGTTGTTGTGCGTCTTTCCCACCGCAACCCTGTCGACCCTGCGGCTCACGACCGCCACCCACTGGTACACAGCGGGAACTGCACTTTCCAATGCACTTTTTTAAAATTAAATGTCTCACTTGCTCACATCGCATTGATTATGTGTTGAGTACATATACGTCGTTTTAATGCCCACGTGTTGTACCTGACCTGATTTTTTTCCCCCCAAGTTCAGCCAAATCTAAAAGCAATGCATTTTGGTCAATGGAGGTGAATGGACTGCATGCTGTCACGCCACCAACAGGGGGCGCTGGGACGAACCAGCAGCTGAAACCAGTGGGTGCGTCTACGAATTGGGAAGCGGGTTACAATTTCAAACCTAAACAGTCAAGAGAGCGAGGATCGAGACCAGGCCAATATTTTTCGAAATACATTTTAAAGCGATCCAGACGGTACAGCAGATTATTCCCTGGCCTTTCCATCGATTTGAGAGAAAAAAACAGCGAAAATATCGTTTCTTCACGTTTGTTGTTTCCCTCCTCGCGTTTGATCGTATTGCGATAAACCGCGGCGTTGTTTGTTTTTTTGCAGGTGTTTTTGTCGGGATACCACACCAAACGTTATTACGTTGCATCCACTTCCCTCACACACCTCCACATATTCCCTCCGACATGCCGAGGTCGAATAGGCAAAGGGAATACAAACCTGGTGATCTTGTGTTCGCCAAAATGAAGGGATATCCACACTGGCCTGCGAGGGTAAGCCACAGAACCCATTCAGTATTGTTTCCGTCTGCCTATTTATTTATTTTTCAAATCCATTTTTTGTTGTTGAATATATATAACGCAGGCGCCTTGCTTTCGTTTTCATAGCACATGCAATGTAAAAGGCCTCGACGTTTGGCCCAGCTAACATTGGCATAGCTGAGTTGGGGTTAGCTAACTATTACAACATGTAACCGTCTTCTGCGCCGCCGGACGCGCCAGACGCTCGCGAGCGGCTCCATTTCAGCGGCGGACCCGCGCTAGCCTGCTAGCTAGCTAGCTAGTCTCACACGGACACCGACGTTGCCGTGGCAGCCATGGTTCCTCCACCATGGTTTCTCCATGTTCCTCCATGGTTTCTCCGTGGCTATCACAACGCGGTTTGCGTTGTGGTGTATTAAAATGGGGGACGCGTTAACGTGAACGTGTTTATGTGAACTTGCTTTGGGTTTTAGAGTCGACGGTCGTCGGCTCTATTAAGGAAAGGAGCCACGTCGCTAGGCAGCTGGTAGAAATAGTGTAGCATGGGGGTCCGCACTAGTGTAGCATGGGAGTTTGCACTAGTTAAGCATGGGGGTTGGTACTAGTTAAGCATGGGAGTCCGCACTAGTTTAGCATGGGAGTTGGTACTAGTTAAGCATGGGAGTTGGTACTAGTTAAGCATGGGAGTTGGTACTAGTTAAGCATGGGGGTTGGTACTAGTTAAGCATGGGGGTTGGTACTAGTTAAGCATGGGGGGTCCGCACTAGTTTAGCATGGGAGTTGGTACTAGTTAAGCATGGGGGTTGGTACTAGTTAAGCATGGGAGTTGGTACTAGTTTAGCATGAGAGTTGGTACTAGTTTAGCATGGGGGTTGGTACTAGTTTAGCATGGGGGTTGGTACTAGTTTAGCATGGGAGTTTGCACTAGTTAAGCATGGGAGTTGGTACTAGTTTAGCATGGGAGTTGGTACTAGTTTAGCATGGGGGTTGGTACTAGTTTAGCATGGGAGTTGGTACTAGTTTACCATGGGAGTTGGTACTAGTTTAGCATGGGAGTTGGTACTAGTTTAGCATGGGAGTTGGTACTAGTTTAGCATGGGAGTTGGTACTAGTTTAGCATGGGGGTTTGCACTAGTTTAGCATGGGAGTTTGCACTAGTTTAGCATGGGAGTTTGCACTAGTTAAGCATGGGAGTTTGCACTAGTTAAGCATGGGGGTTTGCACTAGTTAAGCATGGGGGTTTGCACTAGTTAAGCATGGGGGTCCGCACTAGTTTAGCATGGGAGTTGGTACTAGTTAAGCATGGGGGTTGGTACTAGTTTAGCATGGGGGTTGGTACTAGTTTAGCATGGGAGTTGATACTAGTTTAGCATGGGGGTTTGCACTAGTTAAGCATGGGAGTTTGCACTAGTTAAGCATGGGAGTTGGTACTAGTTTAGCATGGGAGTTGGTACTAGTTTAGCATGGGGGTTGGTACTAGTTTAGCATGGGAGTTGGTACTAGTTTAGCATGGGGGTTGGTACTAGTTTAGCATGGGGGTTGGTACTAGTTTAGCATGGGAGTTTGCACTAGTTAAGCATGGGAGTTGGTACTAGTTTAGCATGGGAGTTGGTACTAGTTTAGCATGGGGGTTGGTACTAGTTTAGCATGGGAGTTGGTACTAGTTTAGCATGGGGGTTGGTACTAGTTTAGCATGGGAGTTGGTACTAGTTTAGCATGGGAGTTGGTACTAGTTTAGCATGGGAGTTGGTACTAGTTAAGCATGGGGGTTGGTACTAGTTAAGCATGGGAGTTGGTACTAGTTTAGCATGAGAGTTGGTACTAGTTTAGCATGGGGGTTGGTACTAGTTTAGCATGGGGGTTGGTACTAGTTTAGCATGGGAGTTTGCACTAGTTAAGCATGGGAGTTTGCACTAGTTAAGCATGGGGGTTTGCACTAGTTAAGCATGGGAGTTTGCACTAGTTAAGCATGGGAGTTTGCACTAGTTAAGCATGGGGGTTGGTACTAGTTAAGCATGGGGGGTTGCACTAGTTTAGCATGGGGGTTGGTACTAGTTAAGCATGGGGGGTTGCACTAGTTTAGCATGGGAGTTTGCACTAGTTAAGCATGGGGGTTTGCACTAGTTAAGCATGGGAGTTTGCACTAGTTAAGCATGGGAGTTTGCACTAGTTAAGCATGGGAGTTTGCACTAGTTAAGCATGGGAGTTTGCACTAGTTAAGCATGGGAGTTTGCACTAGTTAAGCATGGGGGTTGGTACTAGTTAAGCATGGGGGGTTGCACTAGTTTAGCATGGGGGTTGGTACTAGTTAAGCATGGGGGGTTGCACTAGTTTAGCATGGGAGTTTGCACTAGTTAAGCATGGGAGTTTGCACTAGTTAAGCATGGGGGTTGGTACTAGTTAAGCATGGGGGGTTGCACTAGTTTAGCATGGGGGTTGGTACTAGTTTAGCATGGGGGGTTGCACTAGTTTAGCATGGGAGTTTGCACTAGTTTAGCATGGGAGTTTGCACTAGTTAAGCATGGGAGTTGGTACTAGTTTAGCATGGGAGTTGGTACTAGTTTAGCATGGGGAGTTGATGGTCGCCTCTCTCTCTCTCTACACATCCGCAATTATAATCAGAAACCGCACGTTTCTCACCTACCTGTGGGACTTGGTTCCCTCCTAACTATGGTGGCGCTGAACCAGGCGTGGGCGACCCTGGTCACATGTTTATAGTGACCCTGAGTACAACTGCACACACACACACACACACACACACACACACACATATATATATATATATATATATATATATATATATATATATATATATATATATATATATATATATATATATATATAAAAGTGACATTAAGGGTAGGCCCCAGTTTCTCTATTCATTCACTTGAGCCTACTGGGGAAAAGCTATTGAAGTAATTGGACCGGTTTTATACGAAATACAATGCTCTGTCTTGCGTTGATGTTATAGTAAAACGTTGGCAAAACATGCAAACGTGTCTCTGGTGGTTATTGTGTCTCTGTAGCGTTTCCCTCCTTTTCAGTGTCTTGTCCAACTGCACCGCCTCGCCTTGTGTAACCCGACACACCTCATCTCTGAATGCCCACTTTAACTCCGTACGGCACTTTGTTGTGTGCCTGTATTTGATTGACTATTGAGCATTTCTCTCTCTCCCCCCCCCCGCCATCATCATCCTCTTGTTATATTGACCTGACCTCTTTCATCGTCACAGATTGACGAGTTGCCAGAAGGAGCAGTGAAGTCGCCGTCCAACAAGTATCAGGTCTTCTTCTTCGGCACACACGAAACGTGAGTTTCAAACCAACTTTACTGGACCCTATTGATCTGGTCCTGATGGATGCACCGGCCTCATATTGTTCAATGCATGTACATCAAAATGTCAATGTATATGTTTTGCATGCATCTATGCACAAAAGGATATATGTATGTATTTAAGGATGTTTACGTTGTACATAATTGTGTTTTTGAGAAACCGTTAACGTCCCACCGTGTCTGTATCTGCAATGCATTAATGGCGTACATAGTAATGGTAAAAGAAAACCTATTTAAAAAACGAGGGTGCACTGGCGTTTGAAGTGTAATTAAATATTATCCAGGCGGGTTCGCTGGGTTAACCTCGTCAGGTCAGGATTATCAATGTCATGTTTGCCTACTCCAGGGCATTCCTGGGGGCCAAGGATTTGTTCCCCTATGACGAATCCAAGGAGAAGTTTGGAAAACCCACCAAAAGGAAAGGATTCAGTGAGGGACTCTGGGAAATTGAGAACAACCCCACAGTCACGCATGAGGCCTATGAGGTGTGTGTGTGTGTGTGTGTCCAACGTCGTTTTCACACCGGTATTTGGAAGATTTGGTTCAGTCAGTGATGAAGTTGCTGCTGTTGCATTTTTCATTTGGTTTGGGTAGCCTTCACACAGGACTTTGTCAAGCGAACCAAACAATGTAAACACGTGTCACACTGTTGAACGGGCTGAAAATCGGAGGGAAACTTAACACTTCCTTGTTGCCGACCATGATAATGGCGCAACAACAACTTTGTGCGGTTTTGGGTTTTTTCATTTTGCTTTGGTGTTCCTCCAAATTAAAAATAACCCTATTTCCACCATTCGGTCACTATTCATTATTTTTGTGAGTGACTACCTGCAATGGCTTTATATATTCGTCCGACCATGTTTCGATGAGTGCTTTCACCTCCTGATTGCCCCATGTCAAGTTCACGTATACCTGGCTGAATGTTATTATTTCCAGTTTGCAGCAAAAGTGTGCATGCAATCCAAGTTCACTTGGAAGTGGGCCGAGACCCCCGTTTTCAAATAAACTAGAGTTTGGCTGTTTGGTCCGCACCAGAGTTCGAATGAGTGTTCATACCACCCCAAACAAACCGTACTATCGGTCAAACCGCTCCAGGGTTCAATTAAAACAGACCAAACACCTCAGGTCTGAAAGGACCATAAGGCACATAGACGTCTTTACAGTTGCACACAGGATGCTGTTGTGTTTTGTTTGTGTGCTTGTAATGCAACAATACAAATTCGAAAAGATCTTTTGCAAGATGGCCCTGAGGTTGGACAAATGCATGAGAGTTAATTTGAAAGATACAACTTAACAATGTTACATTTTTTGATTTGAAGATCTCAAATTCTACCCGGTTGTTCAGTCAACACAAGCTCCCTCAAAACAGTTATTGACCTTGCTGTACATGTTTTGATTTGGCCAAACCAGCCCCAGGCTCAAGTGAGTTTTGGCAACAGTGTAGCAAGTCTAGAAGCACGTTCCTCAACAACTCTTAAAACTAAATAAAACAACAAATAAAATGGAGACTGGCATCTCTTTCATGTGGGCAAACATCTGCTTCATGATAACTTTTGGATTGTCCAAGGAGTGCGGTTTTGATCAGAATCAAGGTTTTAGTCAAACTAATCAAGCTATTCTGTGATTATGTTTGCTAATGTGTTCACACTCTTGGGTTAATTTAAACAGTTTCTCTATATTTTATCTTTTATCTGCCAACAACACTTTAACATATTATAGGTTTGACCATGTCCCTGTTTTAAGTTAAGACAAGATTATCTGTTAATTGTAAAGCAAAATAAAATGTAATGGTTTTAAATGTATATGCGGCACAAGGTAGCGTGTTTACATGAATGACTTTTCCCCACTTAGGCAGAAGAGAAGGAAAGCTTGTCTGACGGGAAACAGGAGGCTGGAGCTGTAGAGAAGGCTGAGGCAGAGGGCAGCAGCGATGAAGATGAGGGCGCCCTGGTCATCGACGAGAAGAGCGACCGGGGCGGGGCCAAGAGGAAGGCCGGGGAGTCCACAGAGGTGAGCTTCTATGGGTCCGCCGGGAAGCTAGAGAAGAGGGGGAGGTATTTTTGCTTCAGCGACTTGCAAGTGAGGCTGAGGACAATCAAAGCATACAATCAAATTGGACTAACATACAAAAAAGTGCTGCATGACCAAGTTTGTAAAAAAAAAAAAAAAAAAAAAAAACTGGATAGAGTACAGAGTAGCAATCAGATAGAAAAGGCTATTGGAATATTATAACTTCATAACTAACCAATATTATAACTATTACAACATCAATTTCAGTTCAACGATAAATAAGAAAGATAGTTAAAAACATAACATGAACTTCTTCTCACGCATCCTCTTGCTCATGCGCTTTTACTTCTGCTAGGCGTCTCCCAAGCGTCTGAAGGACACAGGAGGTGAAGGCGACTCGAAGGCAGAAGACAAGAAGTCCAACTCAGAGGCCAAGGCCAATAACGTGGCGGGGCCCCCTGGCGCCGCTCCGTCCTCACAGAGCGAGTCGAAAGCAGAATCCAAGAGCAACGCGCCTGTGGCGGAGAAGCTAACCGCAGATAAGGTTCGTCACCTGTCAACAGGCGGAACCTCATAGCAAAACAATGTAATTTGGAAATTCTGTGGACTAATTTCGTGGTGCTGTCCCCCATTCTCCTTTTAGCCCGTGACGGACAGCGCTTAACAGCCAATGGAAATCAAGAACCTGGTCTGGAATTGAATGGAATCTGAGGCTCCAAATTGATTGCACTGCAGGATGCTAGATTTCTGCTGTTATCCAATAGGAGAGTTTTAAAGCTAAAGTGTTTGTATAGAAAAAAAAAATAACCAAAACATTTATTTGTCATTTTGGGGTATTATATATCCCAGAGTTTAAAGTTTCCTAATCTGATTTCAAACAATTTGAATGGAGCAATTTAAGGCTCATTTATAAATGGGATTTTGGTGGTGTATATATATTTCTTATTTCCAAGTGCAATTACATAATCACAAATGCTAGGTGTCAAACATATTTCATTTCTGTGAGCTTACATGGACATACAAATTACTAGTTTTCTTAAATTACAATAATGGTCTTACATGTTTTTGTGGAGAAATAAAGAAAGCTTCCATCCAGGGTGCAAAATTAGCACCAGCCACCAGCCAAAAAAACAATGGTCATCTATTGAGTGGCTGATAAAATGTGAACATTCACTAGCCATTTGGCTGGTGGACAAGAGTTAATTTTGCTCCCTGCTTTCCTCCATAATTATGTGTGACTAAATCTCCTGTCGGACCATTTGGTTTGACCATTGGTGCTTCATTAAGTACAACTCTTATCTTTCGATTTTAGCTTTAATACAGCGTTTATGCATTCAAGGTTTAATTTCTCTTTCGTCTGTCTCACCTAGCCTCAGCCTATTTCAGTTATTTCAGTGATCCATCTTTCACAAAAGCCGTCGCGTGTGCAATGTCGTCTTGTTCAATGTAGGAAACGTACTTGCTTACCAAGCCTTTATTTCTCTTTGATTGCTTTTGCATGCTTTATAGTTACAGGTTATCATGTTGTGCTGTTGATGTCACTGAGTCCCACCTACAATTTCACAAGGATTCCATTTTTGGAAAGAGTTTTAAAAAAGTAAGAAAAAAAACGAGTGAACATTTTGATGGTGTTGTTGATTTTCCTCTGTGCCGTTGCCCTGTCGATGACGTGCATTAATGAAGGCAGACGAAACATTCCCAAATGTTATTGTGTAAATTTTGGGTGTTAGAAAGTTGAGAAATTGCATTTGGAAATGCATTTTGATGTTTAATGTCGCTCTTTGTTTTGTTTTTCCCATGCTTTTGAATGATGTTTTGGGGGTTATTGTTAAATGTACATTTTGGGGGGGGGGGGGGGCATTTTACAATGGGTGGTACATTGTGTTTCTAAGTTGCTAAGAATGATGTAGTACATTGATAATGCACACAATCTAATCCACAAACATAATTAAGCCCTAGTGCCCGCAAGTAAATTGGTTATGAGTATCATTCCCGAAGACTATTTTTCATCGCCAATGGTGTGCTTAAAAGTTACTTATGTTCATTTGATACACGTTTTTATTATAATCAACCCAATGTGGAATCAATAATGACAAATCTATACAAAAAATGGAAGTAAAATTAACCTGGAATAGTCAGTTGAACGGCTGTTCCCCCAAACAGATATATATTCTCTCATCTCTCCTACCACTACTGTTGCCACTGACTTGTATAACAGAATGGACATGACTTCACCACTGAGGTCTTTAAGGAGAAACAATCTGGAGTGTAGTTGTGTTTAAATTCTGCATTTCTTTTTTCATCATTTTTGCTGACTACCATTCAAGTTTAGTATACTGAATATAGGCAGTTGTAGACATTAGTCTATTTAATAAATATGTTGATTAGAAAAAATACCTGTGTTGTGTAATTTTTTTCAATGAGTTCTCTTACTGGACTCAATAGCTTTTCGGAGAGAACTGAATTGTGTCTGAAAATGATAAAGCATGATTCAGCCTCTAGAAACAGGTTCCTGTCTAGAAAATGCAAGGGCTGATTTATAAGGCAACTCAACTCAACTTCTGCTATTATGGTTTGGTCCTTTTGGATATAGGCTATTTGTAATCTTTATTCATCTTATTAAATTGTGCTCTGGGGATGCACCCATGTGGTATGCGAGACAAGATCAGTTACTTTAAAGAGTTGTATCACATGTTCAACTATTACCAATGATCTCAGATGCAGGATTTGTTTCTTTAAACAATTTACATACATTTTGATAACTTGGGCTCAGTCAATGTAATATTGTATATACCGCCACATAAATATAATAGTCATTATTAAATAGGCAAATGTAGAGCTTTGCTTGAGACATTGACTGAGAATCCAAAAGAACAAAAAATAACATTTGTGGACAAAATGTGATGTATTACCTCCAATTAGTTTAAATTGTACCAGGCCAGATAATTTGATAAAGATGGCAGACAGACAATGAGATAAGGACCCATATAAAATCGTTAGTACTTGTAGTGTGTGTACCGCGTCCTCCGTCCCACTAGGCGGCGCTGCACAAACCCAACCTCGTTTCTCAACCTGCGTGCAGCATGTGACATTGAACCAAGAGCATCACGGACCCCATGCACTACTGCTCGTCCCCATGTAGCAAGTATGCACTAATCAAATAATATATGTATATATATATATATTGTTTAATGGGGACCACTTTGATAGCACACATTGCTACGTATCCCCCAGCCAACGGGGACTTCACATTAGCATAGCCTTTGCAGTGTTTCCTGGACGAGAGAAGAGGAGGAAGCGACCGGTGGACGGACAACACACACACACACACACACACACACACACACACCAGGACCAGGACTTGGGAGCAGGATGCGTCTGACGGCTCTCCTGTCCATGGCGGCCAAGGTGGTCCTGCCCAAGGACTACCGCTACGGGATGAGCAGGCCCTGGACGGAGGCGGCCAAGAGGCGCAACCCGCCGGGCAAGAAGAGGAGGAAGGTCTTCCTCGAACCGCTAGCCTCCCAAGACTGGACTGTGTTCAAAGGGGACACTGTGAGTTGAAATTGCCCTTTCACGAGTCTATTGGGATGATGATGATGATGATGATGATGATGCATACAGGTCCTTTTAATGACCTGTTACTGTGTTGTCCCGTTTTCAGGTTGAGGTTCTTGCTGGCAAGGATACAGGGAAGCAAGGAAAGGTGGTCCAAGTCATCCGAAAGAGAAACTGGGTGGTTCTGGACGGGCTGAACACAGTAAGAGACTTGTTTGTGGTAATATTGTGATGCTTGCAGTATAACACAGCTAATGGTAAGCCATCGTTGAGATGGGCAGGTCAACAGAAAGGGTTATGGGTCATCAGTGTGCTTGGGGGGATAACATGGCAGCGCCTTGTTCACCGTAGTCCCAGTTGCAGCCTACTACTTGAGTCCGTTAGATGGAGCCAGACGGCGGTCTCCAAGCATGTGCTGAGCTGTGCAAACTCGGCTGTGTGCCCAAACTGCCCCGACTTCTGCACCTCTGCCATTTTTTCGTCTCAGCATTTTAGGTACATTGGCAAATCGTGGGACTATCGTGGCACGTACATAGCCAGCGAGGCGCCGCTGTTGGTTCAAGACGTTGCCCTGATCGACCCCACAGACAGGTAACCCTTGCAGTAACGTGTGTGTGTGTGTGTGTGTGTGTGTGTGTGTGTGTGTGTGTGTGTGTGTGTGTGTGTGTGTGTGTGTGTGTGTGTGTGTGTGTGTGTGTGTGTGTGGCTCATGGGAGTCATGTTAATGGCTGTTGTTTATCTAACCTGGAGTCGTTTTGATGACTTTATAGGAAGCCCACATCGATTGAGTGGAAGTTCACAGAGGAAGGAGAAAAGGTGCGGGTTTCCTCTAGAACGGGTCGAATCATCCCCAAGCCAGTCGTTGAGCGCAGCGACGGCATCGTGCCACAGCAGTGGAAAGGTGTGTGCCGGTGGCCTTTATTACTTTTGGCTTGATTGAAATTGATTTTGTGATGAGGATTGGCTTCTTCATCTTCACGGGGCTCCAGTACTAGAATAAATGACAATAATGGCCTAATGCCTATTATTATAATTATATAATAATAATAATTATGTCCAGTAAAATGTTTTTTGTCATGTTGACAGCTGTAGGTGTTCATTGCCTAGAGCTGCACAACATGCAGTACACCATTTTGCATTTTGTGCTTACTCAGGCATAATTTCCTTGTTGGCATTATTCAGAACCAGTTTTTTTCATGCCTTCACAGACGGGCCTAAAGACACCAGTCCGGACGACACTCTGGAGAAGACCTACGTGCCCTCGTTGAAAACCCTGGAGGAGGAGGTGATGGAGAAGCTGGGTATCCAGGAGCACCGACGGCCCCGGAGATCCTACTGGTACTGAGTTGCAGGAACCCAAGAGAGACTCTTACTCAAACTCACTACATTTTCCCCATGGCACTTGAAGATGCAGTTATTTCTTGAACCACTGAAATGGCATGTTTGGAAAGAGACTCGATAACAATGACACGAAAATGTGTTATGTGGAATTGGTTATGCCAAAACACAAGATGGGGATTGAGTGATTATACCCTTCATCACAGATGGTTTCACCTACCTTGAATTTTTTGGTTGTATGAGAGCTGGTATGTCTTTTTATCGTTGTTAAAAAAATAAATCTAACACCAAAACGAATTGTCTAAAGGTTTGTAATTTGTTTAGGAGTGTACATCAAGTGCAATACAATTAAAACATACATAGCGTAAAAAGTAATACATTCATATATATATATATATATATATTCCTAAGATTGAGAAAAGGAACATTAAGTAGCAAATGCATTTAAATGTCAATGTATCAATGATTAAATGATGCAGGAAAGCATTTTGTTTTTTATAACTTTCATTAGTCGACACACACCGTCTGTTAACTAAATGTCAAAGCACTTATGTAGCTAACTTTTGTAAGTAGTTGCAGAGGGGCTATGATGAGGTTCAACAGTTGCAACATGCATAGTCATGGCATAAGTTGGGTTCTGTCCCTGCCACCCATCCAACCGCCGAAAGCCGATGTGATGTATGAGGTAGCAAGTAGTGAACTTGTATTACTGCCCCCAGATGTGTAATTAATGCTGTGGAAAGGTATTCTCCAGGAGCTGCTCAGGCATGGTGCCCACCACCACAACTTTTTCTTTCTGTTTCTTTTTTTCAAAAGTTGGCAGACAGATTTCTTTCTCCAAGTAATTCCAGGTAATGGAGGAAGTCCAAAAGGAAATACCTTGTGGACGAGGTTTCACGAATGAGCAGTTTCAACAGAAGCCTCCTATTATCCTCGTTTGACACTGGAAAGTATGACTCATAATCTTCTCCTTAAAAAGAAGACTGACCAATGAATTACAAATCATCATGACACAGGAAATTAAAAAATAAAGAAAGTTTATAAAGAAAAAAATGAATTTAACTTACTATACATGGATCTTAATGTATGGCTGTTTTTGCCTTGCTTTTGTTGGACATTTAAGAAAGACACACAAGTTATTCAATACACCCATAGTCCTGAGTCACTGATCCCTGAGCTGCTGCATAAGGGAACTAGCAGTCTGAGACAGGGACATCTTTCACCATCCAGACGCTCTGATCTGTGTTGGGATTTGATCCAGGCCCTTCTCTTGATTGCTTGGGTTTTCTCAATGGTTCTTAAAAGGATATTACTCACTTGAAAGGATATTTTTGTATTCATATAGTTGGTTTATGGAGGAGACGTTTGGGTTAAATGATGGATAGGTCGTTGAAGCATTGTAAATTTGGCCACAGCAGAAAATATTGACATATTGAAGTCACATTGGTGGGATGTAAATCCAACCCATAATACCATGAATATTGCTTCATACCAGAATAAAGCACCATATTACTGAAATCCTGAGGTTTTTGTAAGATTTGTTCTGTAATTATGTACTATTATTATTACTGCATCCATTACTTGGAAAAGAGCTATTTTTTTAAATAAACAAACAATTACAATGAGCTCCATTTCCAGGACTGCTGTGGTAACTTCTTGGTGTCTTTTATTTTCTGGTTAGTCAACGTGGTCTTTATGCAGACCTGTTGTTCAAAATCAATGTCTAGCTGTCCTACAGTAAACTCATGCTGTTTTATGGTTGTTTGCTGTAATTCTGTGCCATGAGGGATATTTGGTTGGGATATCCAATTAACTTGAATAGTGGTGTGTTTTCCCGCAATAGTCTATCCTTCCCCCAAACGTATTACTGTGGTTTGTCAGAATACTTAACTTAACCCCTTCCAGTCATATGGTGGGTATGGACTGTTGGTCCTGCTTCACGTCCTGGGGCTGTAAAACATTTTGCAACAGATTACCATGTATGTTTCTGTCAATTGCATTCTGGATTAGAACTACTGGACACACACGTGTGTGTGTGTGTATATATATATATATATATATATATATACATACAGCACACGACCTGGAACCAGTGGGACCAGTTTGTATAGGCAATAAATCCTAACTTTTAATGAGGTGCTTGTGTCAGCTTTCAACATCCCATAATACTCCCACCCATTTATGTCATATCCTGGGATTATGAGCTTTCTGCTCAGTTGCTAAGGCAACTTCTGCTCTATATGTTTATCTCTGTGGACTGGAGATAGTTTGGATAGAAACGTTTTTTTTTTCTTCCTCTCACCGATTTGCGGCCACTAGCCTATTAATATATGCTGTGGCTAAATTTAGTGCGGGCCAGGTCTACAGCTGCAGAAGCAGCTACAGCATACTACAGCTCCAAAAAGTGATGCGTCAGGGATATTATAATTGCGTCACATTTTCTTTGTCTGTCCGCGTGTCATCCCCTACATTTTGGTCAGTGGCTGCATGGCGTCACATGTAAAGAATGGTAAAGCGGTGGTTTGGGTGTCAGAGCCAGGAGAAGGAGATGATGATGAACACAGCTTCTTTTCCCAGCCCTATAGGCTTTCTCCCACAATGCCACTTGCATCCCTGGAGGGGGGAAAAAAAGAGCGAGTCAACGGAAATGAGGCTTTTGAGGTTTCTCGTTTTAAAGGAGGAGAGAATGATTAGGGTGCTTTTTTTTCTTTCTTTTTTCGCGCTCCGCACCACTGCACGAGTGTCAACTATAATGGGATGAAGGCAAGGGTGCCTGCTGCCTGGTGTTTTAAGAGTTTGGTTGTGGGCATTTCTTTGCAGTAATGAGGTAATATAAAAAAGTATAACTTTTGTCAATCTCTTCCATTGACTTGCAAAATTGGGTAATATAGTCTCTCCTTGTCCATTGTCTTTTACTGTCCTTTTTCTTTGGTGAGTCAATGCATTGCTGGTAACCCAGTTGAGTAAAAACCGTGTGAGTCAAGCAGAAAAGATGAGACTTCATAGGCAAAGTGGGCACAGCTTTTGGTTTTAAACGTGATTCAACACCGTCCATTAGGAACGACGCTGGTTGAGAGCTCAGTAGGCTTATTTCTGGAAGTGCTGCAGAAAGCTCCAAATTATGCTTATTGATGTTACCAACTATCTATTGAGATGTTTGTCCTGTCAAACTAAGTTTTTCCATATCCTGTACTGGTCAAAGAAATTAGAGCTAATATGGACATTGGAACATGTTCCCGTAGAAATGCATTGCAGGGAAAAAGCTTGGGTAGAAAGAGGAGAGGTAGTATAGGAGTCAGTTTTGCTGACTAAGCAAAAAACCCAGAACATCACAGCAGCCACACAGAACATCCTAGCAACCACCCACAACACCATAGCAACTATCCAGAATGTCATAGCAACCATCCAGAACACCATAGCAACAATCTCTAGAAACACGCTAGCAACCACACAGTTCCAATAGCAAGTACCTACTCAAAACCCCCTAGACCCCCTATCCCAGACAACCCAGATCCCATAGCAACCACCAGGCAAGCGCCTAGCTACACCTTAGTAACCATCCAGAACACACTAGTAACTACTAAGCAAGCACCTAGCAACATGTTAGCAACCACCATCCTTGCCTAGCAACCATGAACATTATCCTAGCAACCGCAACCACCACCACATACACTGATTTGAAGTGTCAATTAACCACTCAGTAATCACTGGATCTGTAAAACTTACACCTTTTAGCTTTCCCTATTGGTACAACACTAATACAAAAAAAATTTTAAAGAAAACATTTAATACAACATGGAGAGAGTTTCCCACTACCAAGCCACTAAATAACCTCATCTCAGGAGCAGTGTCACAATGGACTCTAATTATTGTTGTTGGAAGCCACTAGCCTGCTAGATCTGAATCATGGCTTTCTGTTTAAGTATTGACTATGTTTGACCTAATTTAGACTTTCTCTGGATGCATTCTTGTACACAGGATACACATCGTTTTAAATGAATAGGGAGAACATCTATTTATTTCTTGGACAGTATGCCTATATTCATAATGAGTGGTTCCCGCTCGTCTCAGATAACAAGGTTCAAGTTTCATCGCCAATCTGGAACGACAGTGCACAATAGAGACCCTGAAGCCATGTAAGCCCGCCATAATTAAGGTATTTATTATTTATGTATTTATTTATTATTATTGAAGGGAGACTGCTTCCATTCAGAAGTCTTTTTTGTCACGTTGTTTGATTCTAGTCCTTATTAGTAAAATCTATCCATTTAATTGTACCAGAGATAGTGTCTGATTGTTGTACATTGCTGCCTATAGGCCACAGGGCAAACGACTTTAAGTCTGATTTGATTTGGTGCAGGCCAACAACCTGTCACTAATATATTCCACCTTTCTCACCTTTCCTAAACGCAGGAGTCCGTTGACTCACTACATAGTGTTCTAGTGTCAGATTTCGTCGGATAAATCAATCATATTGATGCTGCCAAGAGGGGAGTAGGAGGAGAGGCCATTCACCAGTGTTGTCTGGATATTGCGTCTGCTTCTTCCCCTCTGATTATTTGCCAGGATGCTGAGAAAACCTCAATGAGCTTTAAAGCTGTAGTATAGCCATGGCCTGGGACTGTTAAAAAAAAAGAAGTATCCTAATTTGATGTCCAAAGATGAAATGTCAGTGATTTATAGGCAGACCGAGTCAAATAAACAAATGAAAAGACAGAGAAAAAAAGAGAATAAATAATAATTTTTAAAAAAACAACTTCTAACTTTAATTCGGTAGCCTATATGATCACAGGCTGCGTAATATCCGAATAGTAACCAATAGCCACACAGTACACATCAGACAGGGAGTCAGGGAAACACAGAACCAACATAACACGTCCACACATTAAAGCCACCTATCCGTACGCACATAGGCGGCCTATACAGTCGCTATCGGGTAATGACATGACATTAAAAACCAAAATGTCCATTGCTGCTCTTTCATCATCATCATCATCATCACCCCCCCCCCCCCCCCCCCCCCCAGTACCTGCGGGAGGGGGGGGGGGGGGGGGGGGTCCGCATTGACCCAAACTCTTCAGAGACGCACTGTGCGTTTCTGTCTTTTAGCTGCGGCAAAACGTTATTGGTCACCGTCATCACTTATGAGCCCGTGACATTAGTTATATTATCCTAGATGTCACCACTATACTCCCCGCCCCCTTTTTTTTTTTTTTTTTTAGGGCTTTAAGCATGCGCTATCTCTCTATGCTGATGGGTTTGGTTTTAGGGGGGGGGGGGGGGGGGGTCCTAACTAAAGTGGGCAGTTCAGTTTTTTCATATTTGGCTTGACTTCGGCGGAGGACTCTCTCTCTTTCTCCGCGTCCTTCCTCCGGAGTCGGTCGGACCGCTGAAGTTTTCCCTCAGCCTCACCTGCGCGCAGCCCGTCTCTCTCCTCCTCTTCCTCCTCCTCTTCCTCTCCTCTCCTCCTCCTCCTCTCGGTCCGCAGCGTCGCAGTGCACTGAGGGTCTACGCACTGCGCCACCTCCACAGGACACGGTCCACGGACACAGACGCAAACCTCACCAAAGACTGACTCCAGCAGATGAAGAAGATGCTTTTAAGGGGAATCCGGTAGGATGACGCTTTCTTACATCAACCCCCCCCCCCTCCCGCGGGTGATAGTCTACTTTTGGTGCTTTTCTTACCCTAGTATGTAGCCTCATCTAGTATGTAGAGTCTAAGTCTACTTTAGGCTATTTAAAAAGTCATGACGAAGTATTAACAGCCTAATGGATGGATGCATGAATGAATGAATGCATGCATGAACGAATTGCCTTGATTTTAGCAAACGTTCTGGCATGCATCGTTGTAACATCATGTAACCGTCAGTGTGGGATATAAATGAACGGGCTGCAGCATGTATGACCCTACCTGGGTCCACTTCACTTCTTCCTCCACATCCACCTGTCTATCAGCCTCATCCCAATGGAAATCCACTCAGCTGGATCCGATGCACTGCAATCGCAGGATAACTTCAGGAGACCTCATCATTTAGTTAGGCGTAGAAAATAAGAATTCAAAAACTCACATTTTTACAGAAATTGCTAGCCAAGTTCATTCAGTAACCTGGTGCTCATACAAGAACCATAAAATATGCTGCTATACTTTGCAATGACTATTTGTATTTAATTGTATTATGTAGGCCTATGTGTCTTCCTCTGCTCTCTCTTTGAACGAGAAGAGAAAACACACATTTGCCACAGGCAAGTCTGTGTTTTAGTATTAAAGTGCATTCTCCTCCTGTCCCATGGTTTGACCTCGGGACCCATCGCGAGGTCATCACTAATGGACAGGTAGAGCGAGAGTGGATAAGAAGACTGGATGACTTCTGTTATGTTAGGGGGAATGCAGAATGTGTCCCGGTTTTAATGTGGTAATCTGCCACCGTGCTTTGACCTGAGAGGCTGCAGATTCAGCTCTTACACGCACAACGAAGATATAGTGCACGGTAGATCGTAACTAAAAAGATACGGGCCATTTTAAAATAAAGCAATGGTGAAGTCTTAAACTAGGGATGCAGATGCAGACAGGCCTACGTTCAGATATATTTGAACATTTGTGCTTTATTTCTGAGGTTTTGCCACATAGATGATGTGAAAGGAGAAAATGGTTTATTTGTTAACTCAAATTTTAATGACCCCCACATCAACGGTCTAAATCATAAAAAATGTGATGATGCATGCAACATAAGGTAATGGTAATAGTTAAGGATGCACCAATGAGAATTTGTGCAGGCATTACTACAAATCTGAATGTGATGAGTGTTACTTTTCTCAACAGGACAGGCGGAATCTATGAGTTGGGAAATAGTGAGCCAGAACAACAGTCATACAACGATGTTCCAATGGTTACATTTGATATGTTATACCAATGTTAGTTTGGTATTGGATACCATTGTCCAATTTCAATAATGTTACTGTCTGTTCCCATTACAGCGCGAGAGAGAGAAAAAAAACGATTTTTGGAGGACAGCAGATTCAAAATCCTGTTTTTGAGATGGAGACAGCGAGAGTGGAACTGTTCGGCAGAAAAAGGACACACAGTGGCTGTCCTGGAAAATGAGTAATGTAGTGCAGACAGTAGCACAGGGAGTTCTCGCTAAACAGTCCACTGAGCTCGGTTCAGCATTGAAATAGTGTCACACATAAACCTGACCTGGCTAAACTGGGATCCGGAGTAATTTCCCAGGTCATTGCTTACTGAGGTAGTTAGCTAAATTGACCTTGGTGCATACAATCCCAGCGCCCACCCACCGAGTTGTGGTACCGCGCACAACTTAGCATTTAATTCTTTGTTTACCCAAATGTACCAATGGTTTTGGTTGTTTCTGTTTTAGTTTGAACAATTAGGCTTGATATTGGAAAGTTGTAACTTGTCCTCGATCTTTTAAACACAAATACGTTTTTCATTCCTTGTTTGTATAGTTGACCAGTATGTCACATAACTCCCTTAACTCCCATGATTTAACGTCGTTTTTGTATATTTGTGTATATGTTGCACTGACGGCAGAGTTTGCTCGCTTGTCTTCACTCTTTTTCATAATTAAAAGCAGGGCAAAGCCGAGGCCATGATGAAAATGATTATCTAAAAGAAGAAGATGGCAAAAACAAACCGGTGCCAAGCCTTGATCTGCCTCCTGTCTTCAATCCCACTGCTATTGGATCAACACAAACTGTGGTTTTTAACCATGCTTTCGAGACAATTATACCATTTGAAACATTTCTAGTGACAGTATCTTAATGTGACCATTCCTATACCCTACCAGGCCTTCTCTTAGGCCCTTTTCTTAGTGGTTTTCAACTTTTCTTTTCATCCCTGAAAAGAGAGAGGCAGAAATGCAGCATAGAAAAGACACAAAAAAAAAAGGCAAGTGTGCCAGTGCCATGTCCTTTAATTTTCCCCGAGGGATTTTTTGTAAGCAAGTTTCTAGAGTGAATGGCCAGCGTGCAGCTGTCCTACTTGCCCACTGCCCGGCTTTGTGAGCGCCTTTCCAGTCAAGAATACTAATAGTCATGCCCAAAATGTGGAGTTGACCCAGCTGGCGCTGAAAGAGATCACATTTATTCAACCTCCAAACAACACCATTTAAGATGACCATGAAGTGTGTGCTGCGTTTGTGCTAGCCCCCCCCCTTATCAGCGATGCATTTGTCATACAGGCGGAGTTCTGTTCAATGACTCTGTGTTTATTATCCATCTCCTTTAGGTAACCTCGTTTTTTTAACACTGAGATTTGTGTCAATGACAGCTCTCTCACTCATGCAAGCACGGACATACCCACGCACACACGCACACACACACACACACACACACACACACACACACACACACACACACTCTGCTTTTGTTACCAGCAGCAGTCAAAGGGCTAGCTGTCTGAATGAAAAAAATCTTTAATTTATTCTAATACCGCCCTTTACTCAGATCTCCACTTAATAGCTGAAACAAATTCAACAGGAAAATGGAGAGTGGGAACATAGCTTTGACTTGGTTAACCCATTTTATGGAAATAAAAGTCCCATATGTATAACCTCCGGTGTCGTGTGCCGCCCGCCTGGCGTTCCAGTGGCGAGGGCGTGTCGGAAGAAAAGGCACGGTCGCAGAGGCACTTCACAGCTGGACCAGCAGCCGCCGTTCCCCACAAACAAACACCAACATTGATCACAACCTCATGACAAGCGCATCGTAATCCCCTCGGACAGTGCAATCACGGCACTTTTATAAAACTCACTTATAGCAGCAGCATAATCTTCCCCAAGAACGCTACCCTGTGTGTCGCCGCTGAGCTGTTCCCATGGTGTGGGCCCTGCTGCCGGGTGAGGTGGTGTGAGGTCAGCGTCTGGGCGGTCTCCTGTGCCAGTGAGGGAGGGTTAGGGACTGGTGACGGGGCGCTGGCAGGAAGCCTGTAGGGAAGACCAGACTTGTCATTAGCTCACAGTGGTGATGAACAGTCTGTGGTGGAGACGACTGTGTGTGAGCGCTCCAAGCCTTCCCCTCCTGGAAGCCAGCGAGAGCGTCGCCCGTTTTCCACGTCTGGATTTTTTTTTTCTTTTTTTCTATTGTGGCTTTCTTCATCGTTTCAGAAGCCCGCCATGTAATGGCTATATTACAGGCTGATTTTTTAGTTGTTTGTTGTGATTTCCAGCCAAGGTCTTCGTTGTGCGCCAACATAAATCGAAGCTACTGGTTTTCAATCATTTTTCGAGGCAGTCACACTCATTTGTAATTTCTACATTTTCTACATTTGTAATTTCTTCTTTTCAGTGTTTTTGTAATGGTATTCCCACAGGCAGGTTTTGGATGATTTTTTTAAAATTAATTCATTTACATTTTAATTATTTATTCTGATTGACCATAAAACCTGAACTATGGGTGTCCATTTGTTGTGATAATTGTCAGGAGCATGTCATGTTTTCCCTCTGTATTAGCCAATATTTGTACAAATACTATCCAGAACTTGCCTTTTTTAAACAATCTGGCCTATTTACCTTTGGCTGTTGATGGAAAGACATTACATATCTATTAATACACCTTACCACAGTTTACACTGGGATCTCTCGCTTGGTAGTGAAACGAGTGTACAACAGTGGGTATTCAGTTGCTGGTAAGGCACGAAATAGAAACAATTGAAACAAAAAAAAAAACACAACATGATACAGTTGATCATTACCAATAGAGGGAAAAAGCTATTTTTACAGTATAGCCACTGTTGCATATTCCTACGGATGAATTGTATGGTTGATTTTTTACCACCTGTTGCCAATCGACCAGATCAAAGGGTAGAGGGATGATGGGAACCGCTGAATCAGCATAGCAACAGTCACTACAAAGGGCTATTCAGTGACCACCGCCCAGGAAAATCTTTTTGGTAAAAACCAACAATGTTTGGACAACTGCCTGACAGGACATGACAAAAAGCGTTTCTACTGCTCATGATCTAACTGTTCCCATTTAAGGAAATAAAATGTAATGTTGAGCCATGTTTAACCATGTATGACAGATAAAACCCACAATAGGCCAAGGGTGTATTTAGCCGTCTGTTTCTTTATTCAGATTCCTTTTTCCTTCTTCTTCTTCTTCTTCTTCTTCTTCTTCTTCTTCTTCTTCTTCTTCTTCTTCTTCTTCTTCTTCTTCTTCTTCTTCTTCTTCTAGAATCTCCCCCTTTATGTTAAATGGTTTTATCCTTTTTCCCTCTCCATCTCCATAGATTTGGTCAGATTCTTCCAATAGTCTGCGCAGTCTGCCAACTCACCATAGCCTTCCCAGCGCAACCCTACTATGCACAAGGTAGTTCTAGCTCTGCTTTTTATTATCTCTTGTAAGTTATTATCTCTTACGTTTAGGGAATAATATTCTTTATTCTATTTGACATGTCGTAAACCACAATATTGACTGTACCGGCCTCTGAGAGAGCGGGAGAGAGAGAGAGAGAGAGAGAGTGGAGAGATCAATATCAATATCAATATCCGCTCCGTGATTGGCCACAGTAAATCACTTCTCCTCCTCCCCTCCTCTCCCAGACCACGCCCCCAAGCTCCAGGTAGACATCCCTGCTCCGGCTGTCCTCTCCGCACCGCTGGGCAGCTCCATCGCCATCCCGTGCTCCATATCTCTGTCATCGCCGTCACCGTCGCCCTCCCCGACCTCTGACCCCCCCTCGTCCCCCGCCCCGCCCGCCCGGGTCAAGTGGACCCTGGTGGCGGGCGGCGAGGAGACGGAGATCCTGGTGGCGCGGGGCGAGAGGGTGAAGGTCAATGAGGCGTACAGGGAGCGGGCGGCGCTGCTCAACTACACGGCGGCTCCGCTGGACGACCTCACGCTGTGGCTGGGCGAGCTGCGCACCAGCGACACGGGTCACTACCGCTGCGAGGTCCAGCGCGGCCTGGAGGACGCCAGCGATTTCGTCCAACTCGAGGTCAAAGGTAATGCAGCTATTCACACCGGGTTCCTATTGTATTATTGTATTGGTCTAGGTCAGTATTTGGACAAACATATGACCTTTTTAATACAAAGGCTACGGGTTTCAATTTGAAATGGTTCTAGAGGGTGAGTCGTCCATTTTTCGAACACCAGTATGTTTATATGCCAGTGAGATAATATTCAGTGTGTCTATCGGATACGTGTCTTAACTACAGTCTATCCTTTATTTCTTCCCCGTATTCCCGTTCTCTTCCTATACTCTCTCATGATTCAAAGACTATCACTATACTTACTTACTATGCTGACTCTGAGTCCAGGGCCCACACCACACGTGTGTGTATGTATGCTTGTGTGTGTTCATGCTGATGTTTCCACTCTACGTCTTGGTCCAGGTGTCGTGTTCCACTACAGAGACGCGTCGGGCCGCTACGCCTTCTCCTTCCAGACGGCGTGGAAGGCATGTGAGGACATCGGAGCCCACATGGCGACTGCAGACCAGCTGTTGGCTGCTTATTATGACGGCTACGAGCAGTGTGACGCTGGCTGGCTGGCCGACCAGTCTGTCAGGTAACGCCAACAAACAGCCTCTGAGTTTCAGGGTCTTCATGACCCAGCACAAATATTACTGCTCTGTCACAAATCACTCGTCTTAGATTTAACCATTTTATGGCATGAAATGGTAATACACTTTCGTTTGGCAGTGTGGTTCCACTCTTTTAGGGTGCTCCATGCTGTAGGATTTAAAGCATGACTTACAGATGTCAGATACAGCATAACAACATTTGACAACAGGGAGCACTACACAGTCCCCCCATAGGGTACATCAGATATCTCAACCCATTGTGTAGGTTACCTACAATACAGAGCAGGTGGAGGCTGGGGTGGTGGTGGTGGGTGAAATCCAGCTTCGCAGTTTCGCAGAGAGTATGTGTGTGAGATGGCAGGTCTTAAATTGACCGCCTATCGGGGTACCTGCGTTTGATTGGACCGCGTTAGCTGTAACTAGCTACGCCCACTTATATTCCCTGTGACATTCCTGGTGGTCATTGATTTTTATGTTGTTGTTTTTTTCGGTGTTCTTTTTCAAGGTACCCCATCCAGCTGCCTCGTGAAGGTTGCTATGGAGACATGAATGGTCAACCAGGAGTCAGGAACTATGGGACTATGGATCCACAGGACCTCTATGATGTGTACTGTTATGTGGAGCAAATGGATGGTAGGGGGTGGTTCATTACTTCCATTGCAGGAAAGGAAATGGAGGCATCTAGTTAATGTACTTTCCTATGATGACAATGAACTATTGTCTTATGTTATATGATAGCAGATATTGTCATGGATCGAGATTGTGGCTTTTTTATTATTATATACATCAATTTAATTGATTTATGGAATCCATAGTCATGAATACATTTTAAACATATAATATATGGTGAAAAGGAATGAAAACAACTATATATTATAATACAGTGTGTGTGTGTGTGTGTGTGTGTGTGTGTGTGTGTGTGTGTGTGTGTGTGTGTGTGTGTGTGTGTGTGTGTGTGTGTGTGTGTGTGTGTGTGTGTGTGTGCAGGTGAGGTTTTCCATGACTCTGTCCCTCAGGCATTATCGTTCCAGGAAGCGAAGGCCTACTGCCAGGCAGCGGGGGCGGAGCTGGCCACCACTGCTCAGCTGTACTCGGCATGGAGCGAGGGTCTGGACCGCTGCAGCCCTGGCTGGCTGTCTGACGGCAGCGTGCGCTACCCTATCCTCACCCCCAGGGAGCGCTGTGGGGGGCCCCAGGCCGGGGTGAAGACCCTGTACCGCTTCACCAACCAAACTGGCTTCCCGGACCGCTCCGCCTTGCACGACGTCTACTGTTTTAGAGGTCCGCCTTTCCCCATCGTCTTCATCTTGCGCGTGACCAATGCCGAGTTTTATGACACCAGATGTTATGTTTTCTTTGATTAATAATCATTGAATAACTAACCTCATTTGCCATTTGTTGATGATGATCTCTCATAGGTTATCCAGTAGACCCTTTTCACAGAGGTGTCATCGTAGCACAAACACATGAGTCTTCTCCTTTTATGTAGCAGGGCACATGGTCCATGGTCAAGATGTGATATCTTGATACTAGTGTAGTCTGCTACCCTTGCCGTGGTACATAAAAGTAGGAGACCCATAATTAGTGTTATGAGCGACACCGGGGTTTGTCCTATGATGACGCCGCCATGAAATGGGTCTATTCCAAGCTTTAGAAATGTGTTCAAAAACGGAACGAAAGAGCTTCGTTCCCAACACTAAATCTGTCCTCTACAGACCTCAGCCACGCCCAAACCGACTCGCCGGTGGATTATGTGGCCACCGAGCCTGAGGACCTGGGACAGGACGTGGTCGTCCTCCTGCAGCATGTGGAAGAGCTGCAGCTGAGGCAGCAGTACGAGGACGTGGAGCGAGAGGCTCAGAGCGCCCTGGAGTCCCTCCCGCTCTCTCCAGACCCAGCCGCCCAGGAGCCGTCACCGCGCACCCTCACACCGGGCAGCGCCGAGGCGACGCGCCTCCTCAACACCACATCCCTGATGGAGCTCCTCCAGCCCTTCGACCAAATGGAAAAGAACGCTTCCCAGACGACCACCACCGTCACCGCTGGAGCCACCACCACAACGCCGCTGCCTGCTACCAGCGCCGCCACGGACGACGCCTACCATCCGCTGTGGTCCACTTTGCTGTGGCCCGACACCAATAACGTGACGGATTCCAACCACAACGCTAGCAGCGGCCTTGACGAGGCAGGCCTCGAGACAGCCAACCGATCCCTCGAGTTCCCCGAGCCGTCGTACGAGCCTCACAGGCACTACCAGCCGATGCCAGACGTCAATCTCGAAGAGCACCAGTCTCAGCTGACGGACGGCTCCAAGCATTTCCAGCCGATGCCCAAGGCCACTTTGGACATGGACAGGCCGGCGGGTAATTACAGCAGCACAGAGAGCGACCAGAGTCAAGAAGAGGAGACCTCCGATGCCACCTCCGCCACCCTCGACCCCATGCTTTATTTGAAGCTGGACGAGACCAGACTGACAACCGACAAGCAGCAAGCGTCCTCGTCGACCCGACCCCCGGGAGAGGTGGAAGGCCGCGCGTTCGAACCACTGGCCTCGACCATGTCTTCGACTGGGGAGCTCACCTCCTTGTGGTTCCCGGCCGAAGGGTCGGCCGAAGACTCTCAAGGTATGACGAGTGTGATGTTTATTTTTATTCTTTAAAAATGTACCACCGCGAGGGATGGTTTCACAAGTTTTTTAAGTGTAAAAATTACTTTGATGATGTTTGATAAAGCACCTCCATAAAGCTGTGTGGGGATGTCATAGTCTACTCTTGTTGAGTTCAACACACATGCATGCCTACGGTGTGTCCTTTCACGAGTCCATGTATGTTCTCTTTTTTCCCCCCAGAAAACTATCTTGAGGGTCAAACGGCGAGCTCAACCCGAACAAGTTCGACCGTCAGGTCAGCATCCTTCACCTCACCTGTCTCTTCGACTCACCTCCCCGCACCTGCCGCCACGGCGACGGCGGTTCCCACTGACCTCGTGTCCGAAGTCCCAGTCACTACCCTCTCGTCTCCTCTGGAGGTTTCTGAAGTGGAGCTTACGCAGGTGGTGTACTCCACCGCCGCAAACCCCTGGGAGATCTCCGCCAGTCAGGAAGGCAGCGGGAGTTTAGAATACGATGACCTGGTGACCCGCCCCACCTCCATCCCCATTGTCATCAACGTCACCACCACCACCCCTACCACCATCCCCACCACCACCACCACCACCGCACAGAAGGTGTATTCCACTGGAGCGGCTTCGTCTGCAGGCAGCACTGTCGCCGAATCAGGCTTCAGTCCCACTGGATCTCCAGAGAGGAGAGGCAACGGCACCCGGCTGACTGCTGGCCCCACTGCAGAGGTCACGACAGCTGCCGTAGCTGATCCAACGTCCGACTACACAGAAGCACCCTTGGAGCCTGGCGCCACGCGATCCTGTACCACACACCAGGAGCAAGAGACGACTGCTGCGACTGCTGCAACCGCTGCAACCGCTGCGACCGCTGCAACCGCTGTGACCGCTGCAACCGCTGCGACCGCTGCGACCGCTGCGACCGCTGCAACCGCTGCGACCGCTGCAACCGCTGCGACCGCTGCAACCGCTGTGACCGCTGCAACCGCCACGACCACCTTGACCTCCTCGACCGCCTCGACCGCTGCAACTGCCTCGACCGCCACGACCACCTCGACCAACGCGACCGACGCGACCAACGCGACCAATGTGACCCCCGAGGATGAGGACCTCACCGGCTTCCCCGTCAACACCCACACCACCAGCTGGGCCCTGCCCCTGGCCACATCCGCCGCTGCCGCGCAGGAGTCTCTGCTGGACCCTGAGCATGCCAGGGAGGCCCCCTCTCTCTTCTCCGTGGTGACCCGGAAAGTCCCCACCGAAGTCCCTGAGGAGTCCAACACGCGGTCCAACACGTGGAGCCCCATCGCGTCGACGCCGGCCAAGGTTTTCCGCAAGACCACGGAGCCGCCACCGCAGGTGTCCACGTTTCTGCCGCCGGTGAACCAAGGTCGGGTGGATGGCGAGTTTGCGCTCACGCAGCCGCCCACGCTGCTCAACTTGCCCAATGAGAGGGCTGCTGTTGGCAGCGCAGGGACCGCCTCAGGTAACGTCGAAGCCACTCTAATCAGTCTAACTACCCTGCTCTCTTGCTACTCGATCCAATGATTCCCTCCAAAATCCTAGGGCTTTTTTTTCTCCTCCCCCTTTTGCCCAGTCACACCCCTTTGCTTCACTTGCTGTCTAAACTTTCAGATTGACTTTCTCCTCCTCGTCTTCCTCCAACCTTCCTACTCCGCCTCCTACTCCTCCTCCTCCTCCTCCAGCATTCGCCTCACTTTTTTTTGGCGTCCGCCGATGCACTTACCCTTCTGACCCACTCCCTTTCTCTGTCCCGTTGAAATATTACTCACCTCTTCTCCGTTTGACACCCACAACCCCACCCCACTCCCCCCCACCCACCAAGTCCTGGGACATTTACACAAGCCAATTCTTTTTGTGCTTGATTTCTTCTTCTTTTTTTTACTCAAAGATTGACTTCTATGAAGTTCTTACCAGGAATGTCTGTGACGTTATTTCTTCTTCAATGGTCCAGGTGACACCAAACACATTTCAAAGTACCTTGCTCATGTCAACTGAATTTCACTGAATCTCAATGAGTTCCAGCTAAATGTTTTGCGTACCTGACGTTACAACATTTGAATGACTTTCAAAAAATAAATCATTGGCAATATTTTCCGCAGCAATCTGTATATAGCCGTAGGAAGGACTTGAACTTGAATGTAACAGCATTGACCAATGCAATTGCACAATGTTTTTTAGATAATACTGTTGAACGGGTATATACAAAAATATCCATGATCAAACGTTCAGATATTAGTTAGTAACTGTTCTCTTATGTTAGATTAGAGAATTGACATAGGCTTTGGCTCTGTGGTGGCCATTTCATGTCTTACTTAGTGGTATGTTACTGTTGGTTAACAAAACTGAAACAAAACCGGTAACAGAAATACAACTGTCATTAACAAATGACAAAAACCTGGTGAACACCAGGATTTCGGCATTGCTGCAGGTCTTCTGCCTTGTGATTGCTGTAGGCGTAGATATTTTTTGTTTTACTTTCAACAAGTAATATACCCCAGAGACAGGTCGCAAAAAAAGTTAAGGGGTGTCAGCTTTCTATTTGATCAGACTATACAAGAATCATTCAAAGTCATGTGACTTTAATTACTCACAATTATGAATGGCATATGTAGGCTAATAATTTTAGCTAATGCTGATAATCTAATGCACAAATCCTGATAATTCCTATTAATTAGCCATTTGTCAGAAAGCACAAAATATCATGTTTGTTGCACAAAAAAGGTCAGTTGTTCTGAATTAAACTTTCAAAAAATGGTGAAATGAATGACTGTGTTGACTTTAGGTCTTAGTCTTTGTATTGTCTTTATAGGTGCAAGAGTTATACAATCAAGCTCATGCAAGCCGGTTTTTTCTCTCACACTAAAAGCAATAAAACAGGTCATTAATACCTTATGAAGTCAATATTTAGGAGCCTTTTAAAGCTTTTAGACATAGCATTACAGTTTGGTAGTGATGCTGGTTAAGCAGGGTTTTAGTTGTTTGGCAAAATAATGTAAACGGCAGGAAGATGTGAAACAATGCACTCTTTCAATTTACAGTAAAGCTTTCCTTCAAGACGAAGCCGGGAGCCAAAACCAAACGGTTCCCATTAGGCACACTCTTATTCCTTATTCTCATTCCACAAACACATGTTTGTATAATAGAAAATCTAATTAAGATTTAAAATGTAGGGCTGTGATTAAAAAAAAAGAAGGAAAAAAAAGTTGAATAGTTTTAGTTTGAATGGTCCCATCGCATTTTATAGCCAGCAGCTTTCGATTAGCTTGAGTCAATGCAAGGGGTAGGCCGTTGACTGGCACCCAGAACAATGCCCTTAATCCTCCTCATCAGCCCTGTTTGCAGAATAGGAATTATCACTCCATGCACATTGTCAGTGCTCTGCACAGGTCCAGGCCGCCTGTCTGAGTAGAGGCTGCTGCTGCTGCTGAATATCAATCAGCAGATTAGGATTGTTCTGGAACAATTTCAATTGAAAAAGTAACATAAAAATTATTATTTATTTTAACCATAGTTATTATTTATTATTTTAACCATAGTTTAAAAAAATAGATTGCAACATAATCAAAACATAATGATTGTGATATTAGAGGTTATGGCAGGTGAACTTAAAACAGTCTCCTTTTACTTTGAGGGAACAGAAACACATTATATGAGGTCTTAAGCCCTTCGTAGTTTGCATTGCATTTCAAACAATTATCTTTGCATTTGGGTTTTTACTATGTTGTAGAATATTTTTACTGTGTGTAGACTATGCAAAGTAGATACATTGTATGAATGAATTAAAGTTATAAATAGTTTAGTGATTTGGAAAATAACCACCAGGGTGTGCTATTGTTAATTTGTATCTGTTACATCGTCCATAATAATAATTAGAACACAAATGACTAAACTTGGCAAGAATCAGCTGAAAGATAAGTTAATCCCTTTGTGAAAAATAGAGGTATTTGTATTATTTATTTAGGATGTAAGATCTTAAACGGAATCAAAATGTGCTCTACTTTTCAATTCTCTTATACACAATCACATTCAAGTTCCTAATTATTATATTTAATTAACCTCATGACATTAATGGTACAGGAAAGGCGTCTGTATTTCAACATTTGAAACTACAGTTTCAAATGTTGAACTCTGACTGTTGACTGTTGGTATTTGAGGATTTAAAGAAGACGGGACAACATGCTTCCTCTCTTCTTTTACACGCTAGTAGACTCTTCTGGTTCTTTTCTCTTCTTTCCCTGCCTGAACCTTGTTCTCCTCACTTGTTCTCCTCTTGTCATTTGTGTGTGTGTGTGTGCTTTGTACATAACTTAGGTAGATTTTACCGTACCGCTAACATTCACTGAAAGCAGTTTGATGAACAATGGGCTGTGGCGTGGTGAACATTTGCTCTTCAGTCATTTCCTTATTGAAGTTATTTGAATCGTCCTTTAAAAAACAACCACATTGTGCATGTTTTAGATGCATGTCTGCTGGACCCCTGTCTCAACGGGGGAACCTGTGTGGAGCGCAGCGGCCTTGTCCAGTGCCTCTGTCTGCCCAGCTATGGAGGGGAACTTTGTCATATTGGTAAGCAGAATATGAAAATATTATTACAACTGTTATTACAACTGTCGAGAATTGAGAGAGATAGAGAGAGAGTGAGAGAAGCAAGATTTTGAAATAACCCCCCCCCCCCCCCCAACAAAAAAAAGTGTCACCTCCCTATGTTTCTCTACCATTGAGAAGGGTTGCATTTTACTTTGCTCGGCCATTTCTAACAAATTACACTCAAATAATAGCTCTTATATCTTACTTACAGCACCAACTCTCACTGTTACTAAATATGCATTATATATTCCCATTGTAAAAATGTACATACAGTGGAATCGTGTTTGTCATAAATGTAAATATACACATTGAATTATTTAAGAAAATCTATATGATTTGAACACTATGTTTAACATTACATTATTTATCGCTCATTCGATGTGACTTCCACAGTTACAACTTCAAATAGAAATATACAAATATAAAAGTTGAAAATTCATATATAATGTGTATATATATAGAAAGAGAGAGAGAGAGAGATTATATAAGTATAATATAGAATAATACATCATGTCAAAAGGTCTATCCGTCTCGTCTCACCCTTTGCTCACCCGGTCTCTTCCTAACCTTTGACCTCTCAGACGTGGAGCGGTGTGAGCCGGGCTGGGATAAGTTCCAGGGCTTCTGCTACCGTCACTACAGCCAGCGTCTGAGCTGGGAGGTGGCGGAGCTGCATTGCCGCATGGCCGGCGCCCACCTGGTGTCTATCATGACCCCCGATGAGCAGATCTTCCTCAGCAGTAGGTGGAAAATGGCCGCCGTTGAGCCATGCATAGAGAGCCTAAGTCCCTCCCCTTCCACTGTCCCCCATGGGACCTTACGTGACTTTTGGGTGTGTAGTCTTAAACTTCAACGGTCTTATGACAAATGGCGCCTTTCTTGACTTACAAAAATATATTTTAAACTGACAAACATCATATGTGTAATTCATGGCACTATTCTGACTACCGTACATATTTTTCCAAAATAAGGTCACCAATAATGGTGGTCCACTGGAAGAGGAGGGTCTTAGGCTCTCTATAGCGGTTGTTGGAGATGTGTGTCCTCCAGTCCATGCAGTTGACTTCCTCTAAGGTTGCTGTTACTTCCTGACCTCAATTGTGGTTTGAATTTTTGTTGGTTATGTTGTCTTTTTTTGTCAGACATGCACTGCTGTGCTTTAGTCTGGTCGTTGTCTGGCTGTTGAAGTTCTTTACATGAGACAAATATAAAGGAGGGATGTGGCGTGGGATGTTTTTAAAGACAATACAAACATACCGAAAGTCACCACCTTGTTTTGACAGCACTGTCTCTGATTTCCAACATTCTCTTGATTTCTCATATTTGTCTTGTAAATGTAAAATTAAAAATAAACATTTAGACCATAATACATTGAACAAAATGTTTTGATGGGTACGTTTGAGGGAATTGTGATGTTGTTGATTAGAACGACCACAGGCTAATACAATATTTAAGTACTTATTGGAGCACTTATTGAAGTCTTCTGGAGCATTATGTTTGTACAAACCAACTGTGGTACATAACAGTCTTGTCATCTCCTCTCCCAGCTAAATACGAGGAGTACCAATGGACTGGATTGAATGACAAGACCATCGAAGGAGACTTCCGCTGGTCTGATGGGAACCCACTGGTGAGACACAAGGGTGTAGACAATGTACAACATTGGAATAAAAAGTGATGGTTGACATTAAATGCACGATGAAACATTTAAAAGATACATAAACAAAGAAGTGACAGATATGTATAATATATATATATATATATATATATATATATATATATAGAGAGAGAGAGAGAGAGAGAGAGAGAGAGAGAGAGAGAGAGAGAGAGAGAGAGAGAGAGATCATAAACTTTTCCATGTTCCATGTTTCCTGTGTACAGCTCTATGACAACTGGCACCGAGGGCAGCCGGACAGCTACTTCCTGTCCGGGGAGGACTGCGTGGTGATGATGTGGCACAACGGCGGACGATGGAGCGACGTGCCGTGTAATTATCACCTGGCCTACACCTGCAAGAAAGGCACCTGTGAGTGACTATGACAGGATCCTTCTGACTTGAGTTGTGTTTTTCACATGGTATATAACTCAATGTAATTTGTAATGTAATTATGTTAGGCCTTTATTATCACAGCAGAGTAATAGTAGGGGTGAACACAGGTGTAGCTTGTTAATGATGGACACCGGCATGCCTACACGCGCATAATTACCTTAATGCGCTACACTTGTTTTCGCCCCTACTTTTACACCTCTGTGATAAAGGCCTATTCTGTGTAATAGGTTGTTTTCTTTTGAACTTTTTAAAATGTCACAGTTTATTCATTTGTCTAATTCACCTTATGATGATTTTGATTATCTGCTTTTCACAAGTTTCATCCAATATCCTAGAAGTTTTGATCAGAATCGATGCTCTCTCTCTTACCACAGCATTTTGCGGCCCGCCACCCAAAGTCAAAAACGCGTCCATTTATGGAAAAGTTGTCCAGAGGTACCAGACGGGCGCGGCCGTGCGCTACCACTGTGCCGATGGTTTCCGCCAGAGGAGAAACCCCCTGGTCAGCTGCCTATCAGGGGGCAAGTGGGAGGAGCCTCAGATCCAATGTATCCCAGGTAAGCCATAGGCCACGCCTCCAACTTGACCAGGAAGAGAAAAACACACACACAGCTTCACTAAAAGTTCCATCCTGTTATGTTAGGTTCAGGACAAGAACCCAGTCCAAGACAGTATTGGAGCTAACTGTACAAAAATATGTGATGGTTAAAAAAGAAAAAAAAGTTGCTGTGTTAAGCCCCCATGTTCTTTCTTTGCAACTTATGATACATGTTGTATGGTGTGTAGTATACATATGGCATGAATAATATCATAATATGATTGTACTGCTTGTGAAGAACAGCCATGATGAAGTGAATTCTGCAGCTCAGCATATGTGACCTTGGTAGACAGAGATGCTCATTCAAGCAACTTATTATTCCATCAGAACACCCTGCTGTTATCGTGTAATGGTATCATGTATGTAGTTTAAATAGATTCATATCAGATCATTTATCTGTATGCTATTATTTTAAAGTATCTCTTTAGAAGCTTTACAGATGTAAAAAATGTCCCAATCAAAATCATATGTACATGTTGATTTATTAGGATAGGTTTTATGTTGTATTTGAACTCTCATCACCTTTCTTGTTGTAGTTGGAGGAAAGATGTTCGAGGCTGCTGGTCACATTTACTCAGCCACCAAAGTGATGTTTTCAGCTACCGGTATCCATGACGACAATGACGATGAATCTACGACCACAGAGGAGTCGCCACAATATTGGGACATCAAGTTTTAAATCTCCAACTGCTTTTGTCCGCATCTTTTCTATTGTGCGTGGACACATGCCACGATGACGCTTCAAAACAAAACATTAACTATTAGACCACAGTGTTAAGGAATGATGTTGTCCTTTACTTAAAAAAAGAAATGTGTTTTTTATGCTTTGTAAAATTGGATACACCCATCCAAGGAAACCCTACTGTGTACAAAGCAATTAGCTGATGTTGCGTTTTAATTTCAGCTCAGAATTTCACATCTACTTTTTACACTTTCTGAACATTCGTCCACAAGACACTTTTCGCCACTAGATGGTGCTAATGCTCCATAGGACCCTTGCACAGCTAATAAAATTGAATATGTTGAGGGATTATGTTGAGGTAATATTTTCGCAACTATGAATTTAAAGGTGGATTTGGAGTATTGTACAATTAGAAAACACTATTTCAACCTGTAGGCTATGTTTTTTATATTCAGCCCATGGTACTTAGGTAACCGCGCAAAAGACACAAAACAAATAAAAACAGTCAATACTTTTTCAATAATTTGCTGTGGGGAACCTATGGCGACACAGTTTTGTTCATCAACTTTATGTTATAATAAAGTTTTGTAGGACAGAGCAGTGATTAAAATACTTTCTTTAAACCATAACAGTTTCATTTCCGTTGTCTTTTTTGTGAATGTGTCACTCATCATTAGGTACCAGGTCCAGGTGTATCTGCATATCCACATCTGTGGAGATTGATTGATCTAAAAATTATAGGAGAAATCCCTTACATACCAAATTTCATTCTTCATTCAGTCTGGCCAGCATGCCATAGAATTGTATTTGCAACCCTATCCTTTTGCAACCAATCTTCACCACATTTAGTACACATCTTCTACAGGGGAGGATGTATAGGTATCCTAAATATGAATATATAACCCAGTGGCCTTATTTGGGTTAAAACAAAGTTCTAACATTAGCTAATCACCCCCTGGGCCTCCAATAGTCATTATTGCTGATCACACACACACACACGCACGCACGCAAACACACACACACACACACACACACACACACACACACACACACACACACACACACACACACACACACACACACACACACACACCTGTAAGGACTCTCAACACCCAAACACAACAAGCACATGCTGCAAGAACTAGGAGCTGAAGATTAAGGTAAGGATTTAATTTAAAATATTAGAATACTATTGTTCTGCTAACCTGCTAGTATTGAGAATAAGTCATTTGTTTTGTTTAACTGTTTTCCTTTTCAGTTTGAATATGCTGAGCTGCCAAACCAAAGTCCTGTTTTATTTATTATTATTGCTGGGGATTTTTATCCATGAAGGCAATGGATGCAAGTTTAATTGGTTATTTTTTCCATGTTAGTTTGTATTAAGTCTCTTTTGTATTTTATTTACTTAGAATTGTTCAGCAACTGGAAATAAAGAAGCAAACTCTCTTCCTGGCTCACTGGTCATTTTGAGTTTGGCTGTTTCTCCATTAAAACAAGATCAACATTGTGGGAATAATTCTGCTGCATTACCCAATAAACAACCTTGCAACGATTTGATCTTTAATATGTCCTGATCCCTCTCCCCTCCCGCTTGCTTCTTACATTAATTAATTATAGCTTGTCATTTTCCACAGGACGGATGAACCATAAGGTTGGCACTATATTTTTGTGAGACACACTATTGGACTATCCAAAACCTGCAGGGCCCATACTGTATAGCTTACGCCTCTGTCCTTGAGGTGTTGCCTCTTGGTAGAACTGAATAGATGCTGAAATACATAACACCATATTGCACTGATATTGTAAATCGCCACCAGGTGGCATCAAAGTGTGTAGACAAGCCGTAAACCAAAATTGTTAATGAGGCACTGTGCAGGTCACCTTTATTCTTAAACTCCAGCCTATTTTTTAGGTTTCTGCGAGAGTGATCACGGAGTCCCCCAAAAGGGGGACGCTCGAGTTTAAGAGGTTAATAAAAATCACACACAATTTAACTCGTACGCATAATGTAGGCCTATTTTATTATGTAATAGTTGGGTCTATATAGAAGTAGTTTATGTGTAGCGAATTATTAATCGGAATCAGAATAATCAAAAAATATGTTCTCACAATTTTAAAAGCAGCTATGATTCAAAATGCTTAAAATTGGCTGAATAAATACAAATAAGTTAAGAGATGATGGCGAATAAATGAAAGCTATACAGGTTTCCTCAAGGCTACTGAACAAACTAAGAGCAAATTACCATTTGACCTCTGGTGTCCTTTTGGCAAATATTCTTGCTGTTCTAGTTTTTTTTTATTGTACTATAAAAATCTGCTGACAAAATATAGATGCTTATGCATGCTGTCAAATTTAATTCAGACATTTTTTTTTCAGTAGCCTTTCAGACCGGTCAGCCCATATACTTTCATAATTCCCAAGTGTATCAGAAATAAAGTAGTGGTAATTAGTTGTCCTCTCAAAATGATACAAAACTGGTTGTATCATCAATCGGTTAGAGGCGCTCTAGATGCGGCGGCCTATAGCTAATGGGCGCTGTGCTAGTGCTTTGGGTCACATGGCTGTCTTCCAAACATGGGACATGTCCTATTCTGAATGCATGATGGAGGCTTGTATAGAATAGGACACGTCCCATGTTTGGCAGACAGCCATGTGACCCATAGCACTAGCACAGCGCCCATTAGCTTTAGGCCGCCGCATCTACAGCGTCTTAAACCGATTAGCCGCTAACAGTTTTGGGTATCCCAGGTGGCTCCCACTGAGACACAGTCTTATGTATGCAACCAAACACCCCGAACCCTCTATTTTCTATCTCCTTTTATTTTCATTCAGTCAACAAAGACCAACCCTACCACTCCTAATCAGCCCAGGAAATGTAAATTGATGAAGGCGATTTTCTTTCTTCTTGGCGAGCAAGAGGTGAGGTGGTTCCTTGTGGTCATGTGTATAGGACTGCAGGTTTCTCAGGCCCCCTCAATAGAGGGACGCGGCAGTGGCCCGGTGTGAATGCAGAGCGCTGGTGTCCTCATCCGTCCGACATGGGGCCAATGACACGGCTCCAGATGGGGCCGCATTGTGGCCTGTGACCTTAAGGTCGTGGGGGTGGGCCCGGGGTTGAACAGGGGCCTGTGTTTAAGGACTCCTAATGGACTTCCTCTGTCTCCCAGAGGAAGTGTGGCTGGCTAATTGAGGGCCAGCCTGGGGTTAGGGGCGTGGGGGTTGGGGGGGGTTGTCTGTCCCCCTACCTAGCACACCCCTGCTGCGAGGTCCTCGACACTCCATAATGATCGCTCGTCTGTCCTGCGGTGACCTGGGTGATTTCTGGCCAATGACAGGAAGAATAACGCGTGGGTCGCTGTAGTGGAACAGCTATGGTGTCTTACTAACGAGGACACATTGCTTTATAGCATTGCTCTCACAGCGCTCACAGTCCCAAAGGAGCTGGTGGCTAAAGACTGTTATATTTACCACTTTTTAAAATAATAAATCCACACACTTGTAAATGATTTACTCCTGCTAAGAGCTCCAGCGTCGTCACTATTATGCAACTAATGCTATTTAACCAATGATATATAATAAATGATGTTATAATCTAGAAGGACTTCATTCATTCCATTCAATGGAAACATGTTGGGGAATCTATGGTTGAAAGGATGTGTGTATGTTTGTGTGAGTGGAGAGAGGAGGTGGGGTTGAATAAATATAAATAAGAGCAAGTGCACAATAGTGCTGGACTGCATGCATCTTGCATTCCCCCCCCACCCCCTCTTGTGAAAAGCCAAGAGGGCGAAGACAGAAGAAGTAGCATAGAATAAGTTGTGGGCCCTGCCGAAGAAAAGAGACAGAGGGCCCATTTGGTCTGGGAACTGCATAAGTACGCGTTCCCCAGCAGGCCCCTCTGCCTGCTGCATGCAGGGCTCGCACGCTGCATCTCCTGCATTCTAATACTGCGGCCGACAACGTGCATGCTGGTCGCTATTGTTCGGGCTAGTGGGAGCACTCAGGCTTGTTCTCATGCTTCCTCCTCGACCCACTTCAATACTACCCAAGCACACACAACCAGGGTCAATGGATTATTAAAAAACACACATGGAGTTGTGTTATAATATATTAGGATGAATGAAGTATATATATATATATATATATATATATATATATATATATATATATATATATATATATATGCTTTACATGAATCCAAACATTAACACTGAGCTATTGAAGTGTATAAAGTCCAGTTATCTGGAAGGTCGCTGCATCTTCGTAACCATAGTCCTCCTCACCATAGTCATGGTGGTTCACCGTAGTTTTCATCACCACATTCTTCCTCCCTGTAGTCTTCATCATCATGCCTTTAAAGGGCGTGTTTAACACCCATGATCTAATGGCTCCTCAAAACCACCAGCCAATCAGAAGCCAACGCTGGGGCTGTGTTCACACCACACTTATTTGCACCGCAAGGTGAGGGGGTGGAGGGGTGGGGGGGGTAGTGACTGACTAAGGAGCGATGGTGGGAAATCAGCAAGATGAAAGACTTTGTTTTCGACGGACGAATGGACAGACAGATGGATGGAGAGGGTTGGGGGAGATGTGGGGAAGGCTAGCTCTGTAGAGGACATGACAGGGAAATGCTGCATAATCATTCACGTATATTTCTCTTCATTATCTTATCCTATATATTATCTTATCTTCTTATGTGAAAAAAACATTATTATGATTATTGATGAATACAACCCAAGGGAAATTAGACTGGTTTTATATGTATATATTTGTGGCCATCATCATTTAAATAATAAAGTAATCAATAGTTTTTTTTATATTAGAGTCAATGAGAGCCAAGTTAACATTAATAATCTCTTTTGTGATGAGCCAGATAACATAATTCATATAACTTTGTCTTCCTTATTACGTTACTATTTTTACATTTATATTATAGCCTTATCACATCATTGAAAATAATAACAGATTTTTTGACACATTATCGTTAATTTACAATAAAGAAATAGGAGTCATTTGGGTTCTAAATGAAATAGATAACTTAATAAACGGTCTGAAACCTGATTATAACGTGAAGACGTGGACACAAATAGTGCTAATTGGTTGGCGTGTGATTGGAGCACGTCTTGGCATCGTGGGACCGCAGTGCAGTACCAAAAGAGGCCAGTAGGGGTCACTTGTACCTCAACCAGGCGGCTACATGGGCATCGTGTCTGCAGCCCATGGTGGTCACAATAGCACCTTGTTGTGTGTTCTTGGACTGTCTGCATGCATGCGTCTGGGAGTCTGTCTGGCTCTCACGACTCTGGGTCTCCACTCACCATTGATGAGGAGATGTTCATCCCCGTCTCAGACACACACACACGCACGCACACACACACACACACACACACACACACACACACACACACACACACACACACACACACACACCAGTTAATAACATCTAGTAAAAAAAATACATAACGGTTTCTTAACGATTTCTTAACTTAAATAGGCTATTTCTTTCTGATTTAATTGTATAGCATTGTGTTCTGTAAGGACAGGGTTTCCAGGCCCACATGTTGAGGTTGACTTATATCATATTATCAATTCGATACATTAGGCCTATTATACATAAGTATCTACTCCAGGTGGAAACCAACAGTTGAATTTAATGAAGGTCTTTGAAGCAACATTTTTGCTTGACTCAAAAGAAAAAAAGAAAAAAGAAAAATTACAACATGACTCAGAAGGAATGACAAGAAAAGTGAAGGCATACTTGAAAAAACGCTGTAAATTGGAAACAATATGCAGTATGGATATAGGTGATATGCAATATTGCATGCAGTATAAGATGTGGATTATGTAATATACAGTGTTTATTATACAGTATGGTATCTTATATATTATTATTATTATCATTATTATTATTATTATTATTATTATTATTATTAATAATAATATTAATATGATTATTATTATACAGTATCATATACAGTATAATATGAAGCATAAGATATGCAGTGTTAGTTACGTAGTACGTCATATGCATGTTTGATGGTTTGTGTGTGAGATGCAGTGTGTGGCACTGAATGCTATGCAGTGATTACCTTGTTAGTGATGCAGTGTGCAGCCCACCCACCCTCTATGGATCCCCTCGAAACAAACCCAGAGCACATCCTGTACAATACACGTTCACACATCCTGTACAATACACGTTCACACATCCTGTACAATACACGTTCACACATCCTGTACAATACACGTTCACACATCCTACACGTTCACACATCCTGTACAATACACGTTCACACATCCTGTACAATACACGTTCACACATCCTGTACAATACACGTTCACACATCCTGTACAATACACGTTCACACATCCTGTACAATACACGTTCACACATCCTGTACAATACACGTTCACACATCCTGTACAATACACGTTCACACATCCTGTACAATACACGTTCACACATCCTGTACAATACACGTTCACACATACTCTACAATACACATTCACATATGCTCTATTTACACATACTCTACGATACACATTTACACATCCTGTACAATACACATTCACAAATCCTGTTCCCACATCCTCTATAATTCATGTTCACACATCCTGTTCACACATCCTCTACAATACATGTTCACACATCTTGTACAATACGCCATCACACCGTTCTGGTCCGGTGGGGGTAGAGCAGCGGCAGGGCACATCGTAGGGCCAGTGGGATGACTGTTGGGAGAGAACAGCTCACTGTTTAGTGAGCTGGCCTCCTGTACATTTGAACAACATGTAATCCAAATGAAACTCCTATCGTACATCAAGTCAGTATAGCAATACAAGGCAAACAAAATCCACAACCTGCCCAGTTTATTAAGCGGTTTCGACCGGCTCCCAAGAGCAGTGCTGCGCTATGCCGACGGTCTGCACTACCCCTGGCTGTATTAGCATGTGAAAGCCTCTAGTTCCTGTGAACCTATTTGCCCTTTGACCTTTCCACTGTGTGTCTTGCAGACAGCAAATAGCAGTGGCTGTGATGGAAGGCCCCCCCACCCCCGTCTTTTGGTTCTCACCCCACCCATTGCTTTCACACCCCCACCCGCCTCCTCCTGCCTCGGCGAGCCATACATGGATGTAGACATGAGAGAAAGAGCCCGACATGTCTAGCCTGAAGTCCCCCACCTCCCTAATGTCTCCTGACTCGATGTTCAGCACCCAACACCGGCCAGGGAGACCTTCACCTGCTGCGCTCCCCTCTCACAGGTCACCTATGTGGGCTCGGGTTTTGTTATGACAATGGATTGGTACGCAGTACGTTAGAATTGCCAGCTATGCTGTGAACTGGCTGATCTTATTCCTGATATTTATATTATAATTTGAATGTAATTGTTAGAATGTGTACTTTGGCGATGCTAACTTGTTATAGGAGACAAAGTGCAAACTATGTTTGAGATGTCATTGATATGTCCTCCACTAGTCCAGTCAGTTTAAAGAAGTAATAAACACTAGTCTAGTCAGTCTATAGAAGTATAAACACTAGTCTAGTCAGTCTATAGAAGTATAAACACTAGTCTAGTCAGTCTATAGAAGTAATAGACACTAGTCTAGTCAGTCTATAGAAGTAATAAACACTAGTCTAGTCAGTAGAAGTATAAACACTAGTCTAGTCAGTTTATAGAAGTAATAAACAGTCAGTTTATAGAAGTAATAAACACTAGTCTAGTCAGTCTATAGAAGTAATAAACACTAGTCTAGTCAGTAGAAGTATAAACACTAGTCTAGTCAGTTTATAGAAGTAATAAACACTAGTCTAGTCAGTTTATAGAAGTAATAAACACTAGTCTAGTCAGTCTATAGAAGTAATAAACACTAGTCTAGTCAGTCTATAGAAGTAATAAACACTAGTCTAGTCAGTCTATAGAAGTAATAAACACTAGTCCAGAAGTAATAAACTCTAGTCCAGTCAGTCTATAGAAGTATAAAAACGTAAGTATAATAAGCACAGAATAGTGCAATGGGTAGGCTTGAGCAACTGTCAAATATATGAATGTTACCGTTACTTTTTATTTAATTATTAATTAAGACATTTAGTTTAGACCTGTGTAAATGTACTTCTCACTGTTACAAAGCTTGAGACCCGAGCACAAAAAGATGAATTAAATTAAATGTATAATAAAAAATAATAACAATAAGTAATTATCTATTATAAAAGTATTATGTATTTTAATTGGCCATATGCAGCTCTTTAAATGTGACTAATTCAATGCAAACTTTTCTTCTTTTGTTTCCTTGTAAGCTTGATGTTATAATTGTTATTTCTTTGCAGATTGTTTTTTTTGTAAATGACATATAAGTTCTACAGTTGATAGTTCATATAAACTGTCAAGTTGTCCTTGACATTCATACATACACACATATATGTTGACCATGCCTAATCAGGGCAGAGTTCATGCACCAGGTTCATGTATAAATTCAGTCACATGAATTCACCCACGCATGCAAACACAGATATACCACCTCCGCACATTCCTAAACACACTCCGAGACAAACTTTGTAGACATAGACTCAGACATATAAAACTAAACAAAACAAAAAAAATGCAATACGCACACACACACACACACACACACACACACACACACACACACACACACACATGGTGTGACGCAGACAGTTTGAAGTGTCTCATCGCACGGTCCTTTCTCTGGCTGTCTGCTCCGAGTGACCCCGTCTTTTTATACGTCTAATTAAGGAGTCAGACCCTCCAGCGTGCCATGACACACTCACGGCTGATTTCTCCCCATGTTTTTTTATGTGTGTCTAGGCGTGCAATAGAGGGGCTCTCAGAACGCCATCATTTAGATATTGTTTTCCCATCTAGCTCGGTGGCCCTCTGGTCCGAAGTCCTGAGAACGTCCCACAATGATTTACGCCATTTTCAATAACCGCCACTAGACATTTTGTTCTGGTTTTGGTTTTGTGGGGGAATTAGCCACGGGTGGCTAGGTGACTTTTATATATATTTCATTTGTGGACAAAGGCTTAAATCGACGTTGGCGTGCATGATATTTTCCCATTCATTTACAAATTTTGTTGACGCTTTTTTTTTATGTGTGTGCCATAATATGATTGCACCGATTTAATTCAAATAACTAATTATTATCAATGTATGTACCTATATATTTATATGTATATATACAGTGCAACTGGTATATAGTGTTGTGTTTTGTTGATATAAAGTCTTTTTGTGATTAGTTAAAATGTATTTGACTTTCTCATTCACATTCATTGGAGAAAAAAAAAACTTACATTTTTTTTCATTTCAGTGTCCATCTTTCATCCTTATTTTGCAGCGATGACACACTTCTGTCTCCTCCCTGACCATCCATGAAAGCCTCTCCTTGACCCTGCCTGTCTGAACCCTAACCTCTGACCTCTCATCAGAAAGGGAGGCCAAGAGGTTGACAACAAGAGGAGGTCAACAAGCTCTCTCTCTTTCAGTTGAAAAACCAACTGTGAACCGAACTTCTTTTTCAAATTTCAATTGTTATGTTTTTAGAAACACTTTCATCCAGCAGAGACGATTTTTGCTCCGTTGTGGGATATAAAATGATCAAATTCACATTTTTCTTTATCACCAAAAATAAAAAAGCATTTGGACAAGTAAGTGAAATAAAAACTACACACATTGTAAAATGTAAAATTGTAAAATTCACATGTGTATTTTACAAAACAACTCAACCAGGTTACGTTGCATCATGCGTCGTCCGAAATCCCCAGGGCCTTTTAAAGAGGCAGGACAACAAGTGTCGGGGTCAAAGGTTAGGCTACTTGTTGGTTTTTAAAAGGCCATCGAGCAGAGTCACACACGGAGCAATGTGCTCCCTCCCTCTCTCTCTCTCTCTCTCTCTCTCTCTCTCTATCTGTCTGTCTCTCTCTTTCTCTCTCACACACACACACAGGTCAGCAGAGGTCAGCAGAGGGTGAATTAGGAAATGGACCATTATGGCTGTGACCCCGGGTCAGCCTCCATCTCCCCCTGGTGTCTCGGTCAGGACGCCTCTCTGCACACTTCAGAAAATACCTCCATTAACATTCCATTAAGAGCCCCGTTCAGAGATCCATCCATTCCCCACCACATTTCTTCCTACGTTTTGTCCTATTGTGGGTTTTGAACAATTTTGTGCTTTTAGAAGACAAGTTTGCTGATTTGTTTTTTAGCCAGTTGACAGACAGACTTTACTTGTTTTCTGTAGCCAGGATATTTGTGATCAAATGAAGTAATACTACAGACTCTTCTCATTCTTTCTGAACTGTAGAGGTATACTTTCATTTAATTACAGTATGAATTTAGGGGGCTTTGGTTGAGCTTTGCAACACATTCTCACTAATCAGCGATACCTCCTTACCTACAATCCACTCATGTATTAAGATATCCTTAATGCACTTAACAGCTACATGATAGCACTAATTATGTGCAATCTTCATTTGGTATGCTTATTTGCCCCATGAGTATATGACTGTGCCGTTTTCTCTCTTTACTGCTGTTCTTATCAATGTTGTCAATATCGTGACATATATCTCTTTACCATTATGGTTTAAATTTTAATTGTGTGTCTATTTACACATGCTTAGCAAAACGGTAATGATATCAATTGAATTTCGTATCAAAGTTTATTTTTGTCACAATGCTCTATTAGTTATAAATATGTGCTTTCCAACCATGGCTGAAAGTGAAGTGACTTCACCTTTAATATCAAATAAGTGACAATTAAATGAACTACTGTAATAGCTTAATATAAAAGTTATTGGTGTTTTCTACAATAGCACAATACTGTTTTCTACAATTTAGGCAAATTTGGTCGCTTTAGATTTTCAGCCAATGCTTTTGGCTTTTTAAATGTAAAATCCAAAATGTAATTCCAAATAAAGCATCTTTCTGAGGATGTGAGGTTTGTTTGTTTTTAAACCTCCTATAATATGAACAATATTGATTGTTCTTTGCAGTCCTTCACTGGGAGCAGTTAGACATGGAGACAGGACGCCCACTGGGAACGGCCATTGTTGTTTTTTCTTCCCCTTTTTTTCCCACTCCTCTTCTGGACACACAGACGGGAACTTGATGTTGAACTTGAACTCAGTTCCCCCAGATGCCCCTCAGACACACAAATACACACACACACATACTCTGATCTTTGACGATCCGTATCCTTTCACTATGTGCACCCCACCCCCAGTCTGGTCTACTACACTGTGTGTGTGTGTGTGTGTGTGTGTGTGTGTGTGTGTGTGTGTGTGTGTGTGTGTGTGTGTGTGTGTGTGTGTGTGTGTGTGTGTGTGTGTGTGTCACAGAATGCAAATCAGGCCCTTGCAGCACAATATTTATCCCTCCAGACACACGCTTTTGTTTTATTAATGTGTGAACATCAGAGGGCCCCTAACTTCTCTGCTGCTGTCTGAAGGGCCGGTCTGTAACTAGTCCTATTTTATACAGTCTCTGATCTAGTCTAGTGGAATGGGGGGCCTACCTGTGTGTATCTAGTCTAGTGGAATGGGGGGCCTACCTGTGTGTATCTAGTCTAGTGGAATGGGGGGCCTACCTGTGTGTATCTAGTCTAGTGGAATGGGAGGCCTACCTGTGTGTATCTAGTCTAGTGGAATGGGGGGCCTACCTGTCTGTATCTAGTCTAGTGGAATGGGGGGCCTACCTGTCTGTATCTAGTCTAGTGGAATGGGGGGCCTACCTGTCTGTATCTAGTCTAGTGAAATTTGGGGCCTACCTGTCTGTATCTAGGCTAGTGGAATGGGGGGCCTACCTGTCTGTATCTAGTCTAGTGGAATTGGGGGCCTACCTGTCTGTATCTAGTCTAGTGGAATTTGGGGCCTACCTGTCTGTATCTAGTCTAGTGGAATGGGGGGCCTACCTGTGTGTATCTAGTCTAGTGGAATGGGGGGCCTACCTGTGTGTATCTAGTCTAGTGGAATGGGGGGCCTACCTGTGTGTATCTAGTCTAGTGGAATGGGGGGCCTACCTGTGTGTATCTAGTCTAGTGGAATGGGGGGCCTACCTGTGTGTATCTAGTCTAGTGGAATGGGGGGCCTACCTGTGTGTATCTAGTCTAGTGGAATGGGGGGCCTACCTGTGTGTATCTAGTCTAGTGGAATGGGGGGCCTACCTGTGTGTATCTAGTCTAGTGGAATGGGGGGCCTACCTGTTTGTCACAGTGACTGTTTGGTGTTGACATATTTGACATATCTGACCTTTCCCAGAAGTTGTGCTTTTACTGCGATGTACTGATGTACTCGTGTTCCGCATGAGTGTGCGCGCACGTGGCGGTGTGTGTGCATGTATGTGCATGCTTATGTGTGTGTGTGTGTGTTTATGTGCTGATTGGTTATAGGATCGGATTTTTGATTGGTGGATACATTAATGTGTCCTCTTTTTTTCCCTAGCTGCAAAAAATGTGTCTCCACAACAGTTTGTATCCACAGATTGAGATCGACAAATGCCCAAAAGCAGACCCCCCCACCAACCCTGTCTCATCAAAATTACGTTCCCAGGGAACTATTCGGCATTCTCAATTACGTGTGTCTGAAAACGTATTTTGTCCGTGATTACGTTTCATTGAACGTATCGCAAATACGTTCGTTCTCAGCCTATTTTTTTGCCATTTATTTACCTATAGGATTATGTTTGGTTGAAACGTATCCCAGATATGTTAAATGTCAACATATATCATATTATTGTCATTAAGGCATATTTCCCTTTCGGGGAACGTTTCATTTAACGTGTTTTGTCCCTGATTACGTCTTGAATCTGAATTGAGCATATGTTTTGTTATTTATTTACCTCTTGGATAATTTACATTGAATTGAAACGTATCCTCAATAGGCTACGTTAAATATCGATAACACATTTGTCGGGGGCGGGGGGGGGGGGGGGGGGGGGGGGGGGGGTCCGGTCCGGTCCAGGTCCGACCCTGGACTGGGAGCATTCCCCAGTCCAGCACAGTTAGAAATGTAAGCTTTTATATTTAGGATAAGATATATTTTACTGTAAGATGGACATTATTATACGTCACGCGCAACACGTATCCTGACGTTGATCCAAAGTGCCAAACGTAGAGGGGTTACAATAAAGGCCCTTAAATTGTATGACTGTTACATTTTTCTGCCTATTCTTTTCCCATGGTTTTGCGTCCAAGTCACGTGACTTTCAAGATTCACGTGACTTTTTCAGATTCCACAGGACTCCCTTGTGACGTCACTCCGTCTGACGGATCAAACCCTCGCCCACTACATGTCTGAGGTTGATTTGCTGATCAACACATTATTCCGTGGCAGCGGGAGAAACTAATGTTGACAAAGTGACGAGTTACGATCGGATGTTTGTCCTATTGGTTAGTTACTCTATGTTTTCTCTCTCTGATTCCTGCACCATGTTTCAATGACGTCAGGTTGCTAGGGGCTACAGCTGACAGACGCCGTGACCACCTGGGAGGACCTATCAGCCGGAAGTACTGTCCTTACTGTACTACTGTTTATGTTATAATGTCATAATATTGTTGACAATAAAAAAAATAAAAATAAAACTATTATTGTCCCACACCACAATGTATGTCCCACAAGGTGAACTCCAAACAATTCATGTTTATCCAATTCATGGACAAACAAAGCAGCTGGAAACACGTCTAAAACACTTGAAATAGAATGTAGCCTATATTTATATTTTTACAACATCAATCTCCCTATTATATGAACAAAATATGATCAGGTTATACTTTCTCTCTTGAAAACGGGCAAAACGCTAACCCTAACCCTAACCCGGAAATGAATTTAAAAAACTACAAACGTTCGGAAAATGCAATACACTCAAGTGTGCGGCGCCATGTTTTTTCCGCCATTTTTTTTGTAGGCTAGTTCTAAAATGTTTAGTTTACGTTTTCCCTATTATGTGAAAATGTGTCAAGGAACTTCGCAAGTGTATTATATGTTTTAGGGACCGGGGAGCACATTTATTTAGTCAGATTTCATTTTTACTATTGTTAATTGGGTGAAATCTGGTTTTGACCTTACCCAGTAGCGCCCCCTAATGGTTTGGCAAAGGCCACAAAGGACATGATAGAAGAAGTCAAGAGCTTTCCAAAAATGTTTTCCCCATGTTTGTATCACATTGTGTTGCTTTTCTGTAAGCCTTTAAAAGAGCCTTAGGTTCAAGGTTCAAAGGGCATTCCTGAGGAGCAGGAACCATCCAGAATGTCCACAGTGGCAGATCTGTATTCTGCAGATCAAGACCTTTCCAACGGTGTCTTCATTGTCATCCTACGACAAAGTTTCATTTTTATCTGCTCACTGAGAAGGCACTTACTGATGTGTACTTTCTCAGAGCCTATATAGAGCCAAGATGGATAAAATCACTAAAACATATTTTAAGGGATATTTAGTGGCAAAATGTGTTCAACATATTGATGGTGACCTTATCCTTAGTCATGCTTTTCAATTTGGAGCAGTTTAGACCCCATTTACCCCTTAAATGATTCATATACATATTTCCATATTACTTAATATGACCATTTATAGCCATTGTGTTCCCTTCCCCAGGGCTGACAGGATTGCCCTGGATGAACAATATGGTAATGCGAATGTATGTCTGTGTGTAGTTACATTTTTACCCACAGTTGTTTTTAATTGACCAAGATATGAGCTTTTGAAAGAAAGTAGGCCTCTGCCATAGTAACATAAGGGGCTTTAGGACTACAAAAAACATGGCGCCGCACACTTCAGTGTATTGCATTTTCCGAACGTTTGTAGTTCTTTAAATTCATTTTCCGGGTTAGGGTTAGCGTTTTGCCCGTTTTCAAGAGAGAAAGTATAACCTGATCATATTTTGTTCATATTATAGGGAGATTGATGTTGTAAAAATATAAATATAGGCTATATTCTATTTCAAGTGTTTTTAGACGTGTTTCCAGCTTGTCCATGAATTAGATGAACATGAATTGTTTGGAGTTCACATTGTGGGACATACATTGTGGTGTGGAACAATAATAGTAAAAGAATAGGCAGAAAAATGTAACAGTCATACAATTTAAGGGTCTTTATTGTAACCCCTCTACGTTTGGCACTTTGGACCAACGTAGTCAGGATACGTGTTGCGCGTGACGTATAATAATGTCCATCTGACAGTAAAATATATCTTATCCTAAATATAAAAGCTTGCATTTCTAACTGTGCTGGCTTTAAAAGGTACACATAAAAAGTACAAATTATGTTCACAGTGTGTTGGCTTACATATCTGGGCCAGTTCAGCCAATCAGAAAGCTTCAAATTATGTTTCCTGTACCGTTTGTGGCTGGTCGATTTTCATTATAGGCCTACACACATTATTTTCTTTACATTTCAATATAACTGCTACAGGGCAGTATTTCGCCAGCCACTGACGATAACCACCCATCGGCAATATAAAACATTTTAATAAAAGCTGGCGTCGTCACCATAGCAACGGTCGCTGACACTCATGGGAACTGTAGTGTAAATTGACGCAACAAACCAATGAAATTACGATATTTCTCGGAAAAGAAGCATACATATTTCTTAGCGATGGCCACTACACAACACTGCTGTATCGTTAATGATCATGAGTATACATTTATACTGTAGTATACAGCGGCCCATGCTGCGGCCCGTCATGTATAAATGCAGGTGCATCTATTTGGGTCGGACTGGGAGCATTCAGGGTCCTGGACCGGCCCACCACTGGACCGGCCATCCTCCCCCCGCCGGTCCGGTCCGGGGAGGGTCGGACCTGGACCGGACCCCCCCTCCCCGGACAAATGTTATCGATATTTAACGTAGCCTATTGAGGATACGTTTCAATTCAATGTAAATTATCCAAGAGGTAAATAAATAACAAAAAATATGCTCAATTCAGATTCAAGACGTAATCAGGGACAAAATACGTTAAATGAAACGTTCCCCGAAAGGGAAATATGCCTTAATGACAATACTGTGTTATATGTTGACATTTAACATATCTGGGATACGTTTCAACCAAACATAATTCTATAGGTAAATAAATGGCAAAAAATAGGCTGAGAACGAACGTATTTGCGATACGTTCAATGAAACGTAATCACGGACAAAATACGTTTTCAGACAAACGTAATTGAGAATGCCGAATAGTTCCCTGGGAACGTAATTTTGATGAGACAGGGTTGCCCCCACACACACACACACACACAGGTGGAAGAGCAGAAGTAGCTCAAATAATAGGCAAAACCAGTGTAGACAGGCTCCGGTTTACATTGAGAGACAGGAAGTCAGAACTAGAGGGGTATAGGCCTATATACATATATGGTGGTAATCCGAGGGGGGATATAAAGGGAAGGCTAAATCCTGTCCGACCATCTCCTTTTGTCCTGAGCCCCAGATGAGGCACGACAGACAAAGTTACCGACAAGCGTTGTGATCTCTGTTACTCCCACTTCATCCTCTAATCCTACCCTATATAAAGGTTACTCCTTCCATGAGTGGTGAGAGATAACGCTGCTAGTGACTTGGAGTGAGTCTAAAATGATAGACTCAGTGAAAGGGGCTTATGAACACATTGAAATACCATGTGTCATATCAATAATAATTTGGACTGTTTGAGCACAGCACCGGCCCCAGCAGGGGGCGCAGGGACAGACCATATGCATCAGGAAGAGAGAGGAAGGTGCCACAGGTAGAGAGGAAGTCCCTCTGCTAAAGCACACCTCACCCCTCCAACCCCCCACCATGGGGCAGATTCACCTAGCTATAACCTAGCTATAACCTAGCTATAACCTAGCTATAACCTAGTGCTATAACCTAGCTATAACCTAGCTATAACCTAGCTATAACCTAGTGCTATAACCTAGCTATAACCTAGTGCTATAACCTAGCTATAACCTAGTGCTATAACCTAGCTATAACCTAGTGCTATAACCTAGCTATAACCTAGTGCTATAACCTAGCTATAACCTAGTGCTATAACCTAGCTATAACCTAGTGCTATAACCTAGTGCTATAACCTAGCTATAACCTAGTGCTATAACCTAGCTATAACCTAGTGCTACAGCTTAGCTATAGCCTAGCTATAACCTACATATATCCCAGTGCTACAGCTTAGCTATAGCCTAGCTAAGACCTAGCTATATCTGAATTCTACAGCTTAGCCATAGCCTAGCTGCTACAACTTAGTTATAGCCTAGTTTTGACGTAGTGTGACAGCTAATATAGCCTTGCTGCAACAGCGTAGCTATAGCCTAGCTAAATCCTAGTGCTACAGCCTAGCTATAGCCTAGCTATAGTGCTACAGCCTAGCTATAGCCTAGCTATAACTATAGTGCTACAGCTTAGCATTATCCTAGGTATAACCCAGTGTTACAGCTTAGCTATAACCTAGCTATAACCTAGCTGTTTCCCTGACAGCATAAATAAAAATAACAAAACATAAAATCATTCCAAGTACAATTTGACATTTAGAAGTAGGCTAATATGCTGAGTTCATTGCTGCATGAATCACCTATAACATGGTGCAAGTAAGTAAATATGATACAAAACAAATAAAAGCGTAGTCATCACTCATTGAAGTGAACACACTGGGTGAGGAGCGCTAATCCTCTGTAAGTGGGTCTCCTGGACAGACAGCAGCACACTGGAACCATGGACAGCTCCCGCATGGTCACGCTTTCCATCCAAGCATGGCGCTGGGCCGTGATGTACTGCAAGTGTATGGTTTTGCATCTACACAACACACACTCACACACTCTGATAGATAGATAGATAGATAGATAGATAGATAGATAGATAGATAGATAGATAGATAGATAGATAGATAGATAGATGGATGGATGGATGGATGGATGGATGGATGGATGGATGGATGGATGGATGGATGGATGGATGGATGGATGGATGGATGGATGGATGGATGGATGGATAGATAGATAGATAGATAGATAGATAGATACATACATACATACATACATACATACATACATACATACATACATACATACATACATACATACATACATACATACATATCTGTCTGTCTGTCTGTCTGTACGTCCATCTATCTATCTATCTATCTATCTATTGATGAGCTTCTATGGATATTTTGTTCTTACATTTGTGTCAGAGAGAGCAATCAGTGCAATACAGAATCATCTTCCAAAGGAGAGAAATTCTGACATAACACATGCATGTCCAATCATTGCTTCAAGAGTAAACAGTTTGTTTTGTTTTGTTTTATTGATTATGTTCGCACATTCTGCATAGTATACAATTGCATAGTACACGGTTTCATAGAGTACACAGTTGCATAGTTGTGTA
>JAOPHQ010002848.1:32500-42500 GCA_030340625.1 Merluccius polli | reverse complement strand
CTAACACACACACACACACACACACACACACACATATATATATATATATATATATATATATATATATAAACACTATATGACACATCGAGTGTCATCATGCCAGAGGGTGTGGGGGGGAGGGGGGCTGGTAGAGCCATTACAAGGACCACAGCTGCCCTGAAAAATGCCAGCTTGCAGAGATTTAAAAGCGACTGGCTTCACGATTTTTGCCTTCTATCACACCCCCCCTCTGTCCGCGTGGCATCTCCTGGGGATGAGCTTCGCAATTAACACTCTGGCAGTAATTAACACTGTCTTCAGGCGAACGAACGGTGCCAGAATCAGCGAGGGGGGGGGCTACGTGAAAGTGGGGGTTGGTGGGTGGTTTGCTGTACCGCTGGCTATTTTTCTGTTTTCCTGTTTCAGCTGCCATTTTGTGCCTGTCTTATACCTAAGATGGTGGCAGGAATGTGAGTTGGTGGTGTGGGAGTGAGGAGAAGGAGGAGAAGAAGGAGAAGGAGGAGAAGGAGAAGGAGACAAACTGGCAGGGGAGGGGTTGGAGGTGAGGCGGATCATGGGGATTGGGGAGGAGTCTCATGTTTTCATCCTTGTCGTCGACGCCTTGCTGAAAGGCACCCAACACAGGGGGGAGATATGGGGCAGGGGGGAAAGGCATGATGATAGACAGAGTGATGCCCAACCGGCACCGCAACAGTAAAGTACAGTTTCTGGGACACACATTCACACACATGTTTCTGTCGCAAGAGCGCATAAAAAAAGAACGTAATGTGTAAAGAGAATCGACCCGAAACAACTACAGTATAATGATCTGTTTTGTGTAATTCATGTTATTTGCATATGCTTAATCGGTGCCTCATTCACACACACACACACACACACACTTGCACACGCACACGTGCACATGCTCTCTCTCTGTCTCACACACACACACACATGAGAAAACAACTAACACAGCCGTTCTCATGGTATGGTCTGCCCCTAAGCATGCAAATGACATTCATTATGCAAATGTATACAAATCAGGAGCAACCATCTGAGGACCTGGGCTGGGAAAATAACCAACCATCTGAGGACCTGGGCTGGGAAAATAACCAAAAGAATAAAATTAAATCAATGAAGGAAAGCACTAAAGAAAAGGAATGTGGAGGAAATCTGTTGTTTTTCATGTGGATGGCAGCATGTGTGTGTGTGTGTGTGTGTGTGTGTGTGTGCGTGTGTGTGTGTGTGTGTGTGCGTGTGTGTGTGTGTGTGTGTGTGTGTGTGTGTGTGTGGACAATGAACACCATCCTTTGCCAGAGAGCACCAATGAATGAGCGAATGTGAGCGCCAAGTCTACCAATTCAAATGTCTAATAGAACATAAATAATAACAATACGCATAATACTCATAAAACATAAATATCCCAAACACCTGACCTCGGCATCAAACACCAATCTCAAAATATCCCCTTCGACCCTCTCTAACCGTTCATGCGCCAACTGCCAAGCATGCGCTCACTGTAACTTCCTGTACGTGTGTCAATGCACTGTACATTATGGACTGCTGGGACGCTGCTTAACCTTGTTTACAGCGCAGTCCGGTGGCGTGGTTAGCGCACGAGGAGGATGAAGTAGCCAGCTGAGTGAAGATGCCCCCCTGGCCCCTAATTGCCTCTTGAAAAGGGTGATGATTAGAGGCTTTTTTTTTTTCTCCTCAGCTATATGAGCCAATAGGAGCAGAGCATCTGCAGCTTTAGGTTGGAGATGAGCTATGTAAAAAAACCGACCACATTATCCAGATCCTGAAATGATGGTCATATACCTGCTAAATCTGAAATGCTGTTTTGAATTTGATTTGATTTGCCGTTTTTTCTCTTTATATATATATATATATATATATATATATATATATATATATATATGTGTGGTATATTTATGTGTATAAAGCAATAAAATGAGCATTCGTGCAGACATTAAATGTTTTGCCTGTGATAAGACTGATTTCAAGTTTGACACGTCTCATATTTATAGGCCCTGAGCTTGCGCTAACACAGTCTGTTATGCTCTCCATCTTGTCTCGTTCACACTTTCCACGCAACAACTTGCAGCTCGCATCCGCTGTATGTGTGTGCGTGTACGTGTGTGTTTGTGTTGTGCGTATTGTGTGTCTCTATGAGTTTGATTGTCTCCTAAAGCAGTATTTAACGGAAACAACTAATCTTTGAAAGTGAGTGTACTACACCGTTGTGCTAACAGTGCCTACCGGACACTATATGTTTTAATAATACAGATGGAGGAAGGGGAGTCAGGTTTGTGTACACACGTGCACACACACACACACACACACACAATAGTGCTAAAAATAGCAATATGCAGATCCAATTAAAAGAAGCCTTTCAACGTTTGCCACTGTAACAATTCTAAATTCACACAAGCAAACTGTCCCAACCTTTTGCCAAAACAAAAGCCGCTGCATGTTCTCACAGCTCACACGTTTCACCACACTCCTCTCTGAGGGCCACAACATAAACATGCAAACACTGACCAAACACACAAACAGAAAAACAGCAAAATCGTATAACAACGTACCTTTGATCTCCTCTCCATGGCATTAAAGAGAAATCCTTTTCTGTGGTTCAGTTGAGTTTTTGACGTTTTTTTCATGTCTGGTTTTTGTGTTTTCTCCGGCAGTGGTGGTGCTGGGGCCTGGCGAGCGTGTAATGGGATTCTTGTTACTTTCGGTTATCTAGCTTTATGAAGAATGTACGCCACTCATACAGCTAGATAACCAAAGATAACAGACAACCCCTCAGGCCTTGGTCACGCAGTCCTCTGTCGCCCACACTCACACACACACACACACACACACACACTCATTCACACACACACCTGCCAGTATGGATGCACCTGTGTGGACAAAGACATAGAGAAAACTGATTCATAAAAAGAAGAGGAGAACAGACACAACTATAGACCGAACTTATCCATGAGGATATTCGTACGTATTGTATTGTAATAATCAATCCATGCGTGATGTGGTGTACAATAGGCCCTAGTGGAGTTCACGCCTTCACCTTAGCTCAGCTTGGCTGCCGATAGAAAGTCATTGTTTAGTTATCATGCTAATTAAAGGTTAAGTGTGTTTTCATAGGGCTCCAGAGGTGAGGGAAAGGTAGTATAAAGGTGAATCGTCCGTGAAACGCCCATTCAAAATGATCACATCCCAGGAATCTGAATAGAAAGGTGAATCGATGTAATGTTAAATGTAGGCATTTTATTAACAAAGAAGCCTTATGCAATATCAGGCCTATCTGTATATCGCAGAATTATAACTTTTGTAATACATATTTCTTTATATTTTATGATGATACTTGTGTGTATGTTCTCTTTTTTAAATGTAGCAATTAATTTTAAACAAAATACATAATATTTCTAAAATAAAAATTGCCTTCAATATTTCCTTTCTCATATTTTATTTGTTTGATAATTATTGACATGAACAAATATGCCTATTATGTTTTAAAGAATCAAAACCATTTAATTGTAGACATTTTTATACTCTAAGATTAATTTATAACCGTATCTTCCTTTTTGAATGTAAATTGGGATGGGTTCATGTAGATTTTGCATATCATTTACATACAATTAGCCTATGTTTTCAGGAAAGATTATGAATAGACATCATATCGGGGCAATGCCTTCGACCACATCATTTCCCATACTGTATTTCTCTCCATCTCCCCCTATCCTCACGGTCTGTTGTTGTCGGCCTTTTTTTCGATCAAAAAAATGCCCTGCTTCTTTTTATGGACTGGGTAGCGCAGTTTTCAAAAATAGCTTTTGAAAAAAGGCTGGCTAGGAGAATGGAAGTGGCTGGCGTCCTGTGGATTGCTGCCTCTCAGCTAATGCATTTTCAACGAGGTGTGATGTCTAATTAATCCAAGCACACACACACACACACACACACACACACACACACACACACACACACACACACACACACATACATGCCAATTTGACTGTATAAATGTGTTTAATATACAAACAGAGAATCAGAAAAAAATATAATAAATCGCGAGTAAAAATGTAACGAAATGTTTAATGTAATAATACAAAAACGAGTGTTGTCTTTAACACATCATTGGACTTGGCTCATTTCCAAGAAAACCCCCAATGTTTTTTCATCAATTTTTGGTGTCAGGGTAACGTTGATGACGTTGAGTGAGGGCTTTTGTTGCTTATTTTGTATAGGCAAAATAAAGCTAACAAATAGCTTATCCTGCATTACAGTAATGTCATTTGTTCGTTCTTTACATATATATATATATATATATATATATATATATATATATATATATATATACACACACTCATTACATTCCTATAATAATAATAATAATAATAATAATAATAATATTACTAATAATGTAATTGTAATAGTAGGCTAGTAGCCTAGTAATAGTAATACAATCCAGAATTCTTAAGCATATTTAGGTAATTATTCTCTCTAAATTACAACTATGGCTAAACTCCATGGAGATATAGGCCTAAGCAATAGTGTGTTGTGTGCATTTTTTTTGTTGTGTTTCGTGTGATCTCAGACAGTTCTCATGACGAGCCATAACAGTCTTACATTAAGTTGTTACGTTTCAAAATGTGCAATATGCGATGCGCGGTGTCTGCGGAGGAACCGAAAGGGATTTAGGGACAATTCCCCAGTGCAATCAATTAGTTCCACACAGCGTGTTGCTTGTGTGTGTGTGTGTGTGTGTGTGAGAGAGAGAGAGAGAGAGAGAGAGAGAGAGAGAGAGAGAGAGAGAGAGAGAGAGAGAGAGAGAGAGAGAGAGAGAGTGAAACAGAGTGAGATAGAGGGAGAGAGACGGATATGGAACATATTAATATAAATATCATAAATGCATGTATTTACCATGTGCTGGTCAGGGAGCCATTTCCATGGTTGCTTTGATTGAAGTCTGCAAAAGGAAAAGGTGATTTTATAATTGAGTAGGCCTACACCGAGAACTGTCTCAACAATATTTCTTGGGCCCCAACATTTCCACAACTATTAAACCCGGAATAAAATAGGCCTATTTCAAGTGGATTTCAAGGCAATCATCAATGTTATCTTGTTTTACGTGAGCAAAATAAATAAATGAGTTTTGTTTCAGGAAAGAATAGTCATAGTGGAGGCAGACTTACTTTTATATTTATGCAACCTCTTTTGAACAGTGAGCATTCATAAGTCCATGCCTTATCAATGTATAAGGCATTGTGTAATGCCTTGTTTGGTCTACATTAATGTTGGCCCCTTTCCTGGATGTGAGCTATTGGGAGTATAATTCCAAGAGCCTCCAGTAGCCTATAATCGAGTTAGTTTATTTTGCTGTAATTCTTTTAACATTTTTACATACGTTGTAACTAATAATCGCACATTACTCTCAAATTGTAGGAGTATGTAAAGAGCATTTGTCAAGAAGATAGCTGGTCACAAAACTGATTTGATATCCAACATATTAGGCTACTTAATTGAAAGAAAAAAAGAAAGCGAAAACTAGGTCGGAATTCCCTTTGAAAAAGATGGAGCCAGCTTTAATAAGAGGCCCCAGAGGCCTCATGTGATACGGTGACCCCTGTAGCACATGAAGTTTATCATCTTTGATTTTCATGCTATCATTTTTTGGTTTGTTCGACTGTTTAGTGTTGAGTACACAATGCATAAAGAATCTCCAATTCCTTGAGTTAGCCTAACCCTAATAACTTTGGTTCAGAAAGGCTCTCTACAGATTGGACTCAATGCAAAAGGCTTGTGCTTTATAAACAAAATACAATGTTGGAATCTCATACATTGACGACAATGTATTGAACCATTTCAGTTGCATGTGTGTGAGTATGTGTGTGAGTATGTGTGTGTGTGTGTGAGAGAGAGAGAGAGAGAGAGAGAGAGAGAGAGAGAGAGAGAGAGAGAGAGAGAGAGAGAGAGAGAGAGAGAGAGAGAGAGAGAGAGAGAAAGAGAGAGAGAGAGAGAGAGAGAGAGAGAGAGAGAGAGAGAGAGAGAGAGGGGTCACCTATAGTCAGAGGTCTCCCATTAAGAAACCCCTAATTGGAACGACCATTCATTTGCAAATTTCCCGACCAAAATATCAGGCAAGACTTTTGACGACAGACGCATCGCCGAACGCAGTACCGGATAACTCATCGCTCTGTCCAATGTATATTTCAGCCAGTCCAAAAAATACGCATGTCGTAGGCTACAATGTAAGTTTTTTATATAGAGATACGAAAAGCTCTTACTCTTTCCCCCCCCCAACGGGTGCAGAAGTGTTGATTGTCATTGCAGGAGCGAATTCAGCAGCATCCGCGGCCACGGCGCCCGCTGGGTACCAAACCCGCGGATCCTCCTCCAGTCTCCTCCATCCTGGTGACGTCGCACCGGCGACATCTAATGTCCAAGTCACCTCGGTTGGCCGTGGTCGTCACCGACACCGTTACTGCTCTCCACGTCCATAGCTACACATCTCCCCTCTCCTCCCCCTCCTCTCTCCCCCCCCCCCTCGAGGAGCTGCTCCCTCCCCGCTACATCTTCGTGTGCGTGTGCGACGTCGGCAAGCCCACAAATGCTTTCTGTCTCACGCGGGTCCCGGTTCTTATACGGCGTCCGAGGGCCCGCCCCCCCCCCCCCCCCCCCCCCACCCCCCCCTTGTGAGCCAGTGAGGTGACGCTACATCTCCACCCTCCACCATTATTAGTGTTTTTAATATTATGCAAGGCAACCGATGTGATTACAATTTCAACCTATCACAAAAGCCCCACATCCTCTCACACGCACGACTGTGCTCTCTCTCTCTCTCTCTCTCTCTCTCTCTCTCTCTCTCTCTCTCTCTCTCTCTCTCTCTCTCTCTCTCTCTCTCTCTCTCTCATTCAATCTCCACGGCCACGCAGCGACCGTTTACCGCCATTGTTTCGATTCACATGGCCTTACAGTAAAAAAACCCAACAACCATTGGCTCCAGCATCAGTCCAGTCTGTATGTATGAAGTGTTTATTGATACACTATTGGGGGGGGGGGGGGGGTTACGCAAGTCTGGTATAGTGTAGGTTGATCTGTGTGTGTTATAGTAGGCCTACTGAGTTTAATTATGCAAGTCAGATGGAGGGGTGGTGATCCGCAGCTGAAAAGCTGAATGCAGAGTTTGAGCGGCACCCTGGCTAATTATCATGAGAATCACACAAGACTTCAATTATTCGTTTCAGGGGAATTCTCTAAAAACTATTTATCCCTAATCTTTACAGCCACATGCATGTGTGTAATAATTAGAAGTGAAACCAGTTACTGTAAGTATGCAGCGATAACTCTAAGGGGGACATGAAAAATGTTGAGGTATATATAAACATAATATAGGCCACTCGTGGTCACCGAGGTCGTGGCCACGAGGCCGCCCACGGGGTTAATTGGCTCAGGATCATTTACAATGGCACCAAGAGGGTTTCCCAGCCAAGCGTGTGAACGCACGACAAGAGAGGAAGCCGTCGAGAGACGTCGTGATGGTTTAACTCACGTCCATCACCAACGGAGCTCCTCTCTCTCCTCCGCTCACGTCTGCGTCCGACGTGCGCCACACGCGTATACGCGCGCCGTTGCCAGGGAACAGTGATGTGAGTGACTGAGAAAAACGACACTTTGCAGATCTATGGGTCAACATCTCAGACCTTTAAGACCCTTCAGAAACAAGGTGCAATAACACTCCTGTGTTTTATGGTTTTTCAGACTGTGCGCAGCATGGCGCTGTGTGACGCCGAAACCAAAGTGTTACAGACTGGCGTTTGCGCAAAGGAAGTCACTTGGTGCAGAAGTGTGAGGGGGCCTACTGGGTTTGAGTTATTATCCATGAAGTGATTTGTAAAGAAACCAAGTGTTTCCATCACTGTGTCTCCAGACCCTCCCCGTCGAGGCGGTATTTAAATGAGCGCTCCTGCCTGAATAGGCGTTGAGACATAAAGACAGTCTGCAAAGTTTGAAAACATGCTGCAGACGGCTATTTTATTCCTACTTTCAGCCAACATAAATATTAGGAGACATGGTGGCAATCCTCATTTAACAAATAGGCCTATCTAAACTAAACATTTGAACATCTAAACTTTGACAACGAATACCGATACAGCAGCCTGAGCTTGTTCCTCAGACATACATTTGAGCAGTTAAGGACAAGTTTGAGCAATTAAGGACAAAATAAGTGGATATAATGTCAGGTCAATCAATGAACATCTATCATTTACAATGATCGATTCATCTTAATATGATTGAATGATTGACAGGAATCTTAATCTATAGATATTTCAAATGTTTGCTTATTGTGGAAAGCCAATACAACCGTTTTTTTTAAATCAGATTAATAGATCAATGAAAATTGTGCGTTTGTCCGCCGAGATTCATCTGAACGTTAATACATTCATATGAAATGTCATAAGCTGAACAACTTTACAACATTTGCTACCAGGCTGTTCCGTGATGAAGGATAGGATAGGATGGGATGATAATGATGATGATGATGATTGGCAGAGCGAGAGGAGATAACGCCTCTCTCCCACACATCCTCAACACCTCAACAGAAGCGTATACAGGATTTGGTGCTGACAACCTTATTTTCATCTTCGGAGTGAAAAAACACCGCACACTGTTGTGTTGTGTCAATACCACTTTGTCCCAACATTGTATTTCAACAATTGTATCTGCTCTTCAAAAACGTGAACGATTTAAATCCAAAACCAAACTAATAGCTTGTATGTCATTCTCCAAAGCCCAATTTATAGCCCCCTATAATCGGGGGCTCAGCAATTAAGAACATGTAGGGCCATGTTGGCAGCTGTGACTACTAGATAGATAGATAGATAGATAGATAGATAGATAGATAGATAGATAGATAGATAGATAGATAGATAGAGAGAGAGAGAGAGAGAGAGAGAGAGAGAGAGAGAGAGAGAGAGAGAGACAGACAGACAGACAGACAGACAGACAGACAGACAGACAGACAGACAGAAAGAAAGAAAGAAAGAAAGAATGTTATTCGTAGTGAAATAGGCCTATGTGTTTTTCTTGGTTAATAGCCTAACGCATCCTAATTTAATTCCTAAATAAAATACAAAAAAAAAAAAATTGAACAAAACTCAATTTGGGAATTTCAATAGGCCTATTTTGTTCCTAAATCCAGCGATGTTATTCGACCCCTAAATCGAGACATTATAATTAATCCATTATAGCAAATCCCAGTCTGTTGGCATTCGATTGACAAGACAAAATACAAAATATACATATATCAATAATAAAGCCATACCTTCATATAGGCCTCCTATAACACATATTATTTTTAATGATTAGGCCGATATTATTCTCCTATACGACATTAAGACAAATTTTGATGACTTGTGCTGCAGAAAACAAGTGTGATCAAGTGGATTTGTTATTTAAGTTAAGGAAACCGAAAAGGAGTGCCTATTTGCTTTTTTTTATTTTGTATTATTGGTAGCCGATTTTACTCGAAATCCATGTAATCCAAATAGGCTAACAATAATTCGTATTGATCAAGTATAGGCCTAATTTTCAAAAGTTTTTACTTTGCACCTATAGCCTACAAGCCAAACCAAATAGCCTAGATATTTTTTTTCATTACAAATAGAAACTCATATTTCCTGCGTTTCAATAATAGGCTACATGTAAAAAAAACAATGTAGATAGGCCTGGTTATAAGTAGGCTAGATCAATATTTGATTAACAAAAAAACGACTACAACTTCGAATAAACAAAGAATAAATTCGTCCAATGTTCAGTACGTCCAGGTCCACAGTTTCATTCAAACTCAAGTCTAAGCGAGGTGGATGGCGCCTCCTCAGAAATGAGTTTTGCCATGTAGGCCTATATATCTAAGATTATATCTGAGGCCTACAGTAGCCTCAAATTCGGCGCGCCATTGAAAAGAGATTCATATTTTATTTGGTGATTAGTAAGAAATGCATCGATTTGCACAGAA
>JAOPHQ010002848.1:0-27500 GCA_030340625.1 Merluccius polli | reverse complement strand
TGATGCAAAAGGGGTTGCATGCCAACTAGAAGTGTTGCATTTTAACTGAAAGGTGTGAGTTTAACCAGAGCCAAATATCTCTTCTACTTCCATTTCTAATCCTCATTTCTGTTCACATTGTCTTCTTGACATTTGAGACTGAAGGCCTTAAGCAAGGAGTAGGCCAGTCTGTTGAAGTGATGCCCCCCTAGTAGACCCCCATCATGGTGGAGGGATGTCAACAACTGGGTGGAGGAGTCCCACTTTTTATATGCGGCGCCCACAACAATGGGGGCTTAGTCTGCCCACAAGGCATAAGGTTATTAAATTGTCTGGGAACCTGAAGGAAACGCAATGTTGTCACCAAGTTGCGGTGTTGAGCAAACTGTACTGTGCTGTACTGAATACTGTAGTGTTTTGTACACTACAGTACTGTGTAGTCATTACACCCAAACATACATGACACATGGAGTGAGGGAAGAAGAGAGGGGAAGCCCTGCATATTGAACACAGACGACCTTGTCTAACAGGCACTATGGGTTCAATGCTTTCTTTTCTGTTCTTTTTTACTTTTGGGAGGGGAGGGGGGGGCAGCTCCTATGTTCAAGGTCCAATAAAGTCAGACAGTGATGCAACGGTTTCAAAATGTTACCTCAATCCTGGTGTAAAACAAAATCCAACATCGTGTAGGCCCACTTCCTCGAGTGCACAACAAAGTACATTTATAAACCGCATTTCAGTACATTAAAACAAGCTTAACTAGCACTCAAGTACGCACACACTCTCAGGCTGATGTGCCGTTGTAAAACTCCCATTAGCAAATGCGATTAAGTTGAATTCAAATGAAAGTAGTAGTAGGCTAAATGTTGAGGAGGCCTATAAGAGCATTTTCTAAAAGGGAACTTCACTGTTCACTGGCATAGCATCATAGCATAATATTGGACATCAAATATGGCCTAGTGGTGTACATTTGATCCTCGTCATGTTCAACTTATGTTCACTAAAAATCTCGCCTTTTTAAAATGAATTAACAGACACAAAAGTCACAAAAGGTTCATGCCTTGTCGGACATAAATGTCTTGTTACATTTTCCCTGAGTGAGACCATTTGCAACTTTTTGTATTTGTATTTTTATTTTATTTTTATAAATGTCATCTATCACAGTAAGCCTTAAAACCTGAGCTTAAAACCATAAAACCTGTTCAGGTTGCTAAAAAGAAGCATTCATTTGATTTCTGTATAGTTGCATTCAATGAGGCGCTGTGGAAATAAGTTGATGGCCTAGAGAACCCAGAACTAGGTTATGTGTTGTTGCCATTTTTGCTAATCCTGATATTTTATAGTAAAAATTTAAATTCATCTGGCATCATTCTAGCCAATTAGAAAAGGCTATTAGCATTTACTACAACAGTGTTTCACTATTGTTCTGTAATCCATGAATGCTATGGAAAATACTACTTCATTGTCTGCAGTTTTTGTTTTAGGCATGTAAAGATACAAGTCATTGTTTTGACTTGATCAAGAATCCATGTTCCCACTGCATCATGAACACATTAGCAAGACCCTCGTCTGAGGGGCTGGGGCTTGGCTAGCTCGATTGCCTGCTAGGCACCCTCCATTCATCTTTTGAGCGTTTGGCAAATTTCATTGGCCAATGCATAATCTGCTAAAGGTCACTGCCACTAATTACACTTCTCAAAAGGAGACAGACGCCCACCCTTGGCACCATTGCACTCTCCTTCTCTTCATCAAAAGAACAATCATCGGTCGCAAAAGGGATTCCTGGAATGATTTCAGCGAAGCACCATCCCTCTTTGTCAGTGTGACATACACCAACCCCACCGAAGATAATAACGCTGAGCTGGCCCAGGTGACTTATACGTAGGGCCCATTTGACTGTACTATGGCCCAGGTGACTATATTAGTATGGCCCAGGTGACTATACTATGGCCCAGGTGACCAGACCTGGGCCTGGTCACTATATTAGTATGGCCCAACTATGGCCCAAGTGACTATACTATGGTCCAGGTGACTATACTATGGTCCAGGTGACTATATTTGTATGGCCCAGGTGACTACATTAATATATTGTCAAACTGAGCTGCAGACCAAAGTTCCAGGTTCACTATAAAAAATAAATCAAACTTTCAGCCTCTCTGGGTTCCCTCAATGCCACAGTAGAAGAAGGAGCCGGGCCGGATCCAGAGTTCAAGCTCATTATCCTGGCCCTCAATCAGACCTCCAGCCAGCTCTTAATTGAGCCATCAGCGCCTTGAGGGGGGAAGAGACCGTATCATTAGCGTAATGAGGGAGCAGCCGTGCAGGGGGTAGTAGGGAGAACACCACAAGGAGATCGCCCGCGGCGCTGCCCCATTCTGGTCAAATTCACATGGAAATGAACAGCTTCCTGTGAACATGGCCCTGCCACGGCTTAGTGTACGGCACTAGCAGCAATCTGTTGATATCTTCTAACCGTCTCAAACATAATCGATTAATATGCTAATAGAGCCGTGCAGTTAGCTAATGACCAAAATAATCAATGGTGGGGGGGGCTGTATTATTCAAGAGTTCTGTGAAAACTGTGAGAAGTAAATGTAATAAAATGTCAGCCGCAGCACACTACAGGTTGTTTTCCAGAAAGAATCAAATCTGTTGTCCTGCAGCTGCACTTGGTAAACTTAAATATCTCTTGAGAATGAAGATCCTGTATTGATATCCACGTGGAGGAGCAGAAAAGCTTTGAATGCCTGTTGTTGTTGTTGTTGTTGTTGTTGTTGTTGTTGTTAGATTATTCTCTAGCGACATGATGGCCCTTAGCAGTGAAGTCGCTCGCTGGCTGGTGCACATTGTACGTGAGGAGCAGCTTGTTGGCTGTAGGCGTTGAAATATGTCGATGATTCACAGGTTACTTCATAGTCTCTGGCTGGCTAATGTACAAAACAAATTTTCCCTCCCCTCATAAGTGTACACACACATGGGGTTTAACATGGGGTTTGGGGTTTCACATTGGCTGTTTGTGTGATGTATTTACGTGAATGAGAAATGTTGGTCTAACCTCTGTCTCTCTCTCTCTCTCTCTCGCTCTCTCTCTCTGTCTGTGTCTCTCGACCATAGGAGAAGAGTGACGTCCGTCATACCACAGCAACAGTGGGGGGGGGGCAATTGGCCACCTTTGTCCCTACTAAGCAAACAATGAACTGAGCATCGTCCACTCCACCAAACCAAACGTTTGTGTGTGTGTGTGTGTGTGCGTGTGTCAGTGTGCCTTTCCTGGCATGCATGACCGTGTCTGGGGTTTTCTGTGCACGAGTAAGAGGTCATAGGTCACACCCACTGAGGGGCTGCTCTCTTCTTGACTGACGTGGCCATCCGTTTCCGCCGTCGCAAGGCACCATGGGAAGGAAAAAGATCCAGATCCAGCGGATCACAGATGAGAGGAACAAGCAGGTGAGGGGTGTGTCTTGTGTGGGGAACACCGCTGCCGTCCGTCAACTATTTATATTTACTAGTCACTAGGGCTGCAGCTATTGTTTTCATAGTCGTTTATTATGCACATTTTTTTTATTTAACGATAATGTTTTGAGTAATCATTTAATCTAGAAAACCTCATAAATAATAGAAAATGCCATCACAAGGTACTAGAGTCCAAAGCGATGTCTTAAATGTGCTTGCTTTATCTGATAAGCAGCCGAGAAAAACTAAATAATTAATTTCAGAATGATGAATGAACCAAACATTTGAATTTCTGACGCATCAAGCAGCAGATGTTTGGTATTTGTACTTCATAAATGACCTAAACGATTCTACAAATTTGATTCAATAACATTTTCTGTCCATCGATTAATGCACTCATCGTTGCAGCCCTACTAGTCACAGAACACTGTACCGAAATGTTTCTCCTTGAATCAGAAGTCTTCTTCAAAATGCGGGGACATGAAAGGCCATGTTTGAGGCGGCCCAGCTGGATAGCATTGCTGCCTGGAGGGCCGGAAGACAAGACGGGGGAAGGAAACTCGGGACTCTCTGATCGTCCACCAAGAGTAGGGTCACATCATGTAGATCTATGATGTCAATGTAAACTCATGACTCAAGTGACTCTGAACCCAAACACAGCCCTCCGGGAGGCCGCTAACGAGCTCCAGGCTAAAGCAGAACCAGGCCCGGAGTTAGCAGAAGACCCCATCGTCCGCTAGTACCAGAACCTTTCATGAAGACATCGCTTTAGAAGTGATGCCCCCTCCCCCCCCCTTCCCTCTGGGAATGTGTCTAGCAGCTCGGTGCTCAGACATACAGAATATATCAGCAGCAGGTGGAGATGAAGAGGGTCTATTGCCTTGCTGAAGGGTCATGTAGGACTTCTTCAAGGGAATGGCAATTCTGCTTGAGGCCATTAAACCACTTGGGCAACCCTGTGATGAGACCACCCACCGCGGCACCAATGTGTACACTGAGTGTGCCTTCAAAGTGGTATATGAACTAATCCAAGTGGGAGAGAAGGACAAATATGGAGAGATGCAAAGGCAAATGTTTCATAATATATCCACCATAATGATATTGAGTTCTCTGAATAAGCAACCTACAAGCCATTGGCTTCTAGCCATGCTAGATGCTCCGTTTTGCAGTCTGAAAATGTAAAGGTGTTTCTTTATTCTATATAGACAGAAAAAAACTACTCTCCTCTCAAAGATCATCCCAAAGATGTTAGGCAAAACATTTTCTCTTTAACAGGAAGTGGTTAATCTGTAAAACTTCTACTGATGGAATTAAAGGCTTGTTCGCTGGAGAGCAGTTGCTATAGAGACCGTGTGCCGTTTATGACGAGGTTCAGTCACTGTGGTCACCAAAATCCACAAGGCTTTTCCTTCTCCATGTATCTCCATGAGTGCTTTTCACTGCCACCTGCCACCTCCTCTAGCCATCTTGTTTAAACCGGATCCACATTTGGTACCACATTCCTGCACAAACTGGACAGGGAGCAGGGACTGACCAATGGGAGTGTTGTCATCTTATCATCTACACATAAAAAGAGCCAATGTAGACTATCAGGACTAATTACGCAGCAAGACTGAGGAGCACTGCGTCTGCTGTAGATGCTACAGGCCACCGCCATCGGTGTGTGAATGTGTGTATGAATCGGGTGTATGAATGGGTGAATGCGAGGCACTAGTCGTAAATCGCTTTGAGTGGATTTAACATGTTGCGTCTCATCCTCCCAGGTGACGTTCACCAAGCGCAAGTTTGGCCTGATGAAGAAGGCGTACGAGCTGAGCGTGCTGTGCGACTGCGAGATCGCCCTCATCATCTTCAACCACTCCAACAAGCTGTTCCAGTACGCCAGCACCGACATGGACAAGGTCCTGCTCAAATACACAGAGTACAACGAGCCGCACGAGAGCCGCACCAACGCCGACATCATCGAGGTGAACCCCGCATTTAATCTCACTAGGGGCCGACTGATTAACCACGCTTTAACCGCCGAGATGAATAAAAGGGACCTGTTGTTTTTTTGCTAATACCACATACACCCCATTCATTCAGTATAGGTACAAAGTTGCTGCAGGTCAGCCAGTGTGTGTGCTAAGGTTCATTAGAGGCTACGCTGTGTGTTGTGTTGTGTTTCAATGGGTCACGTGTGCTGTTGTGTGCACACCACACGTAACGCAAATGGCATGCATGAGCACGCTCTTGGCCTGTGGTTAAAGCTCTTCCACGCCCTCGCAGACTCTGCGGAAGAAAGGCTTCAACGGTTGCGACAGCCCAGAGCCCGACGGGGAAGACTCCATTGATCAGAGTCCCTTGAACGATGACAAGTATCGCAAGACTACCGAAGACCTGGACATTCTCTTCAAGCGTTACGGAGTAAGTCCGTCCCTAGTCCCTTAACCATACAAACTGTCTGGCGATGCGTTTGACTCTAAAACGGATGTCGTTTCTTTGCCTTTCTCTAATAGTCGACGGTGCCCGCCTCATCATTCTCCATGCCCGTCACAGTCCAGGCGTCCAATCAGAGCCCACTGCAGTTCAGTAACCCGGGCAACACCCTGGTGACCACGTCCTATGTGACATCTTCCACTCTCTCTGACTCCCACCTCCTGTCGCCACAGCAACCGACGCTCCAAAGAAACACAGTGTCTCCGGGGTTGCCACAGCGACCAGCCAGCGCAGGTGAGCCACAGGAGCAAATGAGATTCCTCGGCACGCACTTGAGGGACGGCCTCATCAATCCTCACGGACGACGGCACATTGAGCCGCCTTCCTGCCATGCCTTCACACGTATCTGATAATTGAACATTCTCTGAGCCACTGGAATCAATCGATAAAATCCTGGCCCGTCACTTTTCGCTGAAGCCGGGAAGCCTGATTTTACTGTTTAATCACCCTCGGCTGTGAGATAACCTCCAGATCATTTTCATCAGGGGAAAAAAAAAAAAGTGCTTCTCATTGCAAGTGCTTGGACGGTGGAATGGGAAGCTAAAAATAGCGTATTAGCTTGCAACATTTGAACGTGTGGAAGCTCACATGGTGACCAGTATTTGGAGGGGGGGGGGTTCTTGACGTCGTTATTCATGAGTGATGTAACATTGCAGTTATAAATCCACAGTGACCTTTGTCCAAATGTCATGTGAATTTAACTTCACTTGACATGTCTGGTAGTAACCATGAAGTGTCAAGGATGAGCGTTGTATCAACAACGCTTCCCAAATTACCCAGAGGTATCATCTGGATGTGTTGCCCCATACTTCAGATGTGTATTTCTAGCATATTGCAAAAAATCTAAAATTGATTACCAAACTGGAAAAACAAACAAACATGTAATTACCTTAGAATAAATCTTAGATGGATTAACTTAGTAGCCTGGATAAAGGCTAAAGAAATGCCTCACCTTGTTCTCTATTTAAGTGAATTTTTTTTCTCAGGAGCTCTTCTAGGAGGGGATCTCAACAATTCTAACGGAGGATGTCCCAGTCCAGTCCGTAAGTAGTATTGTTGAAATATTGTTAATAATTTCTGCTGTGGTGCTCGTCAATATTGCAGATCCATAAACGTGGATCGGCATCGGGTATACATTTATCTGCAGATGTATGCCTATATCTTTATCAACAAACAAAGATAATGCCAACAGCTATAAAATGATTAATTTTTAGTCATTTATGTTCATTAACACTGTATATACATACAATTACCTGTATATTCAACACTCACCAATTTGACAAACTGATGACATGTTGCAAGAGTTTTCTCATGTTTTCTAGTGTAATAATAATGCTCAGGTAGGTGTGTGTCGTGTTCTCTCATGTCTTGGGATTTGATATTTTACAAGTCGTATTCGGTGTTCAAGGATCCTGTGACATCTTATGTTATTATTGCTAGATATATGGATATGGTTCTAGTAGAAGCAGGAGGAACAGGAATTTCAGGTTGAGATAATGAGCTGAACAATTACAAAAAAGAAACTGCCCACAGCACTTGTCAGCTACCTGCCATTCTCTTGGCCATATATCCAGGTTGTACAACTGCATTATTACTGCAAGATCCTGGTTTACAACGTTTACACAAAGAGCTGTGCGATTATTTTGGAGCAATTTATTTTTACTGGCAGCAACAGTGCTAACACTCAATGTTGTGATTTGAATATTTGTGCGTGCACATTGAAATATGGAACATTTTAATATTTTAATATTTCTTTCCCTTACCTCACAGATCTGTTCAGCTATCTTTAGTTTTGTTTTTGTATATTTTTAGCACAACTGGAAGTCAATGATATAAACCCTTCTTGCTCCCATCCAGCTAACGGATACAACAGTGCCAGGGCCTCCCCGGGCCTTCTCACCGTCTCCAACGGCAACAGTCTGGGAAAAGTAGTTCCGGCCAAGTCTCCGCCGCCGCCCCCTAGCCCCCAGATAGTGAACAGCCGCAAGCCAGACCTGCGAGTCATCACCTCGCAGGGTGGGAAGAGCCTCATGCAGATGGTAAGATGGACCCGACCAGGAAGCCTCATCCCCCACTTGACACACATTCACAAAGTGTAGAAAACGAACCAACTGGACCCCTATCTATGTATTGGGGGAACAAATAAAAGATATTTTTATTGGCTATTTTTATATTATAGTTATTCGTAATGCCTCTTTATAGATGTAAAGTATGTTAAATGAGACACTACCCCATGAATGTGAATATGATACAAGCTAATCACTGTACATTTCTATGTTTTTCATTCTATTTCTATTTCTCTTTTCTATTTTGTTCTTGTTTCTTTGTAAAAATCTGAATTGGTGGAAGGAACAGCCTTGCCATATTTAGAGACAGGGGTGGCTTTGTGTTTCTATTCCTTGATATGGAGTAGAGGCTCAACTACACGATGCTCTGCAGAGCTCTGATAAACCTGCACTCAATCGCTCCTCAGTCGGGTCTGTGTGTGAACAGGTTGCAGGTAGAACTGGTCCAGAAACGACCCACTTTATGTAATGTCCCCCTGCTGATGTTCTCCATGCTTGGCGTTAGCTTTAGCATTAGTCTTAGCTTTAGCATTAGCTTTAGCGTTAAAGTTAGCATTCATTATTAACGTTCGCATTAGCGTTAGCTTTAGCCTTAATTTTAGCATTAGTTTCAGAATTAGCATTGGCGTTAGCTTTAGTAGTGTGCACCTGGTTCAGAGATGTGACCCTCTCCATTACTGGCCTTTGCAGACAGAGGATGAGCTGGAATTGGTGAACGAGGTGAATTTTCTCCACGCTGTTTTTTTTTTTCTTCTTCTTCCGCATGACTCAATGGCCATCCAACGCACCCCCACTCATTAGCTCAGCGACAATGCCCCCCCCCCTTCCCACGAGTGCCTGAGAAAATTGGCCTTGATTTGTCCACTGACGTTCTCTGGGTCTAGTCTTGATGGTAGGGGGGGGGGGGTCAGTGGTTGTTTTCACTCGGCTGCATGCAGTTCAAGACTGGTGGTGGTTATTGTGCGATGGCATGGTCATAGAAGATCTTAGGATCATACCGGTGTGATCGAAAACAAAAGGAAAACTAGTTTGTTTGTTTTGTTTTTCGTGGAAAGTACACTCGAGAAACGCTCTGGTTGGTTGTGCCTGAATGATCTGTGTACATTTGGACATGTTGCGTTGTTCCCATTCTAGATGGCATCAAGCATGGAAGGAATGTGTTTATGTATTTATGTGTTATTTTTACAGTGCAAAGCATGTTCCTTGTTCACCAGCAACCCACACTGAGTCATTTACACCAACCACAAAGTCACATGCCTGAGATATAGCTTGAGTCACATTAAAGGCTTTTTATTGTTAGTCAATGTCATTTCTGCTCTGACCCTCAAACCTTTTGTGGTTATTGTTAATTCACAACATGATGACATACAGTAGATTTTTAGATTCTGGGAGACTATATCTGTTGACTTTGATAGAAATTGCCTTTAATGTGATTTGCCTTTTTAAAGAAATATCAAATGCTAAAATCCAACCACAATAACACCAATCCAATGGGATGAATTTGCTGTGTTTTGATTTGATCAAATTGGTGTCCCCAACAGATTTGAACCCGAATTGAGCCAGCCGTGGTTCTGTACCTGTGGTGTGATTCTTCGTGTTTGGTTACTCTTGAAGGGACGCGCTTCCAGTGGGAAGCAAACATTTAGTTTAATCTAAAATGCATGATGTCACAAAGTCCTCCTGACACTCCCCCTGTGTACTTCTCATGGAGTTCAACTTCAAGTGTGCCATCAAGTTCCCAAAGCAAATGCATCGTGTTCATCATTCTTCCCATCACCGTTGCTGGAGGGTTTTGTGGTTTAAGTGATGCTGCTTCCCGTGTGGTGACTCACCCCCCTGATATGCTCTTCTTCGGCAGAATGCCCAGCGTCTAGCTGCCGGGGCCCAGCTAGCCCAGACCCTCACCACGCCCGTGGTCTCCGTGGCAACGCCCAGCCTGCTGGCCCAGGGCATGCCCTTCTCCGCCATGCCCACCGCCTACAACACAGGTGAGCACACACACACATTAGCCCAGTTGGAACCCCAAGCCTCTTATCCGTGGTGGGCCAAAGGTTGAGGTTTTATGGTATATTACGGAGATTTTTTTTTATTATTGTTGAAATGTATTTTGACTTGACCACAGTATTTGGCACAGCAAGTGGTTTTTCTATGATTTTACATCAGTTGATCTAAATTGTGATTAAAATTGGGAGATTTCCACTGACCTCACACCTCTCTCACTCTCTCCCTCTCTCTCGCTGTCTCTCTCTCTCAGAATACCAGCTGACGAGTGCTGATATCACAGCTCTGCATGCCCTGGCCTCTCCTGGTGGCCTGCTGCCCACTAACATGACCTGGCAACAGCAGACTGTTTCCCAGCAACCACAACAACAGCAGCAACAACAGCAACAGCAGCAGCTGAATCTTGCGTCACTCAGCAACCTGGTGTAAGCTTTATGTTAATGCACAGTCTCTTCTTCCTCCCTGCAGGTTGTGTTTTACTGTACTCTCTCATCCATGGCCTGTGGCCAGGGCTGAACATGGCCTCTCTATTCATACATTTACTAAGAAATCAACAAGTCGTTTACTCTGCTAAACGGCTTTTTCCTGCGTGAACACTGCACAGCACAATGTACAGAGCATTGTGTACCATGCCATGAATCCTCCTCTATGCCAAGCAATTCACAGAACTGGATTTAGTGAATTGGTCTCCCACCGACATCCTCACCTTCTCACTTTGTTTTCATCCCTTCGCCTGAAACGGTGTTCAGCAGATACAGTGCAATGACGAGGGGGAGAGTGTAAATATGTCGACTTTAAAGTGAGACTGCAGCTCTAGTGTAGGACCATACACGTACACGATGAAAGAGCATGGCGTTATTTGACTAAATACTGTAGTATGCATGGGGCATATTCTTCATAAACGCACTCTTATTACATGTATTTATACCGCAGCAATGTTGAATACTTTATTCAGATTGGTCAGTAACGTTCCAAGGGTGTGCACCTCTGCCTTTTAATGGTTTCAATTCGCTACAAATTCAACATTAAAAACAACGGTCAAATAGACGACCAGATGTTTCCTTGACAATGCAAAAGAACAATGTGTGCCGCAGAACAATATTTTAACTTAAGCTGATTAAGTCGATAAAAAACAAATATTCTAGATGAAAGAAACATCTAATTATGGTTGGTGAACTAACTGTGGTATAAGCAGAATAAACCACTTTGGCCTGTCCCGCTAATGGAAAATAATGTACTTTGTCACACATTATTTTCCAATAACGGGACAACCCGTGGTCTTTTCCTTTCATATTTCACACAACGAGCGGTGTGTAGCTTAAGCACACTTTAGCTCATTTAGCAACAGTCCCAAACACTGCATTAACGTTCATTGTTCACTAAGCAGTCGTTGACACTTGACTTGGAGAACACTTACGGCATACAATCAATATTGGAGCAACTACACATTTAAAGGTGCGGTGGTGGATTTTTTTTGACCGCCGTGTTTTCCCCGCACGCAATGGATATTCACGCGCGAGGGCATTGGATTGCTAGCGGTGTATAGCGGAAGCCCGTCTTACGGTTGTGTATTTTCGGTTGTGTATTTTGTGATACGCTTGAATATGCAACAACCAAGACATGCATGAAGTGACTATTTATTAATTTAGGAGACACTTTAATCCAAAGTGGCAGTTAATTTGGATACATGAGGGAGCAGTGTAGGGGCGAAGGGAGCAGTAGGGGCGGCGGGGGCATCTTCCTCAAGGATGCCTACAGGTAGACTCTGGAGACACTCAGGATTGAACCCAGAACCTTTTAGCTGGGGGTCGGACAACCTTGCCACTACACTCCCTCAGGGTTGTGAAGAATAGTACCGTCCCGCAGCGCTGCACACAAGACAAAACACCAGCATGAAGCTGGTGGTGGGCGGCCTCTTGAATGTGTGTGTTTGTCTCCCTCTTGTCCACAGCATGTGGGGTATGGACAAGCAGAGCAGCGAGCTGTCCAGCCAGGTCTCGAGTCTGGCAGCAAATCTGAGGTGAACAGCCACACATACACACACACTGTGTGTGTGTGTGAGCGTGTGTGTGTGTGTGTGTGTGTGTGTGTGAGCGTGTGTGTGTGTGTGTGTATGTGTGTGTGGCTTTTTTATGAGCTTGCATATCCTTTGGTAAAAGGTGTTTCCTCTACTGAAACACGTTAGGCTCTGTACGTTAAGTTCTGTAAGTGAATTGAAGAAGTTGATGTATGGGTTACAAGCGTACATATTAAGAATTTCATCATTTGAAAAACGTGAATTTTTATTTATTTCTTTGAACTTCATTTGAGGAGGCAGGTGTTGTCTCAACAACGCCATGCTGCTCTCCTCAGCATGTCTGGAGCTCTGTCTTGCAGTCAGAGTAACGGATAGGATACATGGCATAGTTCCGGTTCTTTCCACCGTGTTCTGCTCCAAGACAGGATGTTTGATTGAGCGGTTGATTGATTTTTGTTGGTTTGCTGTTTTGTTTTTTTGCTGACTCATGGCGAATCACTCCAGTCATCCAAACCATTTTCATGCTTCCTGGGCTGTTATTTATTGTGTGTTTATGAAGAGCATTGGCGGCATTGCGTTGTTAGCTCTATGCTTGCTAACTGCTTGGAATGAGTTGAATTGTTTCCTTGGGTCCTGTGTTTTGAATATTGTTGTCGCTGCTGTCGCCATGTAATGTGGACTCTGTTGTTGTCTGACACGAGTGAGAGTTGTTATTGTTTGTCCCTCTATCCAATGACTAACTTATAACTGTTCTATTTCTGTCCTTTTCCCCTTTATCTTCTGTCCATCTGCCTCCCAACTGCTTTCTGCCCCCCCCCTCCTCTTCTCCTCCCCTTCCCTCCTGTTCCCCCCCCCCCCCCCCCCTCTCTCCTGTTCTCCGCTCTCCCCCCGCCTGTTCTCCTCTCTCCCCCCGCCTGTTTTCCTCTCTCCCCCCCGCCTGTTTTCCTCTCTCCCCCCGCCTGTTCTCCTCTCTTCCCCCTCCTGTTCTCCTCTCTCCCCTCCCCTCTTGTTTTCCTTTCTCCCACCTGCAGGCCCGTCACCCACATCCCACAGGGGGCCATGCTGACGGTTAACACCACCTCTGGGGGGGTGAGCATCAAGTCGGAGCCCGTGTCGCCCGGCCGCGACCGCAACACACCCTGCCCTCCCCCCACCTCCACCTCCTCCATCCTGACGGCACAGCCCCAGTACCCGGGCTCGCTGCTCTGCCTGGAGCCGCCCACTGGCCGTTCCCCCGCCGACAGCAACGCCAGCTCCTACGAGGGCAGCGACCGCGACGACCCCGCGGGGGGAGGGGGCGGGGGCAGCACGGCGGCGTCGGGCGGCACAGGGAACACCAGCCGGGCCCTGCCACCTCCCGACTTCGGGCAATCGACGGAGCTGCTGAGAGCGCAGAGCGAGCAGGAGCAGGAAGGAGGCAACATCAAGCGCATGAGGCTGGATGCCTGGGTCACATAAGGGGGGGAGGGGGCGGGGATTATGGTCTGTACGCCCTCGAAGACACTTTGCACCACCCACAAGACACACCCTTGTCTTAATCCCACACACTCCTTCACTTATTACCCCCCCCCCCCCCCACATTCACGCATTTAGCCTCTGTCCAAAATTGTACCCCCTCCGTCCTGTCAGCCACTGCCCCCCCCAGACTCGCCTGTCTTTGGGCAACAGTCTTGGTGTGGGGCGGGGGGTACAAGGCAGCCTCACTCTCTCCAAGGTAGGGCATCGAATATAAAGTAAGGGACGGCAAACCCGCTGACCCCCATGCACCCGCCCACCTTTCACATCTAGTCATTTCTTTCAGTAGAACTGAATGTTACTGTCAAATACTTCACTGCAAACGTCAAGAAATGGACTGGAAATCATTTCCCCCGGAACGTGGATTCAACTAGCTGGTTGTCTCGGTGGCGGTACGTCCTCAGTCAGCAGGGTCTGCGTACTACGTGGTCTACGTCACGTACAACAGTAGGACTGGAGGGGCGGGGGGGGGGGTGGCCTGTATCACGGGATGTCCGCCAAACGGACCAGTGCCATTTTCCACATACACTGCCTGTGTTCTTCCAGTTGTATCACTTCCAAAACCGCACTTTTGGAAAACGACTTTTCTCGGACATGCGTGTTTTTAATGGGAAGAACCGGCACAGCGACTCGCACTGAGGCAACGAAGAGGGGGAGGGAGAGGGAGCTGTGCAAAGGCTGCTGGGGAAGAATGTTTTTTTGGTTTTTTTGTTCGTTTCATCCACCTGCCACAATTACCCCCGTCTCCCACTGGGGGGCAGTCATACACCCTTCGAGTGGCATTTCTTGTGGTCAGCCCGTGCTAGCAGCCAAGGCTCAGGAAACCCTGACGCCTCCTCGCCCCCCGAGTGCCAATATCAACCACCTCTCTTACATGGATGCCAAATGCCTCTCGTTCCAGTGCAGAGACACTGACGGATGTGATATCACTCGGCCACAGCCAGGACTAATGCTACTACATAGAACCATAGAAGAAGACTTTTTCTTTCTTTTTTGTATCGCACTCTCCTCCGGCGCCGTAGATTTGTTGCAACAGACGTCCACATTGTCACATGGTTTAGTGCCAGGCGTAGACGCCATCCAGCTTAACGGAAAACAAATCAAACACGCCTAGCATGAGATGTTTGAGCGGAAGGCGGCGTTCACTAGGGAAAGTATTTGATCCTCTCAGTCCAAGTGTACTTGTTCTGTTGGTATTTTGAAATCTGTTTTTTTGAAGGTTTGTTAGTTGTCCAGAGGTAGGGATTATGACTTTGTATGAAAATCACTCCTTATATATCCAAAAAAAGCCTTGGTGTTCTATTTAGCTCTTAGCCCACTCTAGTCCCCCGAAGTCGGTGGTTTAAAAAAAAGAAATTAAAAAAAACTAAAAACAGAAGGAAAAATGACATTTTCTATATTTCTACAGCTTCAGTTTGGCAGCAAAAGTGAACTAGCTCTTCGGCTTGGGCGACGTGTATGTACATATGAATATATTTGCATAGACTTTGCTAGAGGCCCCTAAAAACAAGCAATGTGTTGATTCTCAGTGGATCTGTTTGCATATACGAGTGTGAATTGAAACTTGTCTTTTGAGCTCACGGTGCAGGGGTTCGCCACACTAGGTAGGGAGTGGTGGATTGAATTGGTTTCGGTGACCTTTTTATATGCTAGTGTCGATGGTGTGTGCACTTCTCCGTCTCTCACACACAGAGGCCTTGATTGTGGTGTCATTATATTATTGTTATTATTCATTATGCCACATGCAAAAAAAAAAGTCTAAAAGTAACACGATACTTTGTTTATAACCACCATGAATTTGGCTGACATTGAGAATAGATCACTGGCTTCTAGTATTTCCTAAAGAGGGAGAGGAGAAAAAAAAAGCATACTTTGTGTTGTACCTTATTAAATGATATTCTGATTATAATAACAAGTGGAAGTATTTTACATGGGACTTTTCTAGATAATGCCTTTTCACGCAGAAGAGCATGAGATTGGCACATGTGGAGCGTGTCGTATCCGTACAAAAAAATAGCCCACACACATCGTTTTGACTGCAATTATGGACGTGGATGTTTGGTATATGCATATATACACACACACACACACACACACACACACACACACACACACACACACACACACACACACACACACACACACACACACACACACACACATCCCAAAATATAAAATGAACACACCCACACATACCAGTTCAATATAGTGTACATATTAGTGATGTTTTGGCATTGTGGAGTTGTCATAAGGAGCTAATGATTAGGTCATGTTATATTTGCGCATGTCACGACGCAGTGGGACGTTTTTAATTGAAGTCTTGTCCAATGAGCTGACAGAACCGCTTAGTATCGACCAATCAGCGGCCTACTAGGAATCAGGTGTTCTCTTCAGGTGGGACAGGTAGACATAATTCTCCATGACATCATTCATCACATGGGGACTACGTGCTTCATACACCCACTTACGTTGGAATCACCTCTTGTCTTGTTCACCCCCCAAAAACACACTTTGTTTTTCTTCTAGTTTTACGGGAGCTGGTGATAGACTGAAATATGTGACACCACATGAATAGGCTTCAAAAATACGGCTCTCTGCAGGATTTGTTCATGTACAAAAAGGTTCTGTGTCCAATCTAGCAATGTCGTCTCAAGACAATCTGTATGAGAAATGAATAACCTGCATCTGTTTCTTGTCGTGTACAATGTTTTTAAAATCTCACTATTTTTGGATTGTTAATTTGTGCTGGTGACAGTTCCATTGACTCTTACTATAATATATTGGAGCTTTTATTTTAGTGCTATTTTTGTTTAGGATAGCCAACCATTTTTTTGTTTTTTTGTTTTTTTGACATTATCATAAACATAAAGTACTGGTTTCCTTTTTGAAACAACTTGCTGAAAATTGCACGATCAATTCTTGTGGTATTATCAAATGCAATGAAGGAAATACCAGTTAAATGCTGCAATTTTAATTAAGATAAAGAATATATTTATAGAATAGGGGAAACAACCGAAATTAGTAATTCAAGAAATAAAAATTGAAAAACATTCATGCATGGGATTGGAGTAATGACAAGTTGTGTTACAGTATGATAAAGGACATGCATCACATTTGAGTTATCGAGAAACTCAGAAAAATGTAGCATATGAAATACTAAAGATGAAATTTATAGCTAATATATTGTGTTGAGCTAGTCTGCTTTGGGTTTTGTTGTAAAGGAATATTTCTTGTTTGTTGTTTTTTGAGAATGATATACAATTGTGTATATTTTCATATACAAAGTATGCACTGATATGTTATTAAAATTCTATACCGCTTTTACAAAAAAAGTGTTTGTTGTACCAAAGTATCCAAGTCCCTTGAAACCTTATCCTTTTTGCGTATGTTTTACCGTATTTTATATATTAAATAGACAAACTGAGTGAAATGGATTTAAACTGTGTTTTATTCACTGGTGTAATGAAATTGATTAAAACCTGTTTGTTTAATAGTCTACCGTGAAAGGACAAATTGAGATGTGGTCTAAATCAATTTTTTTTGTCTGTAGTATGTTTTGTCTGTATTATTTGTGGCGTGCTCTTGACGAAGCCCACTTGGTGTATTTCCTAATAACTCGCATTGTAGTGCAATACGCCCACCGCACCTTTTAAAGGAGCACCAAACTCCAACACCACTTGTACATGGGTTTGCATTGGGCAACTCCCTCTCTACGTTGAAGGCATGCTAATGCATGCATATAGCCTCTTATTGGCTGATCTGGTTATTCGGTCACCTGCTGATTGATGCGACACACCTGTCCTCCGCTTATTGGAAGTGAATTTGAAGGGGCAATTAAAGGGGAGTCCTGCCCCAGAAAGATAAAAACATGAAAGCTTTAAAGGTCAGGGGCGTTGGTCGGTTCTCCTTTAATGAAATGTATGACTCTACTTATAGTCTCAAATGCTGCCTTAAAGGAAAATCAAACACCAGGTTTGAGATAGTCCCTGCCCACTATCAAGCCAGAACATGTTTTTGCAAATGTTTGATGCAATAGTACATTTTACCTATACAGGGCAATTTGAGTCCATATTTATATTGTATCCTACGTTTATAAAACTCTTAATAAGCATTTAAGTCGAGATTTGGACCACGATCAATCCATAGCACTACTATCATAGCACAATGTAACCCACTACATCATGTTTCATCTAAATGGCCCTTTTCACAGTAGGAAAAACACAGGTGTAGCTAATAACATTACTTATGGGTCCTTTAGACATTTAGGCATGGCAGTGCACCAGTATAAACAACTTAAGTAAGTTGTAAGTCCAGTAAATATACATTGACCATGCTGGTGCTGAGACGGACATCAATAAAATGACAGGAACAGGAAGTAACTTTGCCCTGCTATTGACGACCTGTGAAAAGGGTCTATTGGTTTTAGGGTTCGGTTTTCCTTTAACCTTGCCTAATACCCCAATACAAAGTCAATGCCATTTGCAGTAATTTCATGTCGCACCATGGCTACCTGCAGGGGCGGTTCTAGGATCAGACCTTTGGGGGGGCTCAGAGGGGCTGTGAGGGAAAGAGAAATCACGTATGTGAGAGAATCATGCTGGCAACAGGCCCAAGTAGACCAATTAGGCCTACTTCTGTATTCATTAGGACATATCGGGTTCTATTTGGAGTACAAAAATAATATTGGTATTGTTGGAAAGGTAAAAATGTCCTCTTCGTTTGGGGGGCTGAGATTGAATTTGGGGAGGCTGAAGCAAAGAAGTAATGAAAGAGTTTTAGGGTTTGGAAGAAGGCAGCTTACAAGCTATGATCAGACATTTTGTGTTCAACATATTTGAAGCTTTCTTGAAAACATTTTGTGTGCGGTTGGACATGAAAGTGACTTGTCTTTAATTAAGTATGATATATACAACATGCATATAAAAAAGGGCTTGGGTCCTTCCTTCTTGGTGGCCATCAAACCTGAGTCTACAGAGTTCACCAACCGCCCTTACTGCTGCACCACCAAGAAGCTGGCTAAGATTTGGTTGGAAATTATACTTGACTTAGAAATTTCAAATAACTTCACAGTGACTTTTCATGGAAATCAGCAGGACTTGAACCTTGCTTGAAGTCGCACTTGTATTTGATCACAATACACAAGAGGAAACCACGTAGATGACCCTTGCCGGGACTCGAACCCTGGTCTACAGATCTGATAGCCTGCAGTGCTCTGCGCCACTGTGATGTACTAGGAAGTGGCACTTGTACTTGACATTACAATTCATGTAGAAATAAGATGACGCCACAGCACACTCCCCCACTGAGACTTGAAACAGGGTCTCCTGTGCGGATGACCCACAATTCTCTCCCCTGCACCACAATGTCACTTGTATTTGACATTACAATTCAGGTGATGCAGAAATTAAACAATCCCAGGGAGATCTCCCTTGCCAGGACTTGAACCCCACAGCTCATAGCGCATGGCTCTCTCCGTTGCGCCAACAAGACGCCTGGTGTGAGATGGACAGAATTTGCACGTGTACTTCACAATTCATCTCACATAGAAATAAGACGGCGCCACAGAGATCTCCCTCACCGGGCCTTGAACCCAGACCGAGCTGACAACCCACGACTCTAGCCTCCGGAAGTTACACTTCACATTACAATTCACGCCAGGACTTGCGTCTCTTCGCTGTACCACCACCTTCTTAAGACAATGTGATCAAATATCAAGGACACACAAGTTTGACAGCAGAGACGTGGGGGGGGGGGGTTGCACATTAAAGACACAGACCCTGGTTCAAAACCAGCTGACGTAGCTTTCTATGAAAATGTACTACGTGAATTTAGTGGGAGTGATGAATTGTAATGTCAAATATAACCTCCAACTGTAACCTGCCTGCTCTCTTGGTGGTGCAGGCCTGAGAGCTGTTGGTTGACATTCTGTAGATTGGCGTTCAAGTCCTGCGGCGTTCCCTTGCCATGGAAATACACTTTGTCTATTTAATTGCGTATTTTTAAGTCATGTGAATTGTAAAGTCAAGTATAACCTCTGACCATCTCCTTGTCCCTGTCTCTGTGGTGCAGTGGAGAAGCTGTTGGTGAACACACTTGAGACATGGGTTCAAGTCCTGTTGAATTCCATGAAAATTCACCATGTGAATTTAATCAAAACCTCTTATTTCTAAGTAATGTCAAGTTACTGTGTTGCGCTGCTGGCTTTTGGTCGATCCTTGGATGGGAGACCAGATGGTGCAGGTATAGGTGTTGAACGGCCAGTAGGGGGTGCTCGTCTCTCTGGCCTGTATGTTGTGCCAGGACAGAGATTGGCACTCAGTCAAATGAGCGCCATCATTTGAGTCGGACATGCTAGGAACAGTGAACATATTTGTCAGTTTTAGTATTATAGCGCCCCCGTGAGGCCAAAATGGCCCATCTTGGGGCGGTGGCCCTCTAGGGTGGGAACCATGGGTTTATACAAATTGGACCCACTGTTTAGGAAATATGCCAAATTCCTGTGGCGTTTTCGGTCAATACATTTCCATATGGTTTGGAATTTCTCTTAATATTTTTGGGAACTGAGGATTCAATTATAGTTGGTTTAGTTGAAATCGGAGAAATGGCCTGCTGCCTGATATATGAATGGCACTATCATTAACTGAACTAAAATGTTCTTAAAAAACTGAAGATTCATACACTTGACTTGATAGAAACATCAGAGAGCTTTTAATGGGAGCACAGAGTATAGACAAACAGAATCAACTGCGCTTCAGTATTGCATTACTACACCTTACCCACATTTTAAACATATGGTGTTATGGCTGTCAAAATAGAAATTTGGCAACATTATAAACTGACTCGATTATTATTAAAAAAAAAATGGTTTCTGCAATATTGATGTAGTAAAAAACAACAATAATTGCATTCACCCAAGTAAATTATTTTACTCAAAAGCAACTATTAGCCAACATTCTCTACCAGTGTGAGCTCCCTTTGTTTCAATGCAAACAGTCCAGCTTCCTGGTACACATATCCTACTTGATCGATGCTGAGAAGCAAACGCTAGTATCATACCCATATCATAATCCTTAGTTAGAAGAAAAGCGCAAATATGTATTCATTCCTTGGGGCTAGGCTTTTTAGCAAACAACAGCCTGCACACACAGTGATATTGATGCTATTTAAGGCCTCTGCAGCCATGTGACGCCTTTGCGGTTTTAGATTATACATTTTTTTTGTAAACTGAAGGCCAAAAACTTTCATGGTTTTATGCCTTGGCTTTTGTCACATCATTTGCCACGCCGTGTAAATATTGTTTGTCTGTTTCTCAGGTGTCCGACTGGACTTCAAAGGACAACAAGAAGTATTAGTCAGGGAACTGAATTTTTATGGAATGTGCTGTTCCTTTTTTCTAATGGGGTTTCACAATTTCAGCAATCTCACAACGTTGTCCGGTATCTAGCGTGTCAGACAACCTGAAGTTCAACCCCTCAACAGTTCCACCCCTCAGCCCCACCACCTCTGCATGGGAGGAGGCTCTTTAGTGGGGGGCTCCACGTCGAACACGGCCCCCTGTCCCACTGAGGAGAAGACGTAGTAGAGGTTGATGCCCAACATGAGCAGGATGGGGAAGAAGGAGAAGCCGAAGCCCAGGGCCCTCACGCTGCTGCCCAGAGAGAGGCACACCCAGTAGATGAGCCTGCAACAAGACAACACTGTAGGGTCAACAAACCACAGGGGGCACGGGAGCAGGTTCCAGGATACTTGTCAAGATATTCATAGGTTATACCTACAAAACAAAAATGACGACGTAAAACGTTAATATTTTTGTTGAATTTGTTAAATATGCTACATGTCGATTGCTGCTGGTCAATAAATTAAGTACACACCTCGGCTTCCTCCATTTTAAACATCTAGGCCAACACAATATTAATAATGATGCTTAAAGATAGCATAATATTAGCATTAGAGGAAATATATTAGGGCAATATTTCACGCTTGGTGTGTCGATGTACTGGGCCGTAATGAAGGGGGTGTGGAAAACACTGAAATAGAAATAGAGACTGCATGTAGCTGAACCATATGCCACATTATGCTCCTCAGACACTTGCCTCCCAACGGCGAATATGATGGTGAGCAGTGGCACCAGTTTGAGATAGTCCTGGTTGAGGTAGGTGGCCATGACCGACAGCTGCAGGAAGTAGAAGAGGTAGAGGTACAGCGAGTCGTTGACGTAGTGGCCGTGGGCCGCCACCTCCTTGCTCTCCAGTGAGCCCTGGTAGAGGGGCTTCAGCTCCCTGAACCGCAGCCTGGCTACGCCCTGCACAACCACGCCTGTGCACGAGCAAAGCAACACCACGGGGGGGGGGGGGGAAGAAAAGGAGGAGGAATAGAGTTTAATGGGGGGAGGGGGGGGTGGTTGGGTGGTCACTTGTGTCATTTTTTTATTTGCGTCATAGACAAAGCAATGAGTCCTAATGACCACACTAATAACATTCACTACACAAAATCGATAGCAACGTCGTTATTCGTTTTTTGACCGGAGGTGATGGGTGATGCAATCGGCGGAACGCTTGTGCAATTCAGTGCGGTAGGTTGAAAATGAGCTGTGATCGCGCCTCAAAAACGGCAACATACTGTCACATCTTACCGAGCATGATGGGCACAGTGGCAAAGAAAGCGCAGCGTAGTGTGTACACCAGCCTGAGGGGGGTGCTCTTGATTTGTGGCGCGTCGAAGGGTAGGAGGGCATAGCCCCCCCAAACCAGCAAGGGGAAGAGGACCAGGGCCGCCACCATCGCCAAGCACAGTTTGAGTTTTTCACTGCAACAACTGCCACAGTCTACGAACAGAGATTGTGTTTTATGACAGAAGAGAATTAGGTCACTGCAGTCATAATCATGAGTCACAATATTGGTTTGTTTATTTCAGATAAAAAGATGATATAAGAGGCAGCAGGCCTCCAGTGCTTTCTGGTGGCATTTACTAAAAGGGCAAAGCTACAGTTAGCCTATGTGGGACTATGTCTGAATGCCTTTAGGACATGTATAGCCTAATCATATGAAAATATACATCATCATTATTATTATTATTATTATTATTGTTATTATTAATAATAATAATAATAATTATTATTATTATTTTATGAAACACTTAATTTGGAAATCCCACAGTGCTGTAAAGGGCTAAAACAGAACAGACAAGTAGAGCTGAAAAACTAACTAGAAACTAACCAAAGGCCTTCCTATACAGAAAAAAGGTCTTTAAAATCAAATACACATACATTTATCATAACCTCAAATGGTAGTAATCTAGGCCATTGTATATACTTACAGGTATAGCCATCGTCCTCCTCGGGCCACTCGGAGTACTGGTGGACATCCACAGCACTCTGCGCTGGGGGCTCCTTTTCATACAGGTCATTCTTTGCATACACGTTCTCCACATCATAGTGCTTGTTCTCCCCAGGAGCACTCTCTCCTCCAAACGGGTTCACAATGCTAACCTGGGGGGTAAACACCAAGGCCGCCTTCTCCGGCATCCAGTTGACCGAGTCTTCGTCGTCGGCGTCCTCATCCTCCTCGCCGTCAGCCACCGAGCGCGCGCTTTTATCCTGCTGTTGCCCCTCCGCCTCATACGCCCTCCAGCGCTCGCCCTCCGGCATGCTCTCCCTCCATTGGGAGCGTCTCTTCATCCCCCCCTCTGGGTGCGTACTGCTCTGGCTCCCACCACTCTCCTCCTCATCTTCCTCTTCCTCCTCCTCTTCCTCCTCGGCTGCTCTTCCTTTTCCAGATGACACTCTGCGGTCCTCCGTTTCCGGCATCAGCCCCAGTTTGTCATCGGGCCACGGCAACGTGCTTGGCTCCGACAGAGCAGAGCAGGCCTCCGTCTTGTCCTCCTCCTCCTCATCATCATCATCCTCATCCTCATGACTTCCTTCTTCCTCTCCTGCCCCCTTTACCTCTTCACTTGTGTGTTTTTCTTGAATATGGCCTTCGGCTGTGGGATCACTGGAAGGGCCGAGCTCGTTCCTCAGTTCTGTGCTCAAAGCTTTCTCTTCAGACATTGTTGCATCAATTGAAGCGCTTGTGGATTTGGGTATTTAGTAGATGTTTCTGTGTGGGGGCGTCTGTCAATTATTTTTCCTCCTTCTGAAGCGCAACCTCATTTTTGAAGTTAATTTCTTAAGTAGGCATACAATAGAAGAAAATAAGAAAAAATGTCAATGTTAAACACAAAATGCATGAGATTGCATTACTGATTCAATTTTTTTTTCTGGACTAAAAAGCACAATCATCTTTTCTTTCTTTTTTTAAAGGGTAAGAAACCCCCCCCCACACACACACACACACACCAAAAAAAAAGTAAATACAATTTAACTCTGTATGAATGCCGAATAACAAGCTGGTCATTAATGTATAAAGGCATATTTAAAAGCTTTTCCGTCCATTCAAAGTTAAAAACAGACGTCAGATGTCTTATCTAAACCAGACCAGACGCGTCACGGTGTCGGCCCACACGCCAGTTGGTAGGACTACTAAACCAGCAATCAGTGAGCTATTGCGAAACAACAAGTGGTCATGAACACATCACATGTACTGGTGGTTACTGGGAGTAAACTGGGTCTCAATGAAACGCGTTATAGTGACAGCCCATAGAGGATACACATATGACGTCTGGATAATATCCTATGCCATTACACTGTATGGGCGTAACAACTTCCAATCATATTAAAACGAGCAAGTACTTGACCTAGTGTCAAATGTGTACATTATGAAGTTGAGAGTAGGCTACATTATGAAGTTGAGAGTACATTATGAAGTTGAGGGTACGTTATGAAGTTGAGGGTATACTATGTTGGTGAAGTATCCATGAAATTGTGTGGGATTGTTTACCATGGCGAGGAATGCAGTTTCGGTGAACTAGTTCTGCGAGTCGAGACTACCAAATAAAGCCCTCTTCTAAAAGCCCGTTTCCAACAGTATTTGGTCGGTTTACTTACCCACTACTAGGCCGGGTCCACCATAGACTGAGCCCGAGGTTTTCTTAATAATGGTTTCCTTTCCACCGTTTCACGCTGGAAAAGTTCCGTGTTGAGATCACACGCTTTGTCACTTGGCAGGTGTATCCAGGTGGTAGCGTTCAAGCAGGTAGTAGGCTGGGAGAGGCTCCTGAGTTGCAGCGTTATCCCGGTTCTTCCGCAACGCAATTTCCGTTCTTTCTTCCAATGAGCCGACGTGTACACCGGTTAACAGTCCTCGGAGCGATAAGAACAAGAACATGACGAGAATAGCAAAAACATCAACATCAACAACAACGACGACAACAGAATACATATTTTTTACGAACATTTCTAACCCAAAACAACGGAAACGGATATTCCTCTATCGAAAGTCCCACCCTCTCTCGCCGCTGAACCCAATGTAAACTGAAAGTCCCGCCCTCGCTTCCGCCAATAACGCCCATTTGTAGCATCCCGTTCCAGCCGCTTGGGAACGACGTCGTCAGGCAAGTAGGCCTGTTTGTCCGTCACGTGCCTGCACAGGGTGGAGCTCCCAATAATACAAAGAAATACAACACATCCTGCTATTTATAATAGCGATGAAATGATAAAACAAAATATAAATATTCATATGACAAATCTATATCCACATTGGGGAATAATTCACAATAAACACAAACAAACCCCTGCAAAAAATATTACGCTACACAGTTGAAAATAAAACTGCAAGTTACTTTATTTTAATAGCATACTGACAAACTCTAGGGGTTTCTGGTTCAAAACACATCAACAAATTCTGCCAAAAAAGTCAAATTGAAATTTGACCACAAAAAATGGCATCATTATATTCAGCGGCCTGTTGTCTAACATTGCTTTGTCATTTGAACATTACAGTGGGACATTAATTTTGGCGTCACATGTAACGACTTTGCATCTAACAGAAGAGGACTGTTTTGGAGAATAATGTTTCTTTTACAATGTCCTTCTCAATGTTTCTTTTACAATGGCCAAGGAAAAAGTCAAAACATGTTGACATCAAACCAGTCACAAGTCAAATAAAATTCAAAGGCCAAATTGTACAATAATACAAATCTAGGCTTGTGGCTACATGGAACAAAACAGAATATAGATGCAAAATACAATGAAAAATTGAGAACAGCCATGACAACTGAGAATTAGTAAACAGTATATCTTGAGGCGTTACATTTAGGGCATGAGTGTGATCGTGGTCTACACAGAATATGGTAGCCTAGACCCTTTGTTCTGCCAAGGAATGTAATTCAGTGCTTTCAACGTTTTCAATTGTTACACCCAGGAATGGTATTCAAATGCATAAGGTCCCATTACTAATTGGACTACCCCCCCCCCCCCCCCCCCCCCAGTATGTCATTACTACATCAATGAACACAATGAACAGACACATTTCTTAACAGTAAAATAAGCAAGTAAAATAGAAAAAAAAACTCATGCTTGTTCACTAGTATCTAAAATGTATATGCTGGTTTACATGACAAAATACAGAGGACCAAAAATAATAGCATTGTAAGTTTCAGTGAATGCATGTCTAAATTAATGTAGAATTAATCACGGATAACATGAAACAACGGCAGCATATCTACCCTATCCAAATGATGAAATATAAAAAAATAAGCCTGTTCATTTAACAATTTTTTTTGTTTTCGGTTTTCAAACAGCAGCCAACCAGATGCATTGTCCATGCTGTGATGGTTACTGCAAACTCCCGAGGTTGACCGACCTCCATCACCAACAACTTCACTACATTTACTCTGCTGGGCTTTCCGTTGCATCGCCCTCGAGTGGCGTGATGCCGTTGTCGGTTTCCCCAGCCTCTTCTTCCTCTGCCCCTTCTTCCTCGGCCCCTTCTTCCTCGGCCCCTTCTTCCTCGGCCCCTTCTTCCTCGGCCCCTTCTTCCTCGGCCCCTTCTTCCTCGGCCCCTTCTTCCTCGGCCCCTTCTTCCTCGGCCCCTTCTTCCTCAGCCTCCTCCTTCCACTCCGTCTCTGCCTGGCCTGCTTCATGGTCTACCTGCTTCTTCCTTCTCTCTCTTTGGTGGTGCGCTGCTGCCGGAACCCCGTCCACCACCGGTGTCTGGTTTGCCGCTTTCGATTCACTGACAGAACCTTTGGGGCGTCCTCGTTTTCGGGGAGGGGAATCTTTGACGGTACCTGAGGGACGCCCCCTCGATCTCGGCCTCCCGTCGTTGGGTACTGAAGGCTGAGCGGCCACCTTTCGTAAATTAAATCCTCTTTTGATCTCAACCTTGCGGGGACGGCCTCTGGCTCTGCGGGGGGCCAGGGCGGGGCTCTCTGTAGGATCGAGCCGTGGGTACTTGCGCGGCCTCCCCAGTGGCTTCCACACTTTTGGCCTCATCAAATCCCCGGCTGGTGGCAAGGGGTTCTTCCTCGGCCGCCCCCTTTTATGCATCTCTTTTTTCGGTCGGCCGCGCCCCTTTGGTTTTGGTCCAGGACGTTCTCTATGGATAAAGGGGAGACTGGGTTTCCGTGACCTTCCTTTTCTATCAGGTCGATGTACGAGCGGGTAGGTTTTATTGGGGGATCCCTTCGGTCTTCCTGGTCTCTTCTTAGCAGACTGTGAACCATCCGAGACTCTCTGCACTGAGCCACTCCTCTGCCTGACGTCTTTCCTGGGTCTTCCCCTCCCTCTCGGAGTTGACTTGTAGCCTCCATCAGAAGGGTCTTCTACTGTCTGCGTTGCAGCCCCCCCATCAGGGCTTTTTCTGGGCCTGCCCCGCCCCCTTTTGCCTGGACTTTGGCTGTTACTGGACGAGTCGCTCCCCGACTCCCACTCACTGCTAACTTCTCTTCTTTCTGCCAACCGGGGTTTCTTGTTAGGAGAACCTTTGGGTCTTCCCCTCTTTAAGGGTGGTCTAGAAACGCCATCCTCCTCTTCCTCACTCTTTGAACTGTCTGCGCTGCGCTTTAAAGAGGCAGATGACTTGGGCCTACCTCTTCCCTTTTTTGGTTGAAAG
>JAOPHQ010002847.1:255000-496098 GCA_030340625.1 Merluccius polli | reverse complement strand
AAACTCTTGACTTTTCTATAAGCTAAATTAAATTATCTAGGTCAAAAGACTGTGTTGCTCCAAGGTCCAGTGGCTTCCGACTGCCTCGCGGGATTACCAAATCTAACAGCCAATTAAACTACGTCATACATATACTGTATATCACTGGTCAACTATTATATTCTAATTTAAACATTACAAGTGCAACACAGAAATTCTTAATTCTAGTAAATATAATTTAAACTTAAAACATTTCAATAACAAACTAGAAAATGCATTTCCTGCAGAAAACGCGTGTGAATGCTGGAAGCTGAATGATAAGCGCAAAGCAGAAATATAAAATTAATTGATCTGAAGAATCTGAAAGTAGTAGTAGAAGCTGAAATAGTAGAAGTAGCTGAAAGTAGTAGAAGAAGCTGAAATAGTAGAAGAATCTGAAAGTAGTAGTAGAAGCTGAAATAGTAGAAGAAGCTGAAAGTAGTAGTAGAAGCTGAAATAGTAGAAAAATCTGAAAGTAGTAGTATAAGCTGAAATAGTAGAAGAATCTGAAAGTAGTAGTAGAAGCTGAAATAGTAGAAGAATCTGAAATAGTAGAAGTAGCTGAAAGTAGTAGTAGCTGAATTAGTAATACTAATAGCTGAAGTAGAAGTAACTGAAGTAGTAATAACACTGCTGAACGTCCTCAAAAAGTAGCCCTATCTGGCAACACTGCTGAACGTCCTCAAAAAGCAGCCCAAACTGGCAACACTGTCTGATCCTCAAAAAGCAGCCCAATCTGGCAACACTGCTGAACGTCCCCTCGCTCGAGCGTCAACGTGAAGTCAACTGAAAAGGAATCAGTTAAACTGTGAAACTCTTAATAAATATAAATGCTATCGAAATTTTGTTTGGATATTATGGGATATACAAGTCTGTAGATTTGTGACATTTTTTGAACAAAGGTAAACGATTGAGAATTGATTTAGTTAGGCCTACGATGTGTAACTGTCAGAGATCAATGTGTAATCGATGTGTAACTGTGAGATCAACTGAAGAGAACCCGAAACTTAAACTGTGATTCTGAATAAATATAAATGCTGTCGAAATTTCGTTTGGATATCGTTATTATTGAATATACAAATCTGTAGATTAGTGACATTTTTTGAATGAAGGTTAACGGTTGAAAAGTGATTGAATTAGTTACGACGTCTTAAACAGTGGAAGGTCCGCCGGTTACAATGGGACGGATGGTAGAATATGACGATTTGAAACTAAAACTGCGATACAGAAAAAAGTATAACAGCTATCGAAATTTCGTGAACACGGCTAGATAGATACAAATCTCTAGATTCGTTAAATTGTTTGAACGATGGGAAACGGTTGAAATTTGAATTAGTTACGACGGAAAGCAGTGGAAGTAAACAGTGGAAGGTCCGCCGGTTACAATGGGACGAATGGTAGAATATGACGATTTGAAACTAAAACGGCGATACAGAAAAAAGTATAACAGCTATCGAAATTTCGTGAACACGGCTAGATAGATACAAATCTCTAGATTTGTTTAATTGTTTGAACGATGGGAAACGGTTGACATTTGAATTAGTTACGACGTAAAGCATTGGAAGAATAAGGCTGGGTGGACGGCTTCGCCGTCCGCCCATTGATTTACATTGGAAAAATAAAGGTGGAAAAAGTAGAATAATTTGAAAAGTTGAATGAATATGAAAAATCTGAATAGATAGCCATAATGTCGTAACAAATCTGAACATTTTGATATTTGAATGGTTTCTGTAGCTGAAAGTATGAAGAAGGAGAAGAGTGCCAAAAAAAACGTTCGGAAGAAGAATAAAAATAAAAATAATAAAGATTTCGATATCTAGAGTGTGAATGCTCCAGCATTCACACTAATAAAAATAATAAAGATTTCGATATCTAGAGTGTGAATGCTCCAGCATTCACACTAATTATTCTTTGTCTAATAATTATCTTTCCCATAGAAATGGCTTCAACATATCCCGGCCCCTAATTGACTAGGCCTTAGCATATCAATTATCCAACTTCTACTTAAATTGGAGCCATATACATGTACACATTAAACATTTTCTCGAAATTCCTTTTAACTTGAATCTTCTTCCCTTCACAGGTAAGTATTCAAAGGTAAATATAACAGGTAAGTATTAACACCCTTTTCACAGGTTATTTAAACAGTTATTTCTATTTTACACAATATTCAGTACTTTCAGGTAAATATTTCTAGTCTATTAAAGTATTTCTCTTCTTCAGTCTTCTCCCTGCAATAAACAAAGTTTAGTTATGGGTTGTTGAAAGATGCTGGTCTTCGTCCGAACTCTCTTGGCAGTGACGAATCTGCAACAAGGACGACATCTCCAACTTTGAAACTTCTCTTCAGGCTGAGCCATTTCTGGCGTTCTTGCAGAAGCGGTAGGTATTCGTGAGTCAACCTTCGCCAGAACAGATCCGCTATGTATTGGATTTGTCTCCAACGCCGGCGAGCATAGACATCATCCTTAGTGAACACGCCAGGTGGAAAGCTGGGCTATGTTTTCAATATGAGCAGGTGATTCGGCGCCAGCAGCTCAAGGTCATTGGGGTGATCAGTGTTCGTAGTTATAGGTCTCCCATTGATGACACTGTCAACCTCGCATAGGAGAGTCTGTAATCCTTCGTCGTCTAACAGCTGTTGCTTCACAACAGAGCTCAGAACCTTTCTCACGGTGCGGATTTGGCGTTCCCAGATGCCGCCGTGGTGGGACGCAGCAGGTGGGTTGAAAATCTTTGTCGGCGCCGACAAAGTTTGTGCCATTGTCGGAACGAATGATTGACACTTGTCCTCTTCTGGCTTGGAAATGCCTTATGGCATGAATACATGAATCGGTGTCAAGGGAATGGGCTACTTCTATATGCACTGCTCTGACAGTAAGGCATGTGAAGAGCACTCCATGACGCGTCACCTTGGGACGTCCTCTTCTGACCTTGAAAGGTCCAAAGTAATCCACACCTGTGTTGGTGAAGGGTGGCTTGTCAGGAAGCAGACGATCTTGCGGCAGGTCCGCCATTTTCTGCTCTCCTACCTTTGCATGCAGTCTTCTACAGAGACTGATTTTTCTGAAATCACTTTTCTTGCTGCTGCATTGGCTCTTGGTATCCAATACCGTTGTCGTAATGTGGCTAAGACATGATTTCTGCCTCCGTGTCCAGTCTCTTGGTGGATATGGTGGCGAACGAGGCGGGCTATTCTGTGCTGTTTATACAGAATGGCAGGATGCTTGGCCTCCTCAGGCATCGCCGATCTGTTCAGATGCCCTCCTACTCTCAACACACCATCTTGAAAGTATGGATCCAGTTTGAAAATAGGACTGTTCCTTTTCACACGAGAGCCTCCTGGCTGCAAGGCTTGTATCTCTTCGGTGTAAGTTTGTCTCTGACTGTACTTAACCAGTTCCATTTCAGCTTTGGATAGATCTTCAACGGTAAGTGTTTTTATTTTTTCCAGGTTCTTCTTGCAGGTCACCATCTGTTGTTCAACTATGGATCTGCATTTCTCTGGATCATTTTCAGTCTGCTGTATGTTTTGCTCAAACTCTCTTCTCTTCTCTTGCAGGTATTGCAACATTGCTCTTAAGTGCAAAATCCAAGCTGTTGCCTTTTTTAACTTGTGCCAACTGGAGTAATACTCCACAAGCTGGTTCATTGGATCTGTGTACTCATTTGGATTTGTGCATGACACTGCAGCAGACGTCTTCACCTCAACATCGTCTTCTGTCAGTTGACTACACTGTTCAGGTTGTTCTGGCCACTCACTCTCTTTCGGCAGGAAACTAGGCCCCTGAAACCAGCTCTTACTCTCCATGAAGTTCTGGATCTTCAAACCTCTTGAAGCCTGATCTGCTGGGTTTTGTGAGGTGTTGACATACCTCCACTGAGAAGAGGTTGTCACTTCTCTAATGAAAGAGACTCGGTTTTCCACGAACGTTTTAAAACGAAGGGCGTCATTTTCAATGTACTTTAGTACTGTTGTACTATCTGTCCAGAAGACCGACTCAATCAGAGGGACTTCTCTCAGCTTCCGATCAATCTTGACTGCGACCATCGCTGCCGTCAACTCCATTCTCGGGATCGTGATCTGTTTGAGGGGAGCGACCCTGGACTTTCCCATTAAGAATGACACGTTTCTCATCCTGTTCATTCGTCATCAAGAGATACGACACAACGCCATATCCATCTTGGCTAGCGTCTGAGAAATTATGGATTTGAGCACCCTTCGTGGGCCCAAATGCGGGGGGTTTGAAACATCTGTTTAGACCAGTGGTTCTCAACCTTTTTGGAACAAATTCCCCCCTGACCATTCCATGATCCTTGTACCCCCCCCCCCCCCTTACAAAAACCCCCCCAAAAAACTACAGGGTGCTGGTGCTTTAAGTGTTCTTGTAGTAAACAGTGTGTTAAGACTGGAGGACTTCAACTGACATCGGGTTTTATGATGAGAGAAGCCATTGTTTTGCTTTAAAATCCCTGTTTTATTGGATTGGAGCTGTATTTATGCCCCCAACAACTTGATGTGCTGCTGAGCAAATCTGACCATTTTACAGGAAATTAAAGCATTGATTTTAAACATTGCCTCCACAATGTATGTTTTTGAGACATATAATAGGTCATCTTTGTACATTAGTTAACTGGAGAAACTGGTAAACAACATGGAAATGTTATTTTAGTTGTAATGTGATATAAAATATTAAATAGGATAGGTCAGGGGTTCTCAACCTTTTTCAGGCTGGGCCCCCCCAAAACTGGTTCATTGCAGTCGGGGCCCCCCCCCCCCCATTGTTGACGGGGGGGGGGGGGGGGGGCAATAGTAACACACCGCGGACCTAGGGCCGATGGGGGTGGGGCAGACGGGGGCAGGGGGTGCGCGCAATAGTAACACACCACGGACCTACGGCCGGGGGGGGGGCGCGCGCGCTCAATAGTAACACACCGCGGACCGATGACCGGGGGTGTGCGCGGTGTGTTACTATTGCGCTCTCAAAAAGGAGGACAAATACGCGTCCGGCTTGATGCTGTGCCAGACGCCGGACAGGGCTTTGAAAAACCGGACAGTCCGGCCTAAAGCCGGATGCGTATTTGTCCTCCTTTTTGAACCCGCGCCCCACCGGTTGAGAACCACTGGGATAGGTTATATAAGATATGAAATAGTCCGCTCGACTTAAAAAAAACTCACTTTCTTTCGTAAGTGACCATGGTATAAGCGGGATAATGCCCTTCGAGGTGTCCATTAAATGAAATTAATGGACGACGCGGAGGCGTGTCGTCGGACGGTTGCTTCCGCGAAGTCCATTCATTTTGTCGGGCATTATCCCTTACTTATACTATACTTTATATTTCGGCTGCAAACCACAATTCTTTTTTCGTTCTCCGTAACTTTGAAATATCTCCACACTGCCGACATCCTTGTTTATGTTTACCGCGTCACTGCACGTTCTTTGATTGCGTCAGTAATATGCGCTGCTAATATTTAACATATATATTCGGCCTTGTTTTTCACTCATTCCACCGAATACCGAATATGGCTTTTTTTGCAATATTCGGCCGAATATATTCGGTTACCGAATATTCGGTGCATCCCTATTTGATTGTAATGTTGTGTGTGATTAAACGTGGTTACATTATCGTGCTTGTGTACGTTTTCATTGGTTATTTAAGTTTTAGCCAGCGAAGATGAGGTGACAGCTGTCGAAAGTAGCGTTTGTGTTTCCCGGGTTTCGCTGCTGCTGTGGTGGATTTGTTTGGACGTTACTATGGAGACCGTTCCTGCTCGGCTTGTTCGATCGTGATCAGGGAGCAGAGGGGAGATCTCCAGGGGCGACGTCGGGGTTTACACCCTTTTACCCAGCAGTGGAAGCAGCAGACTCGGGTTCTTGGTCTCAGACAGCAGCTTTATTTTTAGTTGGGAAACCATGAAAGTTTAAAATGTAAAGTTCAAATGAACTTTATACAAGCCAAATTGTGGCGCCCCCATTCATGCCTGAGCGCCCCCATACCAGCCCTCACGCGTCCAGCGCCCCCCAAAATGTTTATATCGCCCCCCAGGGGGCGGTACCGCCCCCGTTGAGAAACCATGGTTTAGACTGAGCTCCGAAAGCCTGGTTAGATTTGTCAGCCACTTCATCCATGTTCGGCGTGGCTTTTCGTCGATCTCTTCGTCCCAACCTTTCTTCTCTTTACAGAGATCTCTCAAAATGAGCTTTACAGGTAGGAGAAGTGGTGCCAAAAAGCCCAATGGGTCATACACCGAATTAACGATGGATAAGATGCCCCGTCTTGTGCATGGCTTGTCCGGCAGGTGTACCTTGAACCTGAAGCTGTCAGAACTTGTGCACCACTGTGCACAACAGCTCCTTCACAAGAGTAACGGCTTTGTCTTCTGTGACTACCGACTTTAAACAGTCATCCACGTAGAAGTTCTTGAAGACTGTATGTTTGGCTTCTGGGGTGCTTCCTGTCGCATCTTCGGCTGTTCTTCTTAGTGCATATGACGCACAACTAGGGGATGATGTTGCACCGATTAGATGCACACACATTCTGTACTCTTCTGCTTCCACAGTTAGATTGCCGTCTGGCCACCAGAGAAAGCGCAGCAGATCGGCGTCCGTGTCTGGAATCCGCACCTGGTAGAACATGGACTCGATATCCGCCATCATGGCAACAGGCTCCTGTCTGAATCTCAGCAACACTCCGATGAGGGTGTTTGTTAGGTCAGGCCCTTGCAACAACTGGTCGTTCAATGACACTCCTTGGTAAGTTGCCGTGCAGTCGAAGACAACTTGCAGTTTTCGCTTTTTCGGATGGTACACCCCATGGTGTGGGATGAACCATACTCTTCCATCACTGCGACTCAGCTGATCCTCTGGAACCCTTGTTGCATAGCCCTTATCCAGTATGTTGTCCATAAAAGCCTTGTACTCTTGAAAGAAGTCTGTATTCCTAGTGAACTTCCTCTTCAAAGAGTTAAGCCTTTGTTCAGCGATACCACGGTTGCATGGCATCTTCACCTTGTCATCCTTTAAAGGCAGCTTGATGCAAAAGTGACCGTCTACGAGCTGCGCTGACGTCGCCACAGTATGCATGAACTGCTTGTCATGTTGAGACTGTTCTTGTCTGTCGTCACAACATCTTTCTGGAAAATCCGCATTGTAGTGCTTCATCAGCATGTCTTCAACGCTCATCACAGAGATATGGTTGACAAGGAAACTTTGTCTTTTGCCATCATCCAATTCCTTTTCTTGGCATCTGCTGATTGGCCCATTGACAACCCAACCAAGAGCCGTCTTCACAGCGTATGGTCCCTCGTTCTGACTACTGATGATCTCCCATGGCTCCATGGCTTTGTATGCGTTAGCACCAATGAGAAGACCAACTTCAGCTTCAAGTTTTGGGAGATGGACTCGACTGAGATAAGACCACTTCACCAAATCGTTCATCTGTGGTATGTTGGCGTTCTTTGCAGGAATATCTAGCTGAGTGTATACATTTGGCAGCTGGATGTAATCCTGCTCCTCTAAGCCACACACCTCCAGGTCAGTAAGTACGTAGCTACTCACTTTCTGTTCTTGCGCTATGGTGCGAAGCAGGAATTCTGTCTTTTTGCCTCGGATATACAGCTTCTTCGCCAAGGCTTCAGTGCAGAAAGTCGCTGTGCTTCCTTGATCCAGGAAAGCTGTCTTGATTATCTTTGTGCCTTTCTTGTGTTTTATCTGCACAGGTACGATGGGAAGAATACACTCACTTTTCCCGGCCCCACTTTGGTCGCCTCTTCTACACCCTGCAGACACGAGTGCGCTTGTGACTTCACTTGTGCCTTGTGAGCTGTCATCTGCAACGTTTTTTCTCTGATGCAGTATCCTCCTTCACAATGTGCAAGATAGCTGGGTGCTTGAAAGGACAATCCGGGCATGAGGCCTTTTTCTTACAGTCCTTGGACATATGACCTGCTGTCAGACACCCAAAGCAAAGACCGTTTGATTTCAAGAACTGGATTCTTTCTTTTAGAGGCTGTTCTCGACTCTTGTTGCACACATTTAGTGCATGGTTCTTCTTACAGTAAAGACAGGGACTTTGGAAGACACTCGCTGACTTGACTGCAGGAGCTTTCTTTTCGAATTGGCTTTTATTGATGTCCTTTTCAGTAGCAGACACATTCACAGCAAAGCTGCTTCTTTTAGACCTTTTCTCACCTTTTCTGGTGCTAGGTTGCTGCTTTGAGCTATTCTGATTCCCTGCAGTGGAGTCCAGGATATCTCCAAACAGCGGGTCATTAACAACTTTTGCTTGGCGGTACACAAACTCAACTACATCCGGAAATCTGGCTCTTTTTCTTTGTATTTCTTGAATGTCGTAAGCATAGCTTCTCCATCTTTCTTTCAATTTGAATGGAAGTTTGGACAAAATGATCTTCATGTTGGTCGGATTGTTCATTTCGTCCATGTAGTCCACATCATTGACTGTGTTACAACATCCAATCAAGAACAAGGCAAAAGCATTCAATCCTTTCCTGTCTTCTGACTTTATCTGAGGCCATCCCATTGCCTTCTTGATATAAGCTGTGGCGATGGTCAGATCATCTCCATAGTGACGATCAAGCAATGCTCTGGCTTCTTTGTAAGCTCTGTCAGGTCTCATGTGCTCACAGCTGCGAATGAGATCAAGTGGCTCTCCACTCGTGAACTGTTCGAGGTAGTACAACCGATCTTGATGGCTGTCTGTCATACCATCAATACCATGCTCAAATACCATTATGAAAGATCTGTAAGTCAGAGGATCTCCTTTAAACATTGGAATGTCTCTGTGAGGCAGTTGAGACAAACTCTGTTGTTTGATGAGCATCTCAGTGACTTGGTTTGACGCTGTAGCACTTCATGCAGGCTATCAGTAGAAGAGTCAGTGCGATCATGATGATGATCAGGATGTGGCGTGCTGCTGCCAGCACCAAACCTCAAAGATGGCTTTCTTCTTTCTGAATCATCAACTTGAATGCCTGACTTTGGGTTGAAGTTAAGGGAAGTCTTACCAGCTCCATGACTCACATAATCGCCAACACCAACATGCTTTTCTTGTCTACGTGTCAGGAATTCATCTCTGTGTCTTGACTGTTGCCCAAGGAAATCATCCATAGACCCATGAGCATCTTCAAATTCTTCATACACTTTCAATTTAGCATCTGGAGTAGCAAGCTCAGTTTCAATCTCTAATTGCTCTTTCTTACGCCTCAAGCGAATTTCTTCCTGCTCTATAGCTTCTTTCTTTTCCATTGCTGCAGCTCTTGCGTTCTGCTTTAATTTTCAGCTTTGCAGAGTTAGTGCTGGACGCTAGGGTGCATCAGTTGCCCCAACTTTCTCAGAATTGAATGCAGTTTTAGTCAAGTGTTCCTTTTCATACAAAAATGTGCCCTGTTAAATATTTTTGCCATATATTAATATTTAGGGGTGGCAACATCAGCCTGAAGTTTTACCATATTAATGAATTGAAAATAGCGCCAGCGTTTCCCATACTGCCAATAATCATGACAATTTTAGGGCTAAAGAGCTGCCATGGGTATGTTTTAATAGACAATGTACTCAGCTATCTGCAAAACTAGTTATCTATAAAACAAAATTGCAATTGGCTGAGAAATTGGCCGAAACAGACCAAAAATGTGCTTTTTTCGCAAAAGTTGGGCTTGAAACATCAGTAATTCAGTATCACTAAAATATCAACTGTAATATTATTCAACACTGTGTTTCTGAAAAATACTATAACCAAAAATTAAACAGTATCAGTAGTCAACTGATGATAACCACTCAGCTGGCAGAGATTTAGAAAGCTGGCTGACATCAAATTGCCTAATATACTAATACACAGCTTAGTATGCTGAGAGATCAAACTGTGCTGCATGAGTTGAGTCCTCAGAGACAGGGAAAGAGAGGTCCTAAGTGAGTTAGTAAGAGTCTCCCAAGCAAAGGCTTGGAGCAGTTCAGAGGTTGTAGGACTCTCAATCTCAACAAGATCCAACTGGTGCATGTCATGAGCTCTGCAGTCTGAAGGTAATGGCTTCTAAAACAAGAGCTTCATCACAACTGTATGGTCTAGGACCTGCAGTGTCTGCAGATGACTTGCATCTTCCCAGAACTAAATTACCCACTTTAAGGATGATCCTGCGTGCAATGAAATATCTTTCATCATCAACTACAGAGAGTGGAAGCCAATCTCACTATCAAATAGCAAAGATGCTGTATCCACAGATTGAGGAGATATATGGCAGAGCAGGTGTTCCTCTGCAGCCTATAGGTTCCAAGCCTGCTAATAAAGAAAAGATTGTATGTATTGTCATCAGTCTACTTGATTTTCCCATTTTCTTCCCATTTTCTGTATAATACAGATGCACAAATTGTACAACGATGTTGCCACCCCTAGAGATTGTTCGATCTTTTTTAAATTTCACAGGGTCTCTTTCTAGTTGAAAAGGAACATCAGTGTGAAACTGCATTAAGATCAGACAAGTATTTCTATTTTAGGGGGCAACTAATGCACCCTACTGGACGCGGCACTGAACCTTTCTCTGCCATGTCGTTCACTCAACAATCTACACAAACTGTCACAATTCCGCGAATTATCCACAGCTTCTACTCTTCCTATGCACACTTGTGCAAAGAGTTACTGGATGTGCAGAATTTCTTGAAGTAAACATCCATGACTTTCAGAACCGAATTTCCAGTGAACATTTATTTTCACGTTTAGATGATGGTTAGCGTTAGCATCGCTAGGCCGCTAATAGAGTTTAGAGAAAATATCAGACCTGTTCCAGGGAATGCACACAGCCGAACACGACTAGCTTGGCACAACGCGTCTTCAACTAGCTCTGCCCAGTCAATTATCTCGCCTCGGTGCGTCTTCACGAGAAGTCTACTCACGCGGCTCATCCTTCTCGAATAATCTTCCGAATCCGTCGAGCAGTATTTAGACTTAAAGAAGCACTATGCAACTCGTTTATCAAAAATAACCTTAACCATGCAGGTTGAGAGTCGTTCTGATCGTTCTACAACACTTTCTGGGTTGTTTGGTGGGTGTTTCATCTCCCCCTGTTGGGTCCCCGCGGAAAAACAGAACATGCAACTTCATGTGGCCGTCCCGGCCACTTACGGATGTGACTCAGCGGAAGTATCCAATCGCGCCTCGAAAATGTAGTCAGATTGTAGTTTCACTGCTTTACGGTAGACCTGGGCGGGGGTGCCAAACATGGGTCCGGCTGAATATAAAGAGTCAGTTGCAAGGCAATTCTGGATCAATCGACAAATCCACTATGGATCCATCAAGACCCAAGAGGGGAAGGTCGGAGGAATCGAAGAATAAGAGAAAGGATTATGATAAACAAAGAAACCAGACACGAGTGAACATAGGGCGAGCTTATGCGGAATGGCGTCAACTGAGAGACTCGGAAGAATGCAAAACGGACGCCGACTTGGCTGTCTTGCTTCTGAAATTGTAAGTAGCCTACCCTTGGGTGAACTTCGTTTTTGTAATGTGGTTTGAGAGTCTGTTGAACAATGTGTTTTGCTCGACCATTTTATTGTGAGCCCTGTATGTGTTTAGCTTGGTTGCTTCATGGCTAGCTTGCTAGCTAGTGAGGGTTTATCCTAGCAGTGACTTGCTACCACACATGTTTGTTTGCGGTCCGAATCCAGGTTCTCGTTGTGTATTACTATTTATTTATCGAAGTGGGGGGTGGGGGGCGTTGTCAATGAGTTTTTACGACAGTGTTGTAGGCCTATTCCGAAGCTGCAGGGGGAGCTCTATAGTGAGAAATGCGAGCCCAATTCCGGCGAAAACCCAGAAACAGCGGAGGAATAACCGAGTTGCATAGCGCACCTTTAAAAGGACAGTCTTCAGACTAAATTAACTATAGTCTTCTAACTACATTAGCCAAGTCTTTTGACGAAATGTGGGTGCAGCAGCGCAGCTGCTTCACTAGCCTAGGACCTGAAGTTTCTTTGCACTCAACACGTATCAAAAAGCAAAAGTCTTGAATCCAAAAATATTTTTGTATCTTTACTATTGAAATCAAAGTCATACAAAACAAAATGAAACTCTTGACTTTTCTATAAGCTAAATTAAATTATGTAGGTCAAAAGACTGTGTTGCTCCAAGGTCCAGTGGCTTCTGACTGCCTCGCGGGATTACCAAATCAACAGCCAATCAAACTACGTCATACATATACAGGTATATCACTGGTCAACTATTATATTCTAATTTAAACATTACAAGTGCAACACAGAAATTCTTAATTCTAGTAAATATAATTTAAACATAAAACATTTCAATAACAAATTATTCTTTGTCTAATAATTTTCTTTCCCATAGAAATGGCTTCAACAATGACTAAATTCAACACACTTGACGAGACATAACAGTACCCCCCCTCTACGGCCGACTCCCGACGGCCCAGGAGCCTCTGGGTGACAGGCATAAAAGTCCCTAATCAAGTGAAGGGATCCAGGAATGCTCCTCTGGACCGTAACCTTCCCAATCAACCAAGAACTGTTTCCCACGGCCCCGGTTGCGGACTGCCAGAAGTTTCTTGACAGTGTACACCATGCCCCCGTCAACAATCCGGGGGGGCGGAGGAGGAGCGGAGGGGGGCACCAGAGCGCTTTCCTTGCTGGGCTTAATCTTGCTGACATGGAACGTGGAGTGGACCTTTAGTGACCTGGGTAGGCGTAGACGAACAGAAACAGGGTTAATGACTTTTGATATGGGAAATGGACCCACAAACCTGGGCGCCAACTTCCTGGAGTGCACATGAAGAGGCAAGTCTTTGGTTGCCAGCCACACCCTCTGGCCGGCCTGTAGAGAGGAGCCGGTCGCCTGTGTTGGTCTGCTACCACTTTCATCCGGGCTGAACTCCGCAGGAGTGCCCGCCAAGCACCAGCCCAAATCCGGCGACAGCGTCTGACCATGGCATGAGCTGAGGGAACCGCAACGTCATTCTCAGGGAACAGGGGAGGCTGATAGCCGTTGACACACTGGAAAGGTGAGAGGCCTGTGGCAGATGAGGGGAGGGTGTTGTTGGCGTATTCCACCCAGGTGAGGTGGTCACTCCAGGTGACTTGGTTCTGGGAGACCAGGCATCGAAGGCACGTCTCCAGCTCCTGGTTGAGGCATTCAGTCTGACCATTGGACTGCGGATGGTACCCAGAGGACAGGCTGACGGTGGCGCCAAGGAGCTGGCAAAACTCCTTCCAAAAGCCGGAAACAAACTGTGGTCCTCTGTCTGAAACAATGTCACTGGGAAAACCATGGATCCTGAAGACCTGAGTCATCATGACTTCTGCTGTCTCCTTAGCAGAGGGTAACTTAGCAAGTGGAAGGAAATGTGCCATTTTTGAAGAACGGTCGACCACCGTCAGGATGGTGGTATTACCTTTTGATGGTGGTAATCCGGTCACGAAGTCCATGAAAATGTGAGACCATGGCCGTTTAGGGAGCGGTGAGGTGGAGAAAACCGCATCTAACACTTAAACTGAAGAAGAGAGGTTCGAGAGAGAGTCGTGGTCTGAAGATATAAGACTTTATTGTCACTTGCAAGAAGTAACAACAAAATCTGAGTTAGTTTGCAAAGGAACTGACTTCCAGTAGTCACGCTCTGAATTATATACACATATGCATCTGAGCCACCCACATGCAGTTGCCAATCACAGTGCTCTATACAGGAGGCTCCCTGTGTCCTTCATCTTTGTTGATGTTTCATCGTATGTTTACCATACATCTAGATAACACTCTGGGTAAGGTCCGCATATGGCGTGAGGGACAAAGTTTACCCTGCATGTACCCTGCTAATGCAAACCTTAGGCCACCAAAACAACAAATAACTTAAACGCTTACTTCGTTCATATAGTACTTGGGCAAGATAATATATGTTCTTTCTTATTTTAATAGTAGAATGAAAAAATGTGTAAATTACTGTTAACTGTATTGTAACCAACTAGTAATTTTCTCCCATATATCCCCCCTTTGGGACTTATCAGGTCCCAACATCAACTACCATTATTTTTAACCCAATGTTATAGATGACTACTTGCCGGACTGCCAGATGAACGAACAGTATTCACATTTGATTACCTGGAAAAAACATCTTGCTTTCTTATCATCATAGGAATTTCAACCTGTCCAGGGATTTCAACCTGAACCTTTCACTTAAGCAAGTTAAAAAAGATTACCAAATGTGAGTTACCCTATAAGTGTTTTGATCCTCTGAGTAGATACCCATAATGACAATATATAAATGTACATAGAAATCATTCAATACTAAAATTACAAGTTATCATAAAACCTTAGACAGTCATATATCAAAAAATGTGTATCATTGCATGAATCTTAAAAACATTACAAATTATCATCATAAAGTATATCTCATAATGAGTTCAGTTATAAATGTCATGTAAGCAGCAGCCTATTATTTAAGTAGAGCCTTGCATGTGTTGTTTTCTCTATAAGTCATAAAAATATGTAGTTCATTAGCTCTATTTTAAGCGAATATTATATAATTACTTCAAAAAATGCGTTACACAAAGTTAAACAAACTCCCAGCATGCATTGGAAGTCCTCTTTACAAGAAGTATATGACACAGAAATAATAAAACCAATTCATTGTCGTGAATAATCAAGGTGATCTTCATGTATTGGTGTGCTGTATGTAGTGGGGGGTTTTGGGCATTATTGTAGCCGTTGCTTCAATTTTTCATCAACGTCTTCTTGTCCGGTTATTTCAATGTTCATTCTGCTTATCAAGGGTGTGGCTCACATGGAGAGGTTACTAGCACGATCACATGTAAGCCTCCTTGAGGCCGGGTCAAACCTTGGACTCCTCCCCTTCCATGTCATCATCACTATAAGTACTCAGGCTTCCGTTTCCAATATACTCCCATTCTACTACTTCTTCCTCAACTATGTCGTTGGACGTAAGGAACATTTGTTTGCTTAACCTAGATGCTATCATAGACCTTAGTATTGGAATACAACAACAGAAAATTAATCCCACTATTGTTAATACAACCAAAAGAACCAATCCTATTTGAGCCAGTATTGTTCCCCATTTTCCCATACGCATTTCTATCCATGACATCCAATCATTCCCATATCCCGCATTATCTTTAACCTCCTGTCTTAGCTTTTTAAGTTTCTTCATAGCTAGTGTGAACGTTCCATTTGGTGAGGTATTATTTGGGATAAAAGTACAACACATTTCGCCTATGAGCTCACACACTCCTCCCTTTTCCGCTAAGAGCCAATCTAATGCTTGCCTGTTTTGCCAAGCCACAGCGCTTGTGGCTTTCAACTGTTCACCTAAAGCGGATAGAGCATCATCCGTATAATTAATGAATCGTTGTTGGTTATAATAAATGTAATTAATCCATTCTGCATTTTTTACTAGTCCTATTATGGGCATAATAGCCTCAAATCCTGAGGCTACTTCATTCCTGGCCTTATATCTGCTTGGTACGCCTCGGGGTTGTCCTATTTTGTCAATTTTAATTCCCTCATCCGGCTTGTACTCTCTTTTTTGTCTATTTACATCATTGGTCTCTAAATTTTTCATGACCGAGTCTAATGCCGGAAGTAACACTATTTCTGTTACGACACGTACTCTTGCACACCTTCCATACCAATGTGGAGGTAGCATGGCACGTATAAGTTTGTTTCCACAGACCCAAAAATGGTCTGCTATTACTTTATTCTGCTCTAGTAGTGCACCTTCATACCACATATTAGCCATAAATGATTCCGCTGCTATTCGGGCAGGATCTGTCGGATGTTTATCACTTTTTATCATAGGCGGTGGGTGTTGGTCGGTCTCATACATAGCTACATTCCAGATTGTTTTGCATGTATCTTCTTCCACATAGCCCACATTAATGCCATTGCTGAGCTTTTTATCGTTTTGATAAGTCTAATCCTTCTTCTACATTAAAGTCTGTTCCAAATGGAAGTGTTGCTTTGCCTACTTCATGGGTCAGGGTTATGTCCATTTCTATACACTTATTCATTATAATTCCTACGGGCCATTTTTTGTGTATCAAGTATTGAGAAAACCTTTCTGTTCCTAGAAACATTAAGCATCGCAGGGGACACAACTCGTGTTGATATTGATTCTCGTTTGAGGATATACTTGTTGCTACCCGTAATTTATTTAGATTGGCTAGTTTTTCCACCATTTCTTTCTCGGTTCCTTGAATCTGTGTCTCGCTAGTTCTGCATTCTTCCCAGTCATGTTCATAGTTTACTACATATAGTGCACTTTGACGGTTTTTACTACATAAATAGCAATTATCCGCATCTATTTGTTTCCCAGTGAACTTTACCCATTTATACCAACTATTTTCCATTGCTTGATCATACAACCGGTCTATTGTTGTTATTTTAATTTTTTGTCTATAGTGATCAGATGTATCCGGTTTTGTGGCTCTTATTGTTTTGTTTGATCTTGGTGTAAGATAGTCATCCTTCTCTATCGTTGTTGTTTCTAAGTTTAAGCTAGTTTCTCTTGGAGCTATTGTGGTGATTGAGTCTTTGGTCTGAGAAACAGACACTGTATCATTTATTGTTATCATTCTAACCTTTATGGGGGCGCCTGTTATATTAGTATGATTATCAATCATGTTCTGGACGGGTATTAATGTCCCTATAGTTGTGGTTAACTTCCATTTTGGTTCAGGTGTCGTTAATTTATTTGAGACCAAGATTTCTTTTGACTTTCTAGTCACCAGGGGTTCAAAGGTTGAGCCCCTTGTTTCAGTAGTCCAAATTGGAGTTATTGTGGCACAGGTTGGGCCTATTGTCTCAATAGTTGACATTGGGGTTGTTATGGCATTATTTTGAATTTGATCTAGTTCATATTGCTCCTGTGTCATGCAAGCGGCTTCTCGTTTTAGTTGGAAAAATATACTTGTCTCTATCTTTATATCTGGGATATGCAGTTTCCTAATTTCCAATCTGTATTGGTCTATCTCATAGTTCCATCGGTTTGTGGGTATGACTGTAAGACACCAGTATGCACGGGTCTTTGTAATATTTATGTTACATCGTTCTCGTCCCCAGGTGGAGAATTTGACGTTTTTAAGCATCATTGTTGCACACTGACGTCCCTCCTCTGTTATAACAGTTAATGCAATTTGTTCTTTGTCAGAGCTTATTACTTGCGAAGGTATTTCTATGTGTAAGGCTTCTTTCTCTGGCTTCTCCTCCCTTGTACTGTTTACTATTCCTGAAGCTATTGTGGCTAGTTTTCCCTGTAACATACTTATGCTTTCTGTTGGTGTGGTGTCATACCCTTGGATCTGTCCTCGGGCCAGTGGGATTTGCACCAGGCCGTAGAGGATCAGGAACAGCGTCAGCACCTTCTTCATCCTGGCTGAGCCTGGTCTGGTCATGGAGCTGTGAGCCAGTTTCGGGCGCAGCTGCATCTGTCTCCTCTCCTCTCTCCTGACTTGTCCTTGGCTGGGCTGCTTTGGTACAGTGGTTGAGGTGGTACCAGGTTGAACTTCCCTCCACCTGGATGGCAGTTGGAGTTGCATTCGTGACTTTGTATGGTCCTTCTCTCCTGGGCTCGTTCCACTTTCTCCGGAACACCCTGAGGTACACCTGGTCGCCAGGTTCTACCCCCCTCGGTGGGTCGTCTTCTGGTTCTGGAACTCGGTTCTTTTCCTGTTGGAATATGAGCTTGTGTATGCCAGTTAGTTGCTTAATATATTCTCTAATTTCTAGTTGCAATTGTTCCAGTGGCGGACTCTTATGGGGTCCTCTAAGATTAGGTGCAGGCATGGGTCGACCCGTGAGCATTTCATGCGGAGTTAGATGTGTCATTCTGTTAGTCTGCATGCGATAGCTCATTAATGCTAATGGGAGTGCATCTACCCAGTTTAATTTAGCACTTGCACACATTTTGTTAATTTTTGTCTTGATTGTTCCATTTACCCTTTCTACCATTCCTTGCGATTGAGGATGATGCACACAACCCAATCTTTGTTTGACATGCAGATGCTGTATTACTTGTTTTACAGTCTTTTGAATAAACGCAGAGCCGTTGTCTGAGCTTATTTCTGTTGGAATTCCAAACCTCGGCATGACTTCTCTGGTCAAGAATTTGATTACCGTAGCTGCACTTTGGTCTTTTGATGGGACTGCCTCTACCCATCTACTAAATCTGTCAATTACTACAAGCATGTATCTTTTCCCATTGACTTTTTTGATCATGTCCACATAGTCTAAGACTAGATGCCTAAATGGTCCCTCAGGTGTTGGAATGTGCCCCAATGGGGTGGTAATTGTTTTTCTTACATTATTTTTTGCACATACTTCACATTCATTTAGCTGACTGTCAACCATTGTTTGCAAGTACGGTGACCAAAAACCCTGTTTTCTGATTTTCCTTACTACTTCCCCCCTTGCGCAATGGTCAAAACCATGCGCATTAGTGATAAGCAATCCCAACAACGCGGTCGGTGCTAACAACATCCCATCATGGGTTCTCCATAACCCTGTCAGAGTGCGCACCGCACCCCTTTTTAGCCACATGTTGTGCTCGTAGACACCAGCTTTCTCTTGCATGCGAGCCACATCGTCTTCAGTAGGTGAAGCCACAGGCATTGTCAACACCGCCTGAATTAAACCACAACTGTTAGCGGCTCCCTTGGCCGCCTCATCCGCAGCACTGTTACCTTTTGTGACATAGTCATTACCTTTCTTATGTGCCTGACATTTAATTATCGCCACTTGCTTTGGTAGTAACAATGCCAACATCAGTTCCACAATTTGATCACAATGCATTATGGGGGACCCATCCGTTTTCTTAAATCCCCTCATTTTCCATACTGCTCCAAACAAATGACACACTCCATGTGCATACGCAGAGTCAGTATATATGTTCACAATTTTACCCGCTCCTTCCTGACAGGCAGCTGTAAGAGCTTTCAATTCAGCCACCTGTGCTGAACATGGTTGTTTACAATATGAACTTTGAATGACAGAAAAAGTGCTATCCGGATTTTGTCGTACCACTGCAAATCCTGCGTGATAACCCAAATGATCTCTGTAACACGAGCCGTCTACAAACAAATCCTCCTCAGCCCCAATTATTGGTGTCGACAATAAATCTGGCCTCAATTTGGTAAATGTCAGAGCATCAGCTACACAGTTGTGTGATGTTCCTTCGAAATCGTGCGGAACTTTGTCTGCTGGGTTTACCGTAGAACACCTTCTGATAGTAACATCGGGGAACGTAAGCAAGGTCAAATATTCCAACAACCTTGAATTTGTTAATACAAATTTTCCCTGTTCAATTAGCTCAGTAACCTTGTGATGTGTAAAAATAGTTACTGGATATCCCATCGTGATAGATGAGGCTTTGTCATAAGCATACTGTACCGCAGCTAATCCCTGATAACAGGGTGGATAGCCTTGTGCTACTGTATCTAATTTTGAGCTATAATATGCTATGGGTTGATTTCGCCTCCCACTGCAGGATTCTTGCATTAGTACCGCTGATGCATACCCCTGACTCCTATTTGCGACGTACAATAGGAACGGTTTTGTATAATCTGGAGTTGCCAATGCACTTGCCCCCTGTAGCTCTTGTTTGATGCCTTCAAACGCTGCCATTGCGTCTGCGTTCCACGTAAGTTCAGCTCGAAGGTTAGTGGTTCCTGCATTCTTCATTATTTCTCTTAATGGTGCCGTTTTAAGGGCACAGTCCTCTATCCAATCTGAACTAAACCCGGTCATCCCTAGAAATGTCATCATTTGTCGCACCGTGTTCGGTTTAGGTGCTTTGCTAATTCCCTCGAGCTGAGTGGGTGCTATTGCTTTAGTTTGATGCGCTATTAGCCTCCCCAAATATTCGACATCTGTCTGGCAGTATTGCAATTTTTTCCGGGATACTTTGTGTCCCCCTATTGCCAGTCGTGTTAATACAGCCATGGAGTCCTCATGACATTGTTCCAATGTAGGAGAACATATCAAGAGATCATCCACATACTGTATCAAGGTACCGTGTAGTACCAGTTCGTTCAAATCGTTTTTCAACACCTGATTAAACAAATGCGGAGAATGTTTGAACCCTTGTGGCATTCTTGTATAAGTGTATTGTTTACCTTTATACGTAAACGCGAACAAATGTCTGCTCTCTTCTGCAAGAGGGACACTAAAGAATGCACCACATAAATCAATGACTGTGAAATACTTGGCATCAGGAGGAACATTGGTCAACATCGTGTGCGGATTTGGAACTTCGGCCTGCATATCCTCCACTACATCATTAACAGCCCGTAAATCATGTACCAACCGCCATTTTTGTTTATCTGCCTTTAGTACCGGAAGTAAAGGAGTATTACAGTTACTTTTTGTTTCTATTATAACACCTGCCTTTATTAGTCCGTCCATAGTGGGGGCTATGCCTACCTCAGCCTCGGTTTTCATATAATATTGTTTACGCCATGGCAGTTGAACGTTTGGTTTGATTTGGACTTTTATCGCATTGGCTGAATGCACTAACCCTACATCGGTATCGGATTGTGACCATACCTGTCCAGGTACAGTCACTTCCATTTCTGTCCTCAATTTTGTCTGCCTGTCAACGAGCAGTTGTTCTGTTGTTAGTGGTTCTTGTTGTTTGTTAATCACTTCTACTTCCTGTAAAACTCCTGCTATGTGTGCGTAGCATAATATCTTCAAATATTTTTTACAACATGACTGGAGAATTAACTGGTGTTCTGTTTCCTCCCATTTTAGTTGTTTCTCATAGGACATCATTGCCCCCAGGTGTTTTGCTTCAAAACCCTCGTTTATCAGTAGGGTAATGTGAGGTGCTTTATCTGTGTCCCTGAACCACTCTTTGATTGCTGATGACTGATCAGCATCTTGTGCTGTCATAGCTGCTCCCTGCTGCTGCTTATGTGGGAGGGGGTTGGTCAAACACTCTTTTCTCATATGTCCTTCCTGGTTACATCCCCAACACACCACCACCCCTCTATTCTGCCCTGGGGCACCCTGTCTCGGGGCATAACCAGACTGTCCCTGCTGTTGAGTGTATTTAGGCTGTTTCCTATATTGATTTTGTGTATTCCCACCCCTCGGATTCCCACTATTCTGTGTATAAATATTAACTACAGGTGGGGTGAGTGACCCTCGGCCCTGAGGCTGTTGTGCTAGGGAAGAGAAGGTCTGCTGAAAAGGTTGGACCTGTGGTGGTGCTTGTTGGACATTTTGCATTATTGCAACATCTGGTTCAACCACCACCGCCTGCCTTTTCTTTTCTTTCTTTGTAAGTTCTTCTAACTGAAGTTGAGTCAGTTTTCTCTGCACCTCTTTGCTTTGTTCTTGAATCTTAAGTTCGCTCTGACGATATCTCTCCACTGCGTGGACCAGATGATCGCTGAACTCTTTGTGAGTCTTTGATGAGGTTAGTCCCACCACATCTCCTAGCTTGCTTTTGACCGGGCCAGGTAATGCTTCTAGTATAGCAGTTCTGAACAAAACCGAGACCAATTGATCCGTCTCTGGGTCTTTCTCCGTCTCCAAGTGCCACCTTGTGACTTGCTTCTGTAGGAAAGTTGCAGGGTTCTCTGTGTCACCTATTGCGTGGCCTCTCAGGCTTCTGTGATCCACACAGACTGGGTACTCGCTTCTGAGTACTTCCCATGTTGCTTTTCTATAAGTGTCAAATGTAGTTCCATCAGAGACCCTGTTCAGTAGTTCACCCAACCCCCCGTTGGTCAACAAGCTCTCCATCTTGTTTATCCCCAGCACCCTAGCCAACAGAGCTTTTAGATCACCCACCGCCATTATTTTTCCCATTGTTAATTCCTCAACTTTCCTTATCCACTTTGTAGCCCCATGGGTGATATCAGGTAAATTTAGCGCCACCCCTTCCAAATCTTGGGACCCCCATGGGATATACTGAACTTGCTGTCCCTTCACCAAGATAGGATAAAGTCCTGGCTTTTTTGTCGATTTTTTCTTTCTTTGTGATCTCCTAAGTTCCTCCTGCAAGTCGAACACTAGGGGATCTAACGCTGATCTGTTGCTAGTCTCGACTTCCTCCCTTTCTTTCCCTTGTGGCTCACTGCAGAATATATCTCCAGGGCTGTGCCCCGCTGCCAACTCAATCTGACCTACTTTTGACCTTCTTCCCCTTTGACCCCCCTCATCTTCATCACTATCACTACCACTATTGCTTCTCCAATCATGGACTGTTCCTCTAACGCCTCTGTAACAGTCCATGTGTAAGGGTGGTCCTCTCCCTTTCTGGGTTCTACATGCTTTATCTTTCTCCCTATCCAGCTCAACCTCCCCTTTAACCTCTACCGTGCCTGTTATCATTGGGTATAGTCCTGTTCTGTACGGAGGTGGCTGAACCTTTTCATCTTTCTCAGCTCCACTCACCATTTCCCTAGCAGTTCTTTCTCTCTGTCTCCACCGTGTTCCTTCTTTTTGGAACAGTCCTAGTATCATTCTCTCTCTTTCTCTTTTCTCAATCGCTTTTTTCCCTTTTTTATTTATTTTGTGATTTTTCATCATCACCTCCATTTCCTCACACACCACTGCGTCAAATGTTCCTCCCTCTGGCCACTTTGTTCCCAATTTGGCAGTCCTCTTACCCCATTTAGCTGAAATTTTTGTTATCTCCTCTTTATTTAAGGGGTTCTTTTTAACCACTATGTCTACTGCTGTAGGGGCCATGATATTTAATAATGTATTTAGTTATTGATTATCTAGATTTATTCTATTGTTATTTAATACAGTTTTACTTTCACGCCTTTTCCTCTGTCTTCTCCAAGTGAATGTAAAGCTGCTCTGCTCCCCTCCCACCTTTTCTGATTCCTGACTTCTCTAGCCAAGCTCCTTTTTTTTTCTTTTTTTTCTGAATTGCGGCTCCCCCAAAGCTGCTCGACCCCCACCTTTTCTCACTGTTCTCCTCTCCTTCTTTCTCACCCCTGCTCTCTACAGGCCCCAAACCACTTTGCTTAACCCTATATCACCTAACTCCTAAAAACACTATTCTTAATACTATTTATTTGAATTTATTCTACTAGTTAGTTTAACAACTTTTCTTTATCTCTACCGATTGAAATGTGCTCCCCTCCCACCTTTGCCGATTCTCACTTCTGTTCTTGCCTCTGGGCTTACTCCCCCCTCCCTTCATGATCTCCAAGCTCTCTTTCTCTCTTGATCTATAGTAGCGGGTTGACTTATGTACTACAAATCCAGGAAGGTTTTACACATTTGCCTCAGACAAATCAATTGTTACCAAATATAATTATTACTAATATTGAGGTGCTTTCATACTCTTTTCCAGCACTTCTCTGTCTTTTCAATCTATTCGTGACAAAAAATAAAACAAAACGGGCCGTACAAGTCTCCGAGTGAAAAAACACTATCACGGCTTGAATACAGAAAGAAAAACGACTTATGCAACTTTTTATAGCGTGTCGAAAAACGGTCGAATTTGTTGTGCAAGGTTCTGAGTGGAAAATCACTAACTCGCCTTTAATCACTATCCAACAGGCTGTTTAAACCTGTCAGCTGGTTTTTATTTTATCTATGTCCTAACCTCAGGATCTTTTCAGGACGTCACTCCCCTGTTTACCAAAAAACCACATAGGATTGTCTGTATAGTAAGTCACTGAGCGAGGTTCTAATCGCGTTTACTGGACCTTACTCATACCAACCACTATAGAACATAACTCATGGAATTGTCCGTATAGTAGGCCACTGGGCGATGTCCGGTCGCGTTTACCGGGCCCTACTCATACCAATCTCCAGAGGACTCCGGATCGACTCCACACTCCGCTGTAATATATATAAATCACAAAACGTTGTGTGTGCATGCATGCATCAAATTCATTCCAAGCCACTCTCCTTTTCTCTCCTTCTTCTACAACATATATGCTTTTGGTTCTTTTTTGGAGAGACCTATACTTACCACTGGGCGTCAGAGCCAGGTAGACAATGATCACACAATATTTATGAATTTAATAAGTAAGAGCAATGCTTACCGCTTAAGTTGGGTGGCCACCCGTTTTTGTGTGACCCTTGCGGTCCCTGACTCAGCAGCCCAGCAGGGGTCCCTGTTCTTCAATCCTGTTCGTGACGCCAAATATGAGGTGGAGAAAACCGCATCTAACACTTAAACTGAAGAAGAGAGGTTCGAGAGAGAGTTGTGGTCTGAAGATATAAGACTTTATTATCACTTGCAAGAAGTAACAACAAAATCTGAGTTAGTTTGCAAAGGAACTGACTTCCAGTAGTCACGCTCTGAATTATATACACATATGCATCTGAGCCACCCACATGCAGTTGCCAATCACAGTGCTCTATACAGGAGGCTCCCTGTGTCCTTCATCTTTGTTGATGTTTCATCGTATGTTTACCATACATCTAGATAACACTCTGGGTAAGGTCCGCATATGGCGTGAGGGACAAAGTTTACCCTGCATGTACCCTGCTAATGCAAACCTTAGGCCACCAAAACAACAAATAACTTAAACGCTTACTTCGTTCATATAGTACTTGGGCAAGATAATATATGTTCTTTCTTATTTTAATAGTAGAATGAAAAAATGTGTAAATTACTGTTAACTGTATTGTAACCAACTAGTAATTTTCTCCCATAGCGGCAGCGGGTGAAGCAAGCCCATTTGGGCCCGAGGCGACGTCTTATTCCGGGCACACACTGGACAGGCAGCCACATACTCAGACACTTCCTTATCCATGGCTGGCCACCAGAACCACTGCTTGATGACGTATATAGTTCGTTTGATGCCTGGATGGCACGTGAGCATGGACGTGTGAGCCCAGTGAATTACCTTAGAGCATAATGACACCGGAACAAACAAACGGTTACTAGGACACCCACTAGGTGCTGGGCTCACGACATTAGCCTGCTTCACATCAGATTCTATCTGCCATGTCACCGCTCCAACCACACAGTTCAGTGGAAGGATTGTTTCAGGTTCTTTGGCAACAGGTTCAGGGTCATGAAGGCGGCACAGAGCATCTGGTTTTGCGTTTTGTGAGCCAGGTCGGAAAGACAGTGTGAAATTGAACCTGCTAAAAAAGAGGGTCCACCTGGCCTGGCGTGAGTTCATACGTTTAGCTTTTCTGATGTACTCTAAGTTCTTATGGTCGGTCCACACTAAAAAAGGTTGGTCTGCCCCCTCTAACCAGTGCCTCCATTCCTCCAGCGCTGCTTTAACAGCCAACAGTTCTTTATTACCGACATCATATTTCTTTTCTGCAGGAGTAACTTACGCGACAGATAGGCGCAGGGGTGCATCCTGTTGTCTTTGGCAGACCTCTGGGACAACACCGCCCCAATGCCCTTGTTGGAAGCATCAACCTCCACCACAAACTGTCGTTGGGGGTCAGGAACAGTGAGTACAGGTGCGGTGGTGAACCTTTCTTTGAGACATTGGAAGGCTTTTTCGGTCTCGGGGGTCCATCGAAAAGTAGTGTTGCACCGATACCGATACTAGTATCGGGAGGGGCCCCGATACCGCGCTAAAATGCTGGCATCGGTATCGGCGAGTACGAACAAATAATGCGCCGATTCCATTTACATATACTAATATGAAACTTGGAACGCAGCGCTTTGCGTCTTTCTCTCCCTTCACTCACTGCTGCGTGTGATCACACGTGTTCAGTGCATGCCGTGCCAAGCAGCTATCCTATTGGCCCACTCCGGCCGCCCGGCCGCGCATGTTGACCGACCGACAAGCGACGACGACAATGTACCAAAAAAAAGAAAGAAAAAAAAGCACCGGAGACGCGGAGGGCGCGCGGTTCAGCCGCGCGGCGCACAGAAAAGTTGCTCCGCCTGCGGACGCGCCGGTGCGGGGAAACTCAGTGAGCGGGTCCGCCTGCCGGTGCGACGCACCCGATCACCACCCATGCCCCCCCCCCCCCGCTCCCCGGGGTGCCATGCGGACACAAACAAGGAGAAGAGGGGAAAAAGCAGGAGAGAGAGGGAGACGCGTCTTGCTCACAGGCGGGAGATCGCTCAAATGGACAGACAGTGACCGCATCACAGACGACGAGTTAAGCTGTAATCGGCTTCTCCCCGATTCCCCCCCCCCCCCCCCGCTACATACTACTACTATATTATCTAATTATACTAGTAATTAAGCCATGATGGCAATGATTTTACATCCAAGTGAGTATGCAGTTCTTTAGTATTAGAAGAAAAAAAGCTTGTGTATATATATATATATATTTTTTTTTTTTTTCCGGCGTGGTATCGGTATGGTATCGGTATCGGCCGATACTGCACAGCCGGGTATCGGTATCGGTATCGGGGGCCAAAAAATGGTATCGGTGCAACACTATCGAAAAGGTACCTTAGAGGAGGTGAGAGCATGCAGGGGGGCAGCAACAGAACTGAAATTGCGAATTAATTTTCTGTAGAAGTTGGCAAAGCCGAGGAACTGCTGTACCTTCTTGCGGCTGTCCAGAGTTGGCCAATTGGCCACCGCACTGACCTTAGTCGGGTCCATCTGCACCTTGTTGGCTGTGACAATGTAGCCCAGAAAGCTGACAGTGGCTGCATGAAACTCACATTTCTCAGCTTTGATGTATAGTTGATTCTCCAACAGCTTCTGCAGGACTTGACGAACATGAATTTCATGAGTGTCCTCATCTGGTGAGAAAATGAGAATGTCGTCGAGGTAGACAAACACAAATACGTTCAAAAACTCTCGCAAAATGTCATTCACAAATGTCTGAAATACTGCTGGGGCATTGCAAAGTCCGAAAGGCATGACCAGATATTCATAATGTCCACTAGGAGTGTTAAAACCAGTCTTCCATTCATCTCCTTTTCGGATTCTGATGAGATGATAAGCGTTTTGAAGGTCTAGTTTAGTGAATACTCTGGCTGTTTGGAGCAGTTCAAAAGCAGATGCAATCAATGGGAGAGGGTAACGATTCTTCACTGTTATGGCATTTAGGGGGCTATAGTCAATACATGGTCTTAGAGAACCATCTTTCTTACTCACGAAAAAAAAACCTGCACCAGCTGGAGAGGAGGATGGACGAATTATTCCAGCCTTGAGCGAGGAGGTGATGTAGTCGTCCATGGCTGCTCTCTCTGGCCCAGAGATGGAGTAAAGACGCCCCTTGGGGATGGGCGCACCAGGCAGCAAGTCAATGGCGCAGTCAAAGGGTCGATGAGGGGGCAGTGACATGGCTTTTGTCTTGTTAAAAACTTATTTTAAATCGTGATAACATGCAGGTACTTTTGATAAATCCGGGTAGTCAGAGTCGTTGTCAGTGCTAAGTTCAGTTCTCAGAACCTCTGAAGTGTTATTCCTAGTCCCACAAATCACTTTACATGAGTGTTCACAGCCCTCTCGCCACCCCTTAATTTTGCCAGAGCGCCAATCAATGTGTGGATTATGTTTCTTTAGCCATGGGAATCCCAAAATCAGCGGAGTTGAATAAGTGAAATTGAATAAGTGAAATTGCATGAATTCTGTGTGGTTGTCCCCTATCGTCACCTGTATGGGTTCAGTACAATGAGTGACTGTGAACAATAGACGACCGTCTAAGGAACCGTCTTTATCTGATTCTGTCGGGCTAGATTCCAGTCTATGAGACTCTCGTCTGCCCCGGAGTCAATTAAAACTCCCTCAGTTACAGACTGATCATTTATGGAAAGTTTTACCTGAGTCAAGGATCGAGGAGGAAAGGCAGAAGCGACCCTGCTCAACAGCGCCCTCCTCCTGGCTGGTGAGCTCGATCTTTTCCCGGGCAGGTGGCGAGTGAATGGCCCAGCTGCATAGGCGTCAGTTACACTGGGGACGCTGGGGACGAGTACCCACCAGTTTTCGTCAAGATTCATTTTGTCCCCACCACTTTTAAAAATGTGCAAACCAATTGCGAAACCGTCAAGTCTAAATCATGCGATAGGCGCGCACGATGACATGACATCTCCCCCCCCCCGACAATCACGCACCCCCCCTCCCGGCGACAATCGCGCTTCAATCGGCTTCTAAATCCTGGGGTAACTCCAAGGGAGCCAAATGATCTTTTATGGGTTCTGAGAGCCCATTCATAAAAGCGTCTATTAGAGCTGGTGTGTTCCACCCGCTATCAGCGGCTACTGTGCGGAACTCAATGGCATAGTCGACAACTTGGTGATGGTGCTGCTTGATCTGCATGAGAGCCCGAGAGGCTTCTCTGGCCGGTGAGGAGTGATCAAATATTTTGCTCGTGGTATCTTGAAACACTGTGAGTGACTGACAAACATAGGAGTCTCTGGACCATTCTGCAGTAGCCCAAGCAGCCGCTCTGCCAATTAAATGAGACATCATAAAGGCCACTTTAGCTTGGTCCGACACAAAGGCAGCTGGGTTGTGCTTGAAGTGCAAATCGCACTGAACTAAGAAAGTTCTACAGTCCCCTGAGTCCCCTGAAAACTTCTCAGGGGAGGCCAGACGCAGAGACATGGGAGCCATCTGGCTAACAGTCGGTGCAGCTCCAGGATTCTCTGCAGGTGGTGTCGCAGAAGGTGCTGTTCCCAGGTGAGTGAGGACTTTGTGCATTTGCTCCGCCAGGTGGTTGATTTGAGAGGTGACAGAGGCTTGAAACTCCTCCTGACGCTCTGTGAGGTCTTTCACACCATGGCCTATAGTACTCAGCTGCACCTCATGCTGAGAAATGCAGAGAGGGCAGTTTGGAGTCTCTTTGATTCGGCTGAGTCCATATTTTGGTCAGTTCGTTCTGTCACGACCTGAGACAGTTCTGAGGGACTCAAATGCACGACTGATGATTTGATAACTAACAAAAGTATTTATTTACAAAAACGCTCTCAAAAGAGGATGCAAAAAACAAACAAAAGGTGCTCTCAAAAGAGGATCAATAATCTTAACTCACACGAGACTCGACACAAATATACACTATCGCTGAGCGGTCACACTTGATGAACACATCCATGAAATGAACAAGACGAACTGACAAAGACAAAGGGAGACAAGGACTATTTATACAAGAGGGGAGTGAACACAGGTGAAACCAATCAGGGACGGGGAAGACAATTACAAAGGCGGGAAAAGAACAAAGGGAGGAAGTCTGGGTCTGAAACGAGAGGGAAAAGGTGAGTACAAAATAAAACAGGAAGTGCCTGAACACAAAACACTGAACATGAACATGACTAAATTCAACACACTTGACGAGACATAACAGAGAATGACACATACATAAATAATCATAAAGCAAGCATCCTAATTTTCACATAATATTATTCTTCCAAGGCAAGACTTACAAGTGCACAGCAATCATGTGGTTTGCTGACATTTAAACACTATATATTTCCATTTTGAGTATGATTGGTTTAAATGTTGCAAAATTAGAAGGGCCCTCAGAGAGGGCTTGTGTACAGGGCCCTTTCGTGCTACGCCCCTGCTCTTTTGTATAGTATTTTTTAGATGTTTTTCTTAGTTATTTATCATAGTTGACCTGTTGTGGCCTCATTTGGTTGATAAATTGTTCCAGCCTGTAATGTGATGATTTATGCTTAAATAATAACATGATTTTAGTTGTGTTCAATTCTGAGAGTTGAGGGTTTGTAACATACATTTTAATATTAGCTTCAACAAAGATCATTCATTTAATTGAATGACTAATTGCAACAAGTAGGACATAATGGCAGCGTATGCCTTTACAACCCAGCCAAGAGTAGTAGACATCAGTAGTTCATGATATGAGACTGGGCGTTATAAAAGAGCATCTAAAAATAGAAATGCAGCAATGGTAAACAGAAACCTAAGCTGTAAGCTCCAAGATTTCAGAAGAACAAAAGCACATTCATGGTGTATTTGTCTGAAGTGGCATTTAACCACAAAAAGGTTGAAAGTGTAAGAGACACTTATATCTACTGGTCTGGAGATCAAATGGCATATTGTTTAATGATATCTGAACAATCTATGATTACATTGTCTTCTAGAATGACCAAATGAATGTTTTCATCAGCTATCAAATGTTACTAGGGAAAATTAACACAATGAGATGAATAAAAAATACTGTGTGTGTGTGTGTGTGTGTGTGAGAGAGAGAGAGAGAGAGAGAGAGAGAGAGACGTTTTGCATAGCAATATGATGATCGCTTTAAATGACACAATATGGATGAAATGTAAATTTAGATGCTTTTTTGTTAGTATATGAAATGAGGAGGTGCTGTTATAAGCTTGTTATAAGATCATCTCAACACCTCCTTTTTACTGTGCCCCTCTGCATCATCTAAATCTACTATTATAGAAAATAGTTTGTAGTATAGTTTGGACATGTTTGCTATGTGGGAATTTTATTAATTAATATGAAAATTCTAAATTGTACACAATGTTAAGCAAATTATGAAAAATTATACTATGACAATTCATGGCGGCAAAGCATTTGATTTAAGCATGATCATGGGAAGACACACTGACAGCAATTGCCAAGAATCTTCAGCTAATAATGGGTGTACATGATTCTCATCAGGACAATGCCACATTGTGGGCGGTTTAGGTCTGATTTTAACAAAACAAAGGTGAGGGGAGTGACCGTTGTGGAGACTGTTATGGATTGATTGGCCATGGCTGAAGTCAGCCATGGTGGGAGAGGCCGAGTTAATTTGCAAACAAATAAAAAAACAGCAGAAAGTGAGCTTCAGAATCCCTCAGTATCTTCAAGCATTATCTGAAGACCTCTGCTATGAACATCTCATGAACTGTCTTATAGCTCTTGTTGTTGAACTGTTTTGCTGCTTTTTTGAGATGTACTATCTCTGAGATGTAAATATTATTCATTAATAAAAAAAACAGAAAAGAAAATAACTGACACTAACCGCATCTTTCTTATTCCTATACCTACTCTGCATTCTTTCCAGTTTATGTTTGTGTGTGTGTGTGTGTGTGTGTGTGTGACATTCAAATGGCAGGCATTAAACTTCCAAGCATAATCTATCGTAGATTCTTAGCCTGTAAACTAACACAAAGCAGCCACTTTTTTTAAACTAAAGACTTGCACACCTGCAGGAGTGTTAAAATTATTTAATTACACATATAGTGATGCATTCAAGTTGCAAAAATTAAAAAATACATTTTGTAAGAAACACATATAGTATAATAGGAGATCATAATTGTATACAAAAAAACTAAACAAACAATAGTTAAATATGTACCATGTATTTATCTTGTACACACACACACACACACAAGGATACACAGACACACGCGCACACACGCGCGCGCGCACGCGCACACACACACAAACACACAGAAAATATGAAAACACAGTGAAGCATGCACCTATAGTGTAAAATCTCCTCTTATATTTACAAAATGAATGCCTTAGTGACACTCACTCCTCTGCTCAAAAACATCTGTTAAAAAAACACATTAATCCCCTTTTAAAGTAATTAGTTAGACCACCAGTTTAAATCACACACAGTAAGTCACATTGAGAAAGACAGAAAATGATACAAAAAACACACACTTAGCGTACACACTGAAATCCCTTGCAAACACATATAGACATAGTGGTTTGTCTTTTTAACGGAATGCATATATTAACACATTTCCTGAAATATATTTCAGTTGTCTTACCTTTTTACCCTTTCCTGTCATTCTTCTGTGATTTCAATTTTAGTTTTTAATTATTTTACAACCACCTGATGACAATAAAAACACCAGTCTCATACACATTTTTAAACACACAGTCAAACTTGTGTCCTCGTATTTACAGGTGTCCAAAATATATGCAATACATCTGCTTTTTAATTCCAAATAAGTTATCTTTTTTTTCCTTCCCATTTTCCCTTTTGAACGTCATCTAAAACCATTATCATCTCCAGTCCTTACTGAACACCACTTACGCAATAATGATGACATCAGAACTGTGACTATATGAGCAGCAGTCTAACATATTCCAGCCCTGTGAATAACCTGTAACAGAAGCAGGCGAGAAGAGGACGATTCACAGATATTCCTCATGCCAGTGATCTGTCGATCCCAGACCAAAATAAGCCTTCGTCCACCGATCTGCTCCTCTGAGGTCCAGGCTATCCCCAGTTTGTGTGTGAGTTGTGAAGGGAAACCTGGGAGAAAAACACAATAACAAAGAATCCACATATGATCAGTGAACTACAGAGAGTTTCTGAGAGGATTTTTGCGATGTGTATGTGTATGATTTGATACGTGGATGATTATTGAGTCAAAATAAACACAGACCAGACATTGCTTGTCTGTGTTGGATAGAGTATAGTGTTACATTGTAACATCGAGTGACATCGAAGGAATTACTGACTACACCGTCGTGATAACATTTGTTATCGTTTATTTGAAAATAACCACAAATATTAACAAATATTGATGTGTTTCAATCATTTGAAAGAGGAAAGATGATGACATTAAGTCAGAGTTTTAATTGCATGAAGGGTCTTCTGGATCTCTCTCTCTCTCTCTCTCTCTCTCTCTTTCGCTCTTCTCAAATAGAGACAAACAAAACAAGTTTTCAGTCGAAAACCAAAATATTGATAATTTGAAGAATCCTATGCCATATTCATGAATGCGTCAATGTATTAATTAACAATTTATTCATGTTCAAAGACAAATATTAGTTACGGTCAATGAATTCTGTTGTCTCTAGGCAGTTTAATTCTGTTTTATCTGTGTGACGTTTGAGTGGTAAAATCATGGAGGCTAAACTTGTTGAAATGGTTGGAGATGTGTGATCAGAGTAAAAAGAAAAATGTAAACCCAGTGGTGTGATGTGTGAAGCAAGTAGCCTATACAATTGTAAGTGTCAGCTTCACGTAGGCCTATGACCTTCCTCAATGTTTGCTTGTTGTTTCAACCCTGAAAGAGTGCTTACTGTCGACGTCACTGTAATCAGGCTTTAAGTTAGTAAATAAAAAAGTGTGTGTTCATGGTGGTGCGACTAAATCCCGGTGTCTACAACATCATAGCATATTAGCCTAGGACTAGTTGTTGGTGTCTGGGTCCTCCGCAAATGCTTTTTGGGGTAAGGGCTTCCCAGATTCACGTATACACAGCAAGCCCAGACCGCAAAAAGATTCGTGACGGACAGTCGCTACAGCTCGGACTCCGGGAGGAAAGTCGTCCGCAAACCCTGAAACACTGAAGTCCCCTGAGGTCCTCGCCATGTGTTTCTGGCTGACTTGTTTTAAGGTTGAATATAGTACGGAGGCCATCATACGCGAGAAGGTGGTGGGTGCATTACACCAGCAGAGATATCTGGTTTTGTTTCGAGATTGCACGGCGTCATTGAAATTGGCATTGTTGAGTGAGTTGGGTTTTCTTTTGGAGTAGTAGTAGCCTATAATATAATAAAGCTGCGATATTCTCCATCTTCTCGGCGTCACTATCGCATTGCCCGATAGCAATGAAGATGCACTTTGCTCCATCAACACATCAGGCCCATCAGGCCTGCATGGACAGCTCCAGATCGGGAGACGACACCGCCTCGTCATCCACCAATCGCCATCCACCGTCGAGGTGCGACCGGATTTCGGATAGGGACACTTCAACACATCCTATGACTGAGTGTGTACGCGAACCAGTCCCAGATATAATAGCCCACTACCGCATATACTGCTCTACTAATGTAAAGGGTTAGTGCGGTTCGGTGTCACCAAAAGTCACGTAGTAAACTGCTCTTATTTGAATATTTGAAAATTGGCATTGGCTCCTCCGACGTTGAAATCGTATCTATTGGTTCCCGGTTTGCAACACGGCCCCACCCTCCCCCTGCCGCCATTGGCTGATCCCGAGCCTTTCATTTGCGGACGAGTCTTTGGACGGTCACGATTCTCCCATCTGTCTCCGCGCGCGGAGCGCCAGACGCAGACGCTGTGACGCAGCGCGCCGCGCGTTATGCGCTCATTTCGGCAGTCACGACGCGACAAAAAAGCTGGCTTTAAAATAGACTAGATAGAAATAAGGAACGGGAATATAAAGATAGGCCATGTCTTAGAGGGAGGTGCTTTTGTCCAAGGTAATGTGTCTATTACTGCTTGCTGAACGGTGACGTGCAAACAGTTGCCTTGGCTACTCCTCCGCCAGCTTACATGAAAGATGTTTTTTTTTCTTTCTCCCCCCCACCCTTGAAAGCCATTTGGCATCTTCAGTTGTACATGAGCACAACGGCGGTGTGGAAGCGCACATGTTGAACATTAGGCTACACTAAATATATCATATCTGTGGACGTCCATCTCGGAAGGTCCGCGACGTATAGGATGGAGGATGAGGAGGAGTTGTTAGTCTTCAGCACCACACCGGGAGGGACAGCTCCCCAGTCCAACACGTTTGTGTCTCTGTCGCTCATTATAAGCCATTACAATCATGTAGCCATTGGTCTCTTCACTGGAGCCATACCAACGTAAATGTATATATATATATATATATATATATATATATAGGTCTTTATCCAAAAAAAGAAAAGGTAAAATCGACCCACCACTATCATTATGGGTGATTTCCCATTCTGCAAAGAAATGCTATTTTCTGCATGGTGCATACATTGTGGAGCTTCACAATTATCGTATACCAATAGTCATTTCTCAATACATACCAATACAAATAATAATCATCAATAACACACATTTTCCCCCCCCAGCACTACGTTTTGCAACGACAGACACGAAAGCAGGAAAACATCATGTCCTAGTAACCAATGCATTTGAAGCAGTTTCAACAACTCACCGTTGTAGTAGGGGATGCCTTCGTTCAGAAAAAAAACAAAAAAACACACAAAAAACGCGAAAAGTACCAAAAAGACATAGCCTGTTCCACACACACACACGCACACACACACACACACACGCGCACACACACACACACACACACACACACACACACACACACACACACACACACAAAACCACACACACACACACACACACAAAAATGGTCCCTGTCTTTTGGTGCCTTTCACTGGGTACACTGTACTCTTGAATGGTGTGCCTTTTATACGAGTGATGCCCCCTATCTATTTCTGGATCACGATCCAACCCCGTTTCTATTTTTAGCAGCGCGTGATGAAAAAAGGGAAGCGCGCGAGGTTCCTCGGAGGAATTTCGAGCACATCGGCGATAACCGCCGCGTGGCCGCGCTTTCTGTTGCCCAGCGCGTCGGGTGAATGCGCGTAACCGTCACCATTTAAAAAAATATATATTATTATTTTTTATTTTTTTTGGTATCGTGCAATGCTTTAATAATCAAAATACATGTAGCGAAGCCATTGACATGCGAATAAATTATACCTTGGGTTTCCATCCATCCATCCATTTTCTTCCCTTTTTTATTTTATTTATCGTTTGGTATCGTGCATGCTTTAATCAAAAACAAAAAATGTAGCGAAACCATTGAAATGCAAAGAAATTATACCTTGGGTTTCCTTTTTTATTTTATTTTTTCGCGGGTGTGTGTGTGTGTGGGAGGGAGGGAGGGGGGGATTGGGGGGGACACTGTGTTACTATGGAGTCCGCTCACCCAGAGTCATTGGGAATCAGGGGTAGGAATGCTTCAGCCACAGCTAAGTCTCATATAAAAAGGGCGTCTTTTAGCAAATGACCGCGGAAGAAGAAGAAGAAGAAGAAGAAGAAGAAGAAGAAGAAGAAGAAGAAGAAGAAGAAGAAGAAGACTTGCTTGCTTGTGTTGTAGACGCGAAAAGTGTGAAACAGAGGGGGGACAAATACATATTTCATTGTTATGGCGGTTGCGTCAATCACTGACATTGACGTCACGTGAAGAGTCTCCCACTTAGGGTAATGGCGGCCGAGCGACGCCGCGGCGCCCTGCCGCTGAAACACCGCCTGGGAGATGTCCTCCGCTGGTTGGTCAGTAGAGGCAAAATTGAGCGAGTGGACACAGACACACACACACGTAACAGTGGTCAAAGCAGTCAAGGACTGACGGACCACGACGTGATGTTCACGTATCTGTTGTGGATGAGGACAGGCACAATGTGAGCATGTCGTCATCGCACCGGTATCTGCAATATTATCTGTGTGATAAAAAAATAAAATTAATAATAATAATAATAATAATAATAATAAGCATTCGCTTTCCAACGCATTGCTACCGGCATACAACACAAACGACTGGACGTAAGCGTGCAATGTATTCAATTTTATTTTATAAAGCGCATTTGCAACCGTATGGACGTTTAGCTAACTAGCTAGCGTTAGCATATAACATGTGGGGAACTCGAAGATGTTCTTAAGACTATTATTAACTTAGTGGACGTTACAGCAAACCGTCGTACCATATACTGATACAAATATCATATGAAATGCGTTTTATTTTGCAAATGTTCTTTCATGAAAAAACTCCCCGTAAACATATGTGCCAAAGTGCCTTCCTAGCAAATATCAGCGCCATACTGAGTACTGACAATGGAGGAGAAATTGTTGTGGTCTCCGGTTTGCCGAAACTGTTTGTGTATCACAAAGCAAGAAAGGTGATGCATGGAAGAAGGTGTTAGGGAAGAGATAGGCCTAGTAGGGATTTCCGGTAAGCGGCTCAGGGCTACTGTACAGTGTAGAAGTAGTACAATTAAAATTTCAATGACTGAATTTTTTTGGAAGTACAGATAACTCCCAGCCCCCCCCCCCCCCCCCCCACGTGGAAGTTTGTTTATTTGATCATGCTTGTCACACACAGTTCACGACAGGCCTGCCGAATAGCTCTGCTACAAACTTAATATATTGGCCACCAGTGTTGTGTGTAACGTGTTACAAAGTAACGTGTTACAGTAACGTAACTACTTTTTTGGGTAAAAAGTAGTGTAACGCGTTACTACTGAAAATATGGTAATGAAACGTAGTTCCTTTTTCAGTTGGGCAGAACGTTACTTTTCCCAGGGACAGATTTGACAGCGACACTGCCTCAGCTGCGCGCCACAGTGAGGCTGCTACTAGCAATAGTGTGAGGTGTACACTGTGCCCTGGCCAGAAGCTTTTGTCCACTGCCGGAACCCTCTCCCGGACTCACTCGCTAGCTTTAACCGCTGTTTTTTAATTTTATTTATTAATCCGCACTTCCAGACCGTCACCGGGGCTTCAGAGTAATGTGTCCGAGGAGAGGAGCCCTCTCCCGGACACACACGCTAGCTTTTACCGCTGTTTTTTAATTTTATTTATTAATCCGCACTTCCAGACCGTCATCGGGGCTTCAGAGTAATGTGTCCGAGGAGAGGAGCCCTCTCCCGGACACACACGCTAGCTTTTACCGCTGTTTTGTATGGCATGTTTTGTTTTGAGACATATGAGCCATTTTGAGGTTTTCATCATGTTGTCCTAGCCTTGATTTGATACAATTTGCACTATAGCTTTGCACCAATTTCGGTGTAGCCTCTTTAATGTAAGAGTTATGTATTTATGTGTTTTGTGTTCACCTGCATGCCCATAAGATGCTATTTGGTATTATTGTTTGTATTGTTGTTTTCTTCAACAAGTGCTCTGTGGTATTTTTTATAATAAAGAGCACAAAAGAAATACCTGTTATGTCCTCCATAGTAGAACTTTATGTAGGCCTATACACATTTAGGGAATGAGATAGGGTTCTGCCCAAAGTCGAGCACCATAAAAGTAACGTAAAAGTAATGAGTAACGTAAAAAGTTACTTTCCATAGAGGGTAACTAAGTAAAGTAACTGATTACTTTTTTTAAGAAGTAACGAGTAACGAGCAAACACTACTTTTTAAAAGTAACTTCCCTAACACTGTTGGCCACAACCGAACTGGATGTCTGCAGCGCTGCTTGAACGCCACGCCCCCTGGCGAAGGCTGCTGAGGGCTTGCAGCGAGCAGCCAGCGGCGCTCTTGAAACTTCTGGTGTGAGACAAAACGCAGCATCTACTCGGGCTAAGGAACACATGCAGATCAGCAGTACACCATAACATTAATGTACGCTCCATTATAACAAATTAACATATGACAAAGGCAATATTTCTAACTCTGTTAACACCAAACCCCACTTAATTGCAGTAAGGTAACAACAGCACATTATGTACTCTAAGTAAGTACACTCAACACTTGATACAGGGTCACCATGGACAGGATAGCCACCATAGCCAACTAAAAAGTATCGTTTAAGGATGAAGCAGGAAGGAGAGGAACACAAATCTCTCCAATCAGCTACTGGCGATGTAAAGACATCTGTTAACTGGCTTGATTAGATGACTAAACCCGTGACGTGACCTGTGTGAGTGCACTGGGATGTTCAGAATGGGTGTCAGTGCATTGAGTGTGACTACCATCATCTGGCTGTGAACTCGTCTGCTTTGTAACTGTCTCACCATCAGCGCTAACATCAAAGTCAGTCAAAAGTACTGGTGACGCTTTGACTTGGTCCCTTTGAGACTTTGTGCAGTACTCCATCTCTCACGTCAAGTTTTTCCCAGTGCTTCAGATATCTCACCACCGTAACAGCCTCCCTCACTCTCTCTCCTAGGAGGTCTGCAACGCCTCCCCACATAATGCAAGACTGGAGAGAATCCTGTCATTGAGCTGCTCATCACAGAGCTCCTTCTCTGAGAAAGCAGGAAATGATTCTTGAGCAGCTGGGATCAACTTAGGTAAGTGGTGTAGAGCTGCAACAGCATGTATTCTGGCTCCAACCTACCACTCAACATGTGACTGTAGGACAGTGGACATGTCATCCATCTCCAAAGACTGACATGCATGTGCATGTACACTGGTATGGCTGCGAGTACAACTGTTCATTTGATTTGGCCTCCCCTCATGATCACTGGACCGGCGGAAGGCGTCCTGAACAGAGGCACTTGATACATCCTGGACTTACGAGAAGAGATTCTCATGCTCTCAACGCTCTTGCAGCAATCTTTGGCTCACACTCCTTGACAAAGGGCACCCGACTCGGAGCATCGGCAACCACATTCTATGAGCCTGGCACATATCTCATGTCAAAGTCATAACTCGCCAATTTGGCCACACACACATGTGTGTCAGCGGATTATTGTCCGTCCAGACAGTGAACACATGACTCTTCAGCAAATGAGCAAACTTGTCACAAACTGTCCACTTGAGTGCCAAGAATTCTACACAATGAGCTGGATAGTTTCTCTGCAAATGCATAGGGATTTGATGGCGAATGCAATGGGCCACACTCCAGCTTCCCCATCCTGGATCTGTGACAAGACAGCACTGATACCATCAAGCGATGCATCTGTTGACAGCATGAAAGGACGTTGAAGCCAGGATGAGCTAGGACGACAGTGTCAACCAGTGATGCCCTAAGCTTCTGAAAGGCTTGCTCCAGTTCAGAGGTCCAGTCAGCAGAGCTCAACTTCCTGTCTTGTGATTTCTGTTTGAAGTTCTTTACTTTTTGCTTCTGGCCTGCCAACAGTGAGAAGAGAGGATTGGTGACGGGTGAGAAGCTGGGCACAAAGTGCTGGTAATAATTGATAATCCCCAGGAAAGATCTGATTCACTTCTGTGAAGGGGTCACACCATCAGTCTCCATCAGATCAGTGCTAGTCATCCTTGTAATGGCCTCAACTTTGTTGGGGTCTGTTGACGTGCCGTTTTCAAAGATGATGTGACCAAGGAACTTCACAGATTTCTGGAGGAAGAAACACTTCTTGGGGGCCAACCTCAGATTATGACCACAAAGTGTGCTAAATATCATCTCCAAACATTCCAGGGCAGTCTTCTCATCTGGGGCAAAACCTAGCAAGTCATCCAAGTAACACAACAAGCTCAGATAGTTCTGGTCTTTAAAAAGGCTGGTCATCATAGGCATAAAGCTTCCAGGACTATTGCGGAGGTCCTGCAGCAGTTAGTTATACTCGTACAAGGCCATGGGAATAGTGACAGCAAAGTACTTCCTATAGTCTTCATGCAGAGGCATGTTATAAAACCCAGAGTTCTGATCCAACAGACTGAAAAGAGAGTTGTCGCCAAGTGCAGCCAAGCAATCAGCCAGGTGGGGAAGAGGATGAGCATCTTTCAGGGTTCATTTGTTCAGCCAGCAAAAACCTGTTCATACATGGAAGTCTCCATTACAAACAAAGCCTTTGGCCTCTCCGCAAGCCAGATGGTGGTGGGAGAATGTCCTCATAGTGGACAACTGGGTCAGCCAGCTTTCTCTTACACGAGTTGAGCTCATCAGTGGAAAACACACTATCTTCAGTGGGCATTGGTACTTGGATAACTGGCTAGTGGGAGCTCTGCTGTGTTGGTTTCATCCATGTCCTCAAGTGCAATGCACAGAAAGACATCAGCCAGCCTTGTGCCGCATGAAAACAGGTCTGTCAGATGTGTTTATCAACTTGAGTGGAACCGACCTGTCTCCCCACAAAGGAGTAACTCATCTCCACTGTGTCACTGATAGTACAAGCCATAGAGCCATGGGTGCGTATTCTGTCCTCAGACTCTGACTGCTGAGTGTTGTGAGCCACTGCAGGTAAGGACAGGGTGCAGAGTGGGACACCCTTGACCTTGAACGGAGGCAGAGGGTGGTACTGTGTGTACTACATTCGACAAGTTCAAGTTCAAGTTTAAGTTCTTTATTTGTCAAATGCACAACAAAACAGGAAGTAGCAGTCATTAAAATTCTTGTTGTTCTTGTTCCAAGCTCTCCTCAATAATGCAGGTAAATAATATAAGTAAGGTTAAAAATATAACATAGTATAAAAAAGAGTAATAATAATAAATAAATAAAATAAAATGTGTGTGTAAATAAAAGCTCAACTAGATGATGGTACCGAAACGGGGGGCAGGCACTGGGTGTGGCACACCTGACCTTGAGCTTGAATGGAGATTCAGGGGGGGGACTTCTGTCATAGTAGTGTACCAGCAGTACAGTTGGACCAGCAACTGCATGTCGGAGTGTGTGTAAATTATGTCATCATGTTGTGGTGGTGTCATTTGAACTAAGCCTGCTGACATTAACTTGGCTATAACGGACTCGCCAATCTGAGCACCCCACTGACTTACCATGTCTGTGAGTGGGTGTAAAGCTGCAGCATCGCTATTGGGTGTGAAGTGTTTGGACACTCCCCCATGAACTGCCAAACAGGAGCACAACCTGGTAGCGGTACCCCTACCGCCGTCAGTTACAGACTGGGAACACCCCACCCCCTAATATCCAACCCAATAGCAATAGGACCACTGTAAAAGCAAATGCTCTTCTGCTGGGATACGGACCGTGCTTCTACTCAGGCTAAGGAATCACCACTTGGATGCACATGCAGATTGGCAGATGCTCCATTATAACAAATTAAGATATGACTGTTTAACTATGGCGAAACTCATATAAAACAAAGGCAATATTTGTAACTCTGTTACACACACACACACACACACACTGGCATGCACGCACACACACACACACATACATACACACGCACACACACACATTGGCACACACACACACACACACACACACTGGCACACACACTCACTCACACACACACACCATTAAAGTGTAGGCTCATAATAGGCTGCCACGAGCTGTAGTCCTCCAGATTCCCGCGCTGCACAGGGCAGAATGCTGGAGCGCGTAGTAACTGAGCGGCGCATGGTCGAGCAGTGATGCTATTTATAACCTCCCATACTCCAACACGCCTGGCGCTGCGGGTTTCTCCACTGAACGTACAAAAACATAAACACACTGCTTTCACTCACAGAAATTTCACTCAAATAATAGTAGCCTATACACCAAACACGAACGTTAAATTGCCACGAATGTCATTTGTGGGCATTTATTTAACAAAAAGGCTACAGTTTTTTTTCCGCCATACCCGTTATTGCATAGCAATGTAACCCAATGTACTTAAAGGAGGCCTATTTAAAAAGAGTTATGATTCTCTTAATTAATATTGATTGTGTTCAGTCTTAACCCTAAAGCAAGTTGCCATACAGCATTGCTGCAGCCTTTGAAAAGAAACATGTAATTGGTATTTTAGATTAGGCTTAATTGATATTGATATGTCTATTAAACATAGGCTTTTGGCTAGTAGCCATTGTAGGTTTTCTAGATGTTTACGATTACATTTAGATACTGAAGAAATGTAGATTGCTGGGCACTAAAATCTATATGTAGGCCTAATACATGTACTTTGTAACAAATAAAAGCCATGAAGGCTGCATTGTAAAAACAAAATGTAATCTTGTGAATTTGCCCATCCAATGGACTAGGCCTACATGAGCAATAGGTTACAACACAAATAGATAGGCCTATGTTATTCACATTGAGCCTACACACAATTCACACAGATTTGATTTCATCCTCCACTCCAGCTTAGACAGTTGACCTATAAAGAGTACAGGTGAGTTACGTCCTATAGCAGTGTGCTCAATGTTAGCCTAGTGGAGCTGCTATAATGAGTCTTTCTCAGCCTCCGCGCTAGTGGAGCTGTCCATGGTGGCCCGCAGGGAACCCAACTCTAGGGCAGCGCACACATGCAACACTTCTCTTCATATCTCAGCCATCAGAGCTGGCGGTGACGTTCGTGTGTGTGTGTGTGTGGGCACAATGTGTGATGTCACGGAGACTGTAATGGGCCTGTTTCGCATCAGTGGTGCAGCCTGAGCAGAGTAAACACAGGTGTAACGGGATATTACATTAAGACATGCAGCGCTCTGGCGGACCGACATGAAAGCAGTCTTTGTATTTAAATGAATCATGAATGCATCTGATTAATCCATAATGCGTGATCTGAGATGCAGCCTGATCGATGTACACAAATACACGTGTTTTGTCTTAAACCAGTGCACGGGTATTCCTATATACAATATCCTTTACATTGTACATTCACATATGTTCTGTACATATACTATATATATATATATACAGTATACAGTATATATATATATATATATATATATATATATATATATATATATATATATATATATATAGATATATAGATAGATAGATATATATAGATATTTAGAATGTTTATTCAACTCAGATGGTGTGAGGTGTGTTGGGACTGGACGTACGTAGTGGACATAACTAATATTAATATATGTATCCATCCATCCATCCACCTAACAAAGGTAAGCTTTGTTAACTCAAGACGGTTGTCTACCTGATTGGCAGATAAGCTAATATTATAGCATGTCTGATTAGAAAACAATCATAACATTTCAGGTCACAGCCTGCTGAAAATATGCTGTAGTAAGTGGATTGTGTTAATTTGATATTGATATGAAATTGTAAAAAATAAATTTAAAAAAAAGCTCATGATGTCACATATTTGTACCTATAGGGACCCTTATAGAATCAAATACAAAACTATTTAATATGGAAGAAATGAAATGAAAATAACAAAAAGACATTATCAGCATCATGCAAAACATTTAAAGAGTGTCTTGCTATCGAATGGAGCAAAACAGTGTTCAGCTCTACATGTTTGTTCCACTACAGCACAGCTGTATACATACTTCTAAATGTAAATTCAGTAGATGCATCATCATTTTGTTTGTCATTGTTTGGTTGGTTTGTTCACCAACCAAACAGCTCAAACCAATTGTAAACTAATTAATTGACTATATTTGTATACATTGAATATAAACATCACAATATATATTATCGTATACAGTTAATAGTTATCTGTGCACCTGCATTGGAAGAAATAAATGTTTTTGGTTGAAGGTGACGTTTAAAATATGCATTATGTAAGGCATTGCAAGAATGTGTGTGTGGATAAGACTGGTGTGTCTTAGTCCAGACAAAAGAGTTTTCATTTCAATACATGGTCAGCGATTGGGCACACATCCTTTCTTTGCAGCCTTATGGAAAGAAAGAGGCACAGAAAGACTGTGTTTAAGTCGAAGGAGACAGCAGAAGGAACTTGAACCACCTTTAGCTGCACACACACACCACTGCCAAATGACTGAACCACCTTTAGCTGCACACACACACACACCACTGCCAAAGACTGAACCACCTTTAGCTGCACACACACACCACTGCCAAATGACTGAACCACCTTTAGCTGCACACACACACACACCACTGCCAAAGACTGAACCACCTTTAGCTGCACACACACACCACTGCCAAAGACTGAACCACCTTTAGCTGCACACACACACACACCACTGCCAAAGACTGAACCACCTTTAGCTGCACACACACACACCACTACCAAACGACTGCCATCGCTCTCCTCTCACTCTCCACGCTCCACTCGATTCATACAGAGCCTCCTCACACGTATTCATTCAATGCAGTGTCTCTGCGGTGTGCTGCTCACATGCCTATTACATAACAGTACTCCCACTCCCAGGCCCCATGCCCCTAACAAATCCATGCACGCTTTGCTGCGCATGAGCTATTTATAAACTGTACCCAAGACAGCACTGGTCACCAAAAATACCACCGGAGTCAATTATTCATTAAGAAACATTCACAAACAGATTGGTCTAGAGTGGGACACGAATACTGCTGGGGGGTGGGGTTCTATAATGATAATAATAATGATAATAATGATAATAATACTACTACTACTACTACTACTACTACTACTAATAATAATAATAATAATAATAATGGCCATTAACCAATGCAGCGATAGAGTAACACTGTGCGGCGCTGAACCTGAAGCGGGTGTGTTGTTTCAACTGTGCAAATGTGGCCTGTCATGTGTTATGCGGATATTATTTATAGGAGTGTGTGCATGTACATCAGCCGCTCTGTAACAGTCACAATGCTAAAAATAGTTGCCTGCACGCCGTCTGTGCCATTTGTGGGACAGGCAACTGAGAACAAGAGAAGGGGGTTAAAATGAGTGGGTGGGATGGGGTCTTTTCCCAGATATGGATTTTCTTTCATGTGAATGGACATACTGTTTAATTGACACGCAATAGACATGCTACAATGTGCTATATTTAGTAACGCATGCAAATAAGAAGTTGCACTTTTTGTGCTTTTGTGCTCTCGTTTAAGGTTGTGCATATTTGAGATTTCTTCATATTTCGGCTGAAGACAGTGTGATTGATCTTCATTTAAGTCACATCCTATAATAGGAGCAACATGAAACACGTAGTGATGGTTGCGTTCATGTAGTCTTTTTTTGGTTAAGACTGACATTCTGTTACCACTGTCTTGTTCATTTGATTATCTCAAAATGAACACCCATGGCAACTACCTGTGCACCTATCCTTACCTTTAACAATGGCAATAAAACTATAATGATAAACCTGTACGAAGGACTAGAAAAAGACATTTTCTGACAGTTTCCATTTGACACAAATTACATTTGTTTGTGCCAATCTTGCAGGTGAAGCCCATAAACCTGGCAGACAGTGCGCATACAAAATTGTTATCGGGGTCAGGCATTTTCTTAATGTAATGTCAGAGCAATGTTTTCCCGTTTCACCTGGAGAGGTGGTCCATCTACCATACATCTACCATGACCACATTGTGGGACATCATCATAGCCACAACTCCAATATAAGCAATTATTTGTTTAGATTACCTGAATAAAGAAATAAGGCATGAGGGCATTTCAATAATGACGAAAGTGTAGATGATTCTACATAGCCAATCGTCTTTTTTGGGGGGTGGGGTATATTAAATGTTTATTATAATAATTATTCAACAGAATATATCAAGTGTGTAAACGTGTACAGATTGACACGTAAACGGCTATACAAGCATATCTAGGTTTGCTTCAGCACCCGCTTAAAGAAAAAAGCTGGCTCTTGCAGACATTTGTTGGCAAGAACCCTTTATTTACATGTGGGAAATGCATTGGCCTTATGTATTAAATATGTAGAGGGGAAAAGGTATTGCTGTGAGGACTTTTCTTAATGTGACCGACACTGCCCCCTTTAGGTTTAGTTCCCCTCCATTTTTTTTTTATAAAGGTTTGAGTTGGCTTTAAATCTTTCACCCAACGATAAGTCATACAAAAATACTGCTAATGCATATTAAAAAGTAAAGGAACATGAGCTGACAAAATACCCACAAACTGCCTTAATACTGTACATTTAATAACAGATAGTTTGTAATAATTTGAAACAATTTTGATAAATTAATACACCAGATTGTTTTAAAAAACAATTGTAAAGCAAAAATCGAAACATCCATAGGTCCCACATAAATAGGAATGGTGCAAAATGAAGTGCAAAAACAGAATTACTTATTCATTGTCTGAATATAAATGGCGTGAAGGCCTTTGTTCTCCATCTGATCAAAATATGCCACCTCATTAAAGGATTTAGAAACAAAAGTCTTCTCCATATAAATGGTTGTTATATTAAGTTAAATAAATGCTACCAGTTCCTGGCCATGTCTGTTGCACATGGAAGGAAGAAAAAGGCCCCAGGATTGGCTTTTACAGTTGGGAAACATAAACTGACATTTTCTTCTGGCTTGAAGGCCATTGTATACACACATAGTTGAATGAGAATAGTATTTTCCTATAATCCTAGCTAGTTCATTTTGATAATGTGGTCATTGCAGGGCAAAAGAAAGCAACAATTCAGGTATGAGCAAATTAACGTCAAACGTTTTTTTTCAAGGGGCTTATTCTGCATTTTCTTTGTTCTCCTTCTGGTTTACAGGTGGTCAAGCAAGCTAATTATCAATGAAAACAAACTAAATGATTTTAGATTTCAACATCTCTGGCAGTTGCATAACAAAATAGGTCCTCATATTCCAGAAATACCTTGGGGCAAAAATATCTACAGCTTTATTTAGTAACAATTTCAAGCCTATTTTGAATGTATTATTACTGGATTGCATTGGACAATGAACAGCAGTTCCCAATTGAGACAACTCGGTTTCCTATGTGCATAAGCAACGTGTGGTCTTCACTGATATGTATGCATAAACCTGGGTCCTTGTGTAATGCTGTGTGTGTGCAATATGTATGTATGCGTGTGTACTAGTGTCTCTAATGTGTGTGTACTAGTGTGTCTAATGTGTGTGTAAGTGTATGTAGTGTGTGTGTGGTGTGTTCAGGGCTGACGACGCTCCCGCTTGGTCAGCAGGTAACACTGGATGGTTCTCAGGCGGTCTTTGGCAGGGGCGAACTCCGGCTGCAGCTTCAGGGTGGACTCGTACCAGCGCATGGCCTTCTCAAACTCCTCCTGTCATGATGATGATCACACACACACACACACACACACACACACACACACACACACACACACACACACACACACACACACACACACACACACACACACACACACACACACACACACACACACACACACACACACACACGTAAGATGTAAGTTCTTATTTGAGTGTAATTTGCTAGAAATGTCATCGCCATCCGTCAGCTATTAGTGAGTGAAATGCTCTGTGAGAATCTGTTGAATGCGTGTCTGCCTTTGTATGAGAATCTTTAGACTTTAGACCGCTCCCGGCTCATTTCTGATCGGGAATACATCTCGCCTGTCAATCACAGTTGCGTGAATGCAACACACAAACGTAGGGCGGGAGCCGAGAGGGAGGGGACGTTTTGTTGATCGTTTCGTTTAAAAATGTTGCTCTCTCTTTACAACTCTCGAATCTTACCAACAGCCGCTTAGATTACTGCCGTCTAAACACCACATCGTATGTTGGTTGTGGTCGTATTTGTGTTCCTTTTGTCTTTGGCAATGTACAACATCCCCACAGCAAACCAAGCTTCACCCCTACAAACACTACTGACTCCACCATGACACACCTCATTGTATATTTGGAGTTAGCTTTGTGCCGATATTATGTGTAATAAATGAATGATATTGAACTCCAGTTCATGTGTGATCTCCCTGTGTGTCGGTGGCCCGAGGCTATGAACCATAATTTGTCACATGGTGTCACGGCTATGCGATACGGTCACACCATGAGCCCTGCAGGAGTGTTTGTTACCATGGCTATGTAGACATTGGCCAGCGTGAAGTGGTTCACAACAAAGTGGGGGGCGATCTCCACAGCCATGCGGGCCACAGTGAGGGCGTCCTCCCACAGCCGTGCGTTCTGGAAGATGTTGGCCAGGCTGATCAGTGGTACGTCCTGCACACACACACAAAATATATAATAATAAATAGAAGTTTTTTATGAAACACTTAATGTGTAATTAAATTCCGGCATGTGCTTTGTGTTAGCTTAGGCTAAGCCTAAGCTAACATACGATGTTTGGAAGTGTAATGCCACTGTCAATTGAATGCACGCACGCATGCATGCACGCATGCACGCATGCGTATTCATGCTTTTCTTAGCATTGGACTGCAACCAATATCCTAAGCTATGGATATTTTTTGTATCCTTGTATGTATAGCTCATTATCATCAGTAATAATGTCGGGGTAATCTTGATCCAGCAGTCCTATAGCAGAACTTCTGGGTGGAAATCAAAAACTGAAAGAGGCAGAGTTACACCTTGTTTCCTGTTTGGTTACAGAGATATTCTACCGAAGAGAAACACATTTGTGTGAGTCTACACAGTGTTGATTTGAAACCTTTAGACGCTATTTCTAAGAATGGTTTCCGGACAGGACGTTAAAGCTCATCTTCCCACCGAGAAAAGTGTACTAGTTTGTGTTCGTGGTTTGCCAAACAATTACACACTTACAAATCCCCGCCTCCAGCAACATGATAGGTCGACTAATATAAAGCGAAAGAATTCACCCAGATTTGAGCTTGTCTGCCATCAGACTTTATGGATCTAGGATCTAGTTTGTGAGGGGCACATTTGACACAGGCGCAGTTTGTGTCGGGTTGAAGTAGGGCTGAAATTAACTACTTGTGAAAGGTTGCAATTCATTTATTCAAATTGTTTTTTTTACAAAATTATAAAAATAAATTCATCTGATTTTGTGCGCCCATTTCATTAAAATCGAATTAACCGATAATAACCGAAATAACCGTTACAACTCATCAATTGCTTTATCGTGATTGTTTTTTATATACAGTCCACGCCACAGAATAGTATTATTGAATTGATAATCTGTTAATCGCAATCACAATATCAGCCAAAAATGATCGCAATCATAATTTCTGACATCCTCATGCAGCGCTAGTTAGAAGCACACTTGCCTTCATGTGATGGGGAGCGTAGTTGAGGGCCTGGCGCAGGCAGTCTATGGCTCTCTTGCCCTGGCCCTTGACCCTCCAGTACAGCGCAGCCATGCTAGATAACACCCAGGATGTCTGGTTCTGAAGACGAGAAGACGGGCCAATAATGATATAACACATCTCTATTCTGCCCACATGCAACAAGAAGATGAAGATTAAGGACCACTTACAAAATATCACTGCTACCACTAGTCACACTACAAAAACGAGCCATAAGAATAATCAATAAAGCAGGATATTATGATCACACCAACCTCCTGTTTTTACATTCCCGTACCATAAAGTTCAATGACCTGGTTGACTATCAAGTGGCACAAATCATGTTTAAAGCAAGAAACAAACTGCTACCAGGTAACATTCAAAAACTTTTTTTGACAGAGAGGGGGGTTATAATTTGAGGGAACAGTTAAACTTTAAGACGCTAGCTGTTCGCACGACTTTAAAATGTCAATGCATCTCAATTGGTGGTGTGAAACTGTGGAATGGTATGAGCACGGAGCTAAAGCAATGTCCGAACATGATCCAGTTTAAAAAAAGGTTCAACGCAATGATTTTCAAAAGGTACAGGGATGAGGGAGAGATTTAAGAAGGAAAATATATTTGAAAAAATAAATAAATAACAATAATAATAATAATAACAACAATAACAATAATAATTAAAGCTCCAAGGAGCTGTGTGCGGGACCTCGCCGAGTCCGTCGGGGCGTGTCGTGGATAGTGTCGCGACAGGTTGGCGTCCGACGCGGTCCATGCAGTGTGCGGTAGACCGGGGCGTTCACAGGGAGACTCGTAGTAGCTAACATTAGGGTTAGGGAATGGCACAAATGGCATCGGCACAAATGGCATCACAGCTTGACATTCGATTGAAAATGGGCAACTTTGACGACACGCCACGGCCACGCCCTTTGACGTAGAGTCGCAAAAAGCACAACATTTGTTCAGCACCATCTTCTGACTGTACTGACCGATTTTAAAACAGAAATGATAAATTCCCTGGGGGGAGTTCGTTCACAAACTTTGGAAAAAAAGACTACAAAACCAACTTTGACAGAACGCCACGGCCACGCCCTTTGATGTAGAGTCGCACAGAGCACAACGTTTGTTCAGCACCATCTTCTGACTGTACTGACAAATTTTAAAGCAGAACAAATAAAATCCCTGGGAGGAGTTAGTTCCCAAACATGGGAAAAAAATACCACTGAATTAAAAATGGCCAACTTTGACGGCACGCCACGGCCACGCCCTTCGATGTAGAGTCGCAATTAGCACAACTTTTCTCAAGTAACATCTTGTGAGTGAACTAAAGAATTTTGAAGCCCAAGGGACAACTCCCCTGGGAGGAGTTTGTTCAAATACAACGGCAAAAAAGATCACGGAATTGAATATGGCCTACTTTGACGGCCCGCCACGGCCACGCCTTTTGACGTAGAGTCACAAATAGCACAACTTTTCTCAAGTTCCACATCCTGAACGTATACAAAAAATTTGAAGCCCAGGCGACAAATCCCCTGGGAGGAGTTCGTTGAAATAGGAGGCGAAAATTGAAAAATGACAAAAATTGAAATTAAAATATCTGACTTCCGGTGGGTTTTGGGGTATGGGTCCAAGAGGCTTTTTTGTAGGCGTTGGACGGTTACATGGGCCTACCGAGTTTCATAAATATCCGTGAAACGGGGTGTCGGGGCTGCTTTTTAAAATTCCTGTAGGGGGCGCTACAACCACGACAAACATGATTTTTGGTACCTGAGCTCCGGGCACTAGTCTACACATGTCCTGTGAATTTCATATTCATAACTATTACGGTATCTTTACAGTGATTTATGCTAACATTAGAGCGCCACCTAGTGGCGGAATTTTGTTCTCCTTTTAACGAAAGCCTCAGGGAGCCATGTGCTATCATCGTACCAAGTTTCGTTTAAATCGCACTTGCCGATGTGGAGATATAAACTTCTTAATTTTAAAGAGCGCCACCTAGTGGCGATGGTCTGAAAATTTGTTAGATGGTTAATGGAGGTATAAGGAACTATTGACCAAAGTTTGGTGTCGAACAAACATACCAAAGTGGAGAAATGGTCCACTTGCTTTTTTGACGTAAAATTTACACAAATAAAAATATTTATAGCGCGCTTATTTTTTGAAATATGAAAAAACTTTGAATTACTTTTTTTCATGGGACAGTCTGGAGATGCTACCTGTGAAGTTTCGTGCGAATCAAAGAAAGGCGCATAGTTGCGACCTATGGACGTAGTATTTGCGAGTTTTCGCGCTGTAGCGAAAAAAAAATGTAGGCGGAAGTGGGCGTGGCCTATATGAGGAGGTGCAGCAATGTTTCCTGCATGTGTGGATATAAGGTTTATGAATGTGCGACCAAGTATGCAGGAGTTATGAGCGTTACGGAATTTGGTCAAAAATAGCGCCACCTAGTGGTCTTCCAAGTGTGCGACATGAAAGTGACGCATAGAATATATAATTTTTCACCAGCCCCGACAACTTTGCCAAATAAAAAAGACTTTTCGTATATGTTGAGATAGTGCAAATCGCCGGCAAAGTTCCTAGAAATAAAAAGAATAATAATAAACAGAGCAATTTCAATAGGGACCTTCCAGTTTCACTGGCTCGGTCCCTAATAATAACAATAATAATAATAATTATTATTATTATAATTAAACAAAATTATAAAAAAGGATTGTGTATATATATATATATATATATATATATTGAGTGTATAAATATATATATGTATATATAGATATATGCATTGTATAAATATATAAATTATAACAAATCATAGTATATCAAGTTGTATATATGTATGAATTGTAAATATCAAATATAGTATCGCCAATTGTACAACACAAGAAGCTAATATTATAATAATTTTTAAAAAAAATTTAAAAATGTGAGCTGTGGAAAAGGGGTAGGTTTAAATAAGTTTATACTTCTTCCTACTCCTTTTCAGGCATATCATATTAATATATGTAATTTGTTTTGTTTTTTCCTTTTTGTGAAATAATTTAAACATCATTTTTGTATTTTCATGCTTTTCATTTTGCTTTGTATTTTTGATATGTCTGAAATAAATTGAATCAAATCAAATCAAAAATGCTGAATGCAAATCAGGCTGTGGTCATCCCTAGGTAGCTCTGAGAAATGACAAAACAAGCTGTTCTCCTGTTAATTGAGGAGTGCGTTTCTGAATCTGGGAGAAACAATTAATTATGTGTATCTGCTCTCCACAGAATCCCCACAGAGGGAAGTACGTTGGACACCACTGTCACAAACACTGACATCCTGTCTATAACAAAGCTTCGAGACATCTTCTCAGGGCAGACCCCTGCGTACCTTCTCCAACACCTTGGCGATGCGTGTGCCGACCTGTTCGAACGACTGAGGGGGAAACTTATCTTTCCCGAGGTTCTGCAGCACCTATGGGATAACACCAGAGGAGACGCAAAGCACAGCACATGAGAAGCAGACAACAGACAACTCTACCCATGTAGCAAGGAACTCTACGTGGCATCACATGACATCACATGAAAGATGCATGTCCATACATCCTCTATAAAAGTAGAACATGCAAAACAAAAATGGAAATGTAATCCGTTGAATGACTCGTATCACATTCAAATTTACATTTTGAGCATTTGCATGCATTCCCCCCCCCTCGTTTCAGTTTGAATTCAAAGAAATAAAAGAAAATGCATTTTGGGCTGAGAGCTCTAGGAAGGAGTGGGGAGGGGTTATCCCCATGGTTACGACCCACGGCAACTTCGTGCTACTTTTTAGGCTTTACTTTTTAGTACGCACCATTGACGTAGAAAAGTTGGTGACTGGCAAAATCATTGGATCTCGTTGGAACACCACCACCACAAAAACACGATTTTAGGTCCACTTGCACTTTAAATGAGAGATTGAACTATGGTCACCAGGGTCCAAATGCACACCTGCCACCAGCCAATGGCTAATAGCCTTGACCATTTGGCAGGTAAAAATGTTTTTAAAAATGCAGGGTTACATATTAAAATGAACTGCTTGGCCGGTAGATTTTCCCACTCTGGCAGGTATAAAAAGTACATTTTGGACCCTGGCGGCCCCTCAACGGATGGGATTGTAGGAGGCTGTGGAGCAGGGCTGGTGGCACACTGCCCTACCTCCCGTAGCTGGATCTCCCCGGTGTAGTGGAGGGCGGCGCGGTTGGCCACCCCGGCCAGGTGGTCCAGGGTGTGCATGCTGGCAGCCAGGTTGGCGTTGCATAGGGGCTCGGCCGCCGGCTCTTGGAGGGGAGTGGCGAAGTCTATGTGCTCAGTGATGCTGAGAGGGGAGGGGAAGAGACACACACACACACACACACACACACACACACACACACACACACACACACACACACACACACACACACACACACACACACACACACACACACACACACACACACACACACACACACACACACACACGATTAAGATCATCCAAAATAATGGGATGCAGGTTTTTAAATCGATAAAAGGTGGAATAGTGTGTGTACAAAAAACAAGACATGACAAATTGACCAATAACTGCTTATATTCTTTAATCCTTTAATAAATGTATATATCGATAGAGCTTGTACATGGCGACGTCACATCGGAATGACCGCCACCATTTTGGAAGCATAGGAGCATTGGCATGTTAGTTATTATGTTAGTAGTAATGGTTTATTGGTCATTGTTTTGTAATTAATGGTGAATGATTTGCCATTATGGGGAGACTTTGTTGTGTTTGAAACTGCCACAGCGTTTGTTATGCAAGACGTGGCAAAACATTTTCATTAGCCTAGGTTACGGTATATTTATGTTGATTTAGGATTTTACAGTACTACAACAATCTTTTGGGTCCTCTCAATATGGTGCATCACCAACAAGAAATCCCATGATGCATTCTGATGTACAAGTTCTATACTAAAACAGGGCAGCCTAAATCACCATGTAGATCGTTGACAATGTGTGCGTAAAGAAATAGATCCATTATTGCTGGTCAAACGTGAGAGTGAACAGGTGAATCTGATGCAACAACATACTCAATATTCTTAGCGGAAACGGCCAGCCAGGTGCTAGCAACAGTGGTGAGGTCCACCCTCCTGGTCCGCTGGCACTCCTCAGGCCCCGGCCAGCCCAGGCTGGCGTAGTCCCTCCAACGGCCTGTGAAGCACAGAGACACTGCCCCATTGAAGGAAAACCAAAGTGTTTAAAATGGGTACTGCAGTCCAAATTCACAATACTGGAGAGACGCCTCCTCTGCCCCCGCCTAACCAGATGTGAAGCTCAGGCCGGTTGCCAAGTTGAAGACACTGAACGAACATGAGCGCCGGACAAGCGGAGCGCTATTATTCTATTTTGACAATGACAAGCGAAGGTGTCGCGAAGTCCGACACTCAGCTAATGTAGACGTTTGCAATGTATTTGTTTGCGAATTATAAACCAGCAGTCAACTCTGAGACGATTGGGCAGTGGGTGGAGAGGGTGGAGACGACTCGGAGAAAACAACGTCTTTCCGACCCGGAATGGAAATTTCAAAAGGACGACATACTGGCTGTAGCATTGTTTGACGGAGAAGCTAGTATTTCGACCTAGCATGTTTCCTTAATCTTGGATGACATATCATGGTCATTTTACAATTTAGTACAGTAAATGTGTTACATATAGCTCATTTAAAACAAGTTATTGTAGATGAAAGTTGATGTAGAGGGTTACATTGTAGTGCTATGGATAGATCGTGGTCCAATTCTGGACTTAAATGTGCAAAGTTTTAAAAACGTAGTCTATGCTGTATAAATATGGACTTAAATTGCCTTCTATGGGTTAAACACATGTTATTGCATGCATTGCCTGTTACTGGAGGTTTTGGGTTAAATAAAAATAAAGTGTGTGCCAAGAGTCGGACAGAAAGCATTTTTAAAATGTTGATAGTGGGAGGGGACTAACTCAAAGAGGGTGCTTGGTTTAAGAAGGATGGAGGAGAGAGAAGGCGATCACCTGAAGGCCCTGGCGAGGGGATGGTGGGCCCACTGATCTCCAGGACAGAGTGTCCCCCGGGGAGCAGCTCCCCCTGCAGGCCATCCTCAGAACCTGAACCGCCTTCTGAGCCGTCCATCTTGGACTTCCTCACACGCTTCACCTGGAAGGTGATCTGACAAGATGATGGCAGAAAAGTGCGTTCATCAGCCACTGTACCAGGGCCCAGTTTCCCGATAACGATGGATCCGCGCTCGTACGATCCTTCTTACGAATCATCTTTCGAACGATCCTTATTTTTTTCCGTGCGTTTCCCGAAACTCCTCTTAACATGAACGCGCGTGCACAGATCTAACGATCGATCGTAGCCTTGTACCTGTCCACTGACACGGTGCTGAAATACATATTATACCGTGGTCTGGGTGAAAACTCGATTCTGATTGGCTGGAGGGTGTAGGTTGAAAAGTACACCTACGAAAGACGTTGACGCTATGAAGATGCTATGGCCACGTTGCTTGGCAACGCCTGCATACGGGAGATATTAAATAGTTCACTCGACTTGTAAAAAAAAAAAAAAACTCACGATTTTAACTCTAAAACACATTAAAGTATTATTAATTGATTAAATATTTCTTTCTTTCGTAAGTGACCATGGTATAAGCGGGATAATGCCTTCGAGGTGTTCATTAACAGAACCGTCCTCCGCGGTTCACGCCTCCGCGTCGTCCATTCATTTCTGTTAATATTTAATCAATTAATAATACTTTAATGTGTTTTAGAGTTACAATCGTGAGGGTTTTTTTATTTTTATAAGTCGAGCGTACTATTTAATATCTCCCGTATGCAGGCGTTGCCAAGCAACGTGGCCATAGCATCTTCATAGCGTCAACGTCTTTCCTAGGTGTACATCAAAGATAAGATTATAGATCTCTATAACCTTCAACCAATCAGAATCGAGTATTCACCCAGACCATGGTATAACAGACTAAGCTATATAGCCTATCGTAACTTTAGTGTCACCACTGGACATTCAGTGGTATTGGATGTGTTAAGACGCTCGTAGCGCTACGAGGACAGCTGGAGCTCTCGTTAGCTACGAGCGTCTTAACGACGGTCGTTACGCAACGATGCTTTCGGGAAACGGTGTGAAAACTGTCTGATGGTCGTACGACGAACTTAACGAACCACTTAGGCTAACGACGCTTTCGGGAAACTGGGCCCAGGAAGGTGTTACTTCAGTTAATGACAAAACATTGGATCAAACGGTTGCAAAGGTGTGAAAGAGTAGATTTCTAATCATCATTTGAATAAATACCTTTTTGTATCGCATTTGGTTAGTTTCTAGTAAGTGTTATTGTTTGAGCCCTACTTGCATGTTCCGTTTTAGCCCTGTACAGCATATTGAGATTTCCTGAATGAAAAGCGCTTTATAAGTCAAATTAATAATAATAATAATAATAATAATAATGATAATGATAATGATAATGATAATAATAATAATAATAATAATGATAATGATAATAATAATAATAATAATAAGTAGTAGTAGTAGGCGATACCTTTTTAGTAACAACGCCAACGCTTCGTCTGGACTCACCCACTCTGCGCCGTCGTCGTCCTCGCAGTTCCCAAAGCAGGGGCCTCCCCCGGCGCGGGCCCCCATGACCCGGTCATTCTTCAGCACGCGGATGCCCCGCAGGTCCCCCCGCTTACCGCCCACATCCAGGGCCCCCTCGAAGGCCCCCATCAGGTCTTCCTTGAGCTGCCACTCCTCCTCGCCCTCCACCCCCCCCCCGCCGCCTGCTCCTGGGCTCGGCGAAGACTTGCCAAACCCTGCCACCGAGGGCGAGGGCCGCTGCTGGCCTGCCACCTCCCCGGACCCGTTGCTGTCCACCACCACCTCTGGCGGGGAGGGAGGGGAGAGGAACAGGGCGGTCAGCAAAAGGCCCAATGACACTTCTGTGTCAGCAGCACCTACACCAAGAACCACGTTGCTACTCGGGACACCTGTACACTGCATGTCCAGTGGGTTGCAATACTATTGCAAAAGTGTTTTTCTGCAGTACACTTAAATGATTTTGCGATATGTTTTTCCACATGGCTATATTGTACATTTGGGATCAGAAGCGCTATCCTGCCCACTTGTGTACACACGTTGACATAACGCAGAAGTATAAATGTAGGCTGAGATCTGTGCTGTGTCTTCGAGTTGCAACGAGGATCTTTGCAAACGTGCGGTACGCAGAAGTCTCAATGCAGCTTTAGACAGCGACAAAGGCAAGATGCTTTTATCAGACCACAACGTGGTCTAAATCCAAAACAGGACGCAGGACATGTTGGAGGACTGAGGCAGGGCTAACTGGGTCTTAAGCAGAAATTAGTCTTAAGTGACGCATTCATCGCTTATTGACCAACAACCTGCTGTTTAACATTTCTGGATATGTGATATAAATAAACAGGCTACTTAACACAAAAAAAAGATCTTCAAACTTCTTAGTTTGCGTCTGTGTCCCGTATTTCAAAACGTCCTAAGGCTCACTCATATATTGCCATTTCTTACCTGTTGATCTGCCTTTACCGTTGAGGTCCTAGGTCCCCAGACCACATACCATACATTGACATTAAATACATTGACATTAGGGCTGCAGCTAACGATTATTGTCATGGTTGGCTAATCTAAAGATCATTTTTTTGATTAATTGATTCATCATTAAGTCTAGAAAATGTCATAACAGCAAATGCCATCACAATTTACCAGAGTCCAAGGTGATGTCTTAAATGTGCCTTCTTTATCTGACAAGCAATGAAGAAAATGTGTAATATTGATTTTATAATGATCCATGAACCAAACATTTCAATTTCTGATGCATCAAGCAGCAAATGTTTGGTAATTGTATTTGTTAAATGACCTAAAGGATGAATCGATTATAACAATTTGATTGGATGAATTTTCTGTCGATCGATAAAGTCGACTTGTCGACTAATTTTTGCAGCCCTCGTTGACATCCTGCACGGCTACTGATGCTTACTCTCAAACAGCAGGGACTCCTCCATGGTGGACACTGGGGGCAGCCCGGGGTCCTGGCTGATGGTGTCGCTGCTGCTCTCCCACTCCTCCAGCTGTATGGTCAAGCTTTCCTCTGCCATGCAGACAGCTCCCACTGGAGGCAAAGTCACACCATTACAGTCTCATAGGGATTTACAAGCCTAGCGTCGACCGGATGCATGCGAGTCCTGTGCATGCAGAGTGCTTCGTTTTGATCACACTCTTCATAACACAATACATGACAAATGAAAGAACGTTTGACAATAAATTGCATTGTTTAAAATGGAAACTATACACGTGTTAATAGAGTATATATGTAAATCAGAGGTGGTGCTAGACTTTTTTGTTGTCCGTCATTTTGACTGACAGGGTCATAAAAATCCCATCAATCTATTTTTACCGGTCACTTTAATTGTTTTAATGATAATAATGACATGTTCAGTAGCATTTAATTTTAATTCATTTTTAATTAATATTCAGTCCAAACAAGCTGAACAAATAATCTACACCGTATGGACCACATCAAGCAGAAGAATATGCAAGAATATCGGCCGCCAGGCGATTCGCGTATAGTGGGGCTTGACGGTGATTCATCACCACAATGCGGGCGGGAGCTAGTTGATCCACTAGTCAACACGCGGGAGCTAGTTGATCCACTAGTCAACAAGCGGGAGCTAGTTGATCCACTAGTCAACACGCGGGAACTAGTTGATCCACTAGTCAACACGCCCCCAAGCGATCGAGTTTTCAAGGCGGCGCGGTGACGCGGATAATTCGTGTGACGTGTGGCTTCACGGTCCACCTTCCTCCTGGTCCGCATGGACATGGATCGCGTCCCGCTTGCGCGTAATCAAATGTTTCAAGTGGGTTTGTTGTTTCAAATGTTTCCACACTCAACTGCCGTGACATTTTTCTTCTTTTCTACTTTTCTTCTTCTACAAGAGCCAATTAATATGCTCATCGCCACCAAGTGGTCAGGGTGTGAATTGCAATCTGTCAAAATGACGGACGGCCCTCAGATTTTTCCATCACCGTTTTAAAAAAACGGTCAATGACGGAAAATATTCGGTTAACACGACCCCTGATGTAAATACATTTCTTATATTATTATTTCTTGACAAGGATCTCTTACTATTTGGCATTCCAATATGTATTCCATTTATATTGTCCCAAAGCAAAAATAACATAAACATTAAAATATAATAAACTTAACAAGTCACAGAGCATGAGCTGTGGCTTTGGTCATTAGAACTTAGGATGTACTGAATGTCTTCGCCTTTATCTAAAAAATATTAAGAATACAAGGCGTAGAAATGATAGAGAAATCTGCCAACATGGATTTCATTGGGGATGAATCTTGATGGATGATTGATGCAACAGGGCGGCTCTCTAACTGAGATCACAGACCACTGGAGACTCAGACTATCTTTTACACACACACACACACACACACACACACACACACACACACACACACACACACACACACACACACACACACACACACACACACACACACACACACACACACACACACACACACACACGTTGTATACGTAGACTGTAGTCCACCCTTTGGCTGTGAGAAAAAGGTTATTGGCTGCATGTCCCTGCACTGTCTTTCCTGGGAGCAATATTTAGCTCTGGCGAGTAAAATATAGAGCCTTCTAAATTGAGCAGCAGCTATTGAATTATTGAGCAGCCAAATTTCTCCACTTCAAAGCACTTCCCTCCTCAGTCCAACTAATATGCATAGGGGGGGGGGGGGGGGGGGGTGTGAAAAAGCGCTTTGGCATTTGTTTGAGCAGCAGAGGTGACTATTTGTGTCTGACTGAGCTGGGCTATTGCATCTAGAACCAACTCCACAGGTTGAGATCTTCGCACTATGCTTATTATTTGACGTCGACTGACATTCTGTGTGATGTAATGATAACTGTAGTACTGATTGATGTTGTGACAGAGAGACACAGAGATCCAAAATTTTTGGCGGGATTGTTTTGGTTTTCTTTTCAAGTATGGCACCATACATAGCATGTTGGGATAGGGTCGAGCCTCCTGTTGGTTATAATTGTGTTGTATTCGTTGCAAGCGCTCCCTTTGAACTAGTTTCTGTCACGACAGAAATTGGCACCGGCATGCCTTCTGAAAGCATAGCCCCACGATTTGAATCCAACAGGCAGATCCTTTCAGCTTTCAGCAGCTGCCGTCAGAAGGAAGCCAACACAAGCGTAGCCATGTGCAGACGTTTTGTGCACATCGACCTCTATTCAAGTTTCTGTTGTCTGTTTGAATGTGATTAGGGCCTTGCCATTTTCCATGACGGAAATCACGGTACGATTTCGGCTCAAAATCTTGACTATTGACACTATAAGTCTGTGTCATCATATTGCAAGATTTTAGATCAAATTGTTGAAACCCAATTGAAACTCTGATTTTAAAAGGTGAAGTACATGTTAGAATGTGGTTGAACTCAACACAATGTTGCATAATGATGCATAAAGAGATGGGCCATGAGGATTGTTTTTTTCTTTCCCTGGGTGACGAGAAAGATTTATATTTTTCAAACAAGCTATGGTCAGGTCGCTTGTTCTAGGTCAATTGTGTGCAAAAAGCTGGAACAATGAAAACAATAATAACTCATTGTATTTACACAGCGCTTTTCAAGACACCCAAAGCACTTTACAAAGTGTGTGTGTGTGTGTGTGACACCGCATCAACTCATCCAGTGTGTAGCATCCACCTGGGTGATGCAACCACCAATGAGAAACGGCCCAGCAAAGGAGCAAAAAAACCCCACTCATGTTCACTGCCAAGTACCACCTATTTATGATCACCTATTTGCTGAAATTAGAAGCATTGTTTTAGTACTGTGTGTGTGTGCGTGTGCGTGTGTGTTCGCAGGGTTAAGCCGACTTACGTGGGCAGGGCTGGCGCTGGGAGAGGTTGTAGAGCGAGGGGTAGAACTGAAGGCAGCGCAGCAGCGGGAGGCTGGCACGACACTGCTCACAGCCCACCAGAGGTGAGGGGGAGGTGGGGGAGGATGAGGCCAGGCCGGCCTCCAGGGCGTGGCGGAACAAGGCCAGGGCACCGGTCACGTTGCCCTGTGCCAACTGTACGCTCACTAGACTCAGCAGGCTGTGGGGCTGGGAGCGAAATATAGAGAGAAAAGCATAGTGACGCATAGGTTTTGCTTCAGAGAGATGATTACCATGGTAGAATTGGACAACAGGATCTAAAAACGTAAAAGAACATATCGCCGAGGGATGTATCCACGACACACCTACCGAATACCTTGTCAAGAAAACCTTGAGATGTATTAATATTAGGGATGCAAGAAATGCCAAAAAAAACCCTGAATCAAATACATGGTCCAAATCCATTTTTTTGGTGCGCAAATTACATCTGCGATAGTTTCCACCAATGTACGCATATTGCAAGTCAGTTTAACCTGTATCTTATACAGTATATGTGCGTTACAGCCACACTGGAGCTCCACTGGAGCCTGCTTTTTACTTTAGAAGTGTATCCCGCTAGCTCTACAACAGTTAAACAGCAATTTAACACACGCCACTAGACACACGGGACTCTTTAGTTTCTCGCATCAGATCGCTGTAATTCTGAGCGTGAATTTCTGTTGAATATCCAATATCTTTTCTAACTTCTCTATCTCTAAAACTTAAAAACGACTTTCCATAACTGCTATTGTACTATTAATTTACCACCACAGTAGCGCTATGCTGCTATAAATAGTACTTTTAGTTTTGATGTCGGGACGTCATTATTGTAAAACTTGGGGAACTCAACCTACCTGCGCCAGCCACTAAACATTGGTGAACTAACCTATTTAGTCTCAACAACAATATGCAAAGGCTTTATTTTGGACTATTTCATTATATATACTGCTTCAAAACTTGGCCAAAATAAAAAATATTAAATATATTGCACGCAAGATGTCGGACAAATTACTACGCAACGATTTTTGATTGCAATATTTTTGTAATCGTTAATGGTTTGCTTGATGAGTCCTTGTTTACTCAAGGACACGTTTGCACCGCTAACATCTCAAAGTCAGCTAATTAACTAAACAACCTTGGCCATGTGAGCGTACGGTAATTGGTCACATGCTTAGCTACGTAGCCAGGAGGGTTATTGGACTCGTCCAATTAAATCAGCTTGAAGGAATAGAAGAAAATCGATAAAATTATGGGAGATTGAAATGGATTTGATAAAACATCATTTTCGGATGCTATGCTTAATGCACACCTTGATAACCCCTGTAAAATATAAATCTAACGTCTGCAACTTAGAAATAAGAAGGGAGCAGTTTGAAATCTAAATGGTCTCATACAGAGAGCATTTCACTCACTAATAGCTGATAGATGGCTATGGCATTTCTAACAAATTAGACTCAAATTATAGCTCTTAAATCTTACCTACCTAAGGAAATATCTACATCAGAAATATCTCATCTCTAACGTCCGCAATTAATGCCTTTATGTCATTATGTAATTCCAAAACAATAACTTAATTAAACAGACCAAATGATAAATACATTTGGTCTCTATTGAAGGCGTAAGGTAAACTTAGGGGCAGACTTACTTGCTTTAAAGCTTGCGCTATTCTGGAGCCAATGTGGTCCAAGGACCAGCTTCCACTGTGCAACATAATTAGAAGTAAATTACGGATTCCTGTCTTTACGAATGTTATATCTAATTAAAGTGGTATCAATATATTTAGGATGTTCCATGAGCTCAAGATTGCACCGTCAACTTCTTTTTTTGATGTTCAAAATGTGGACAGACTTCACATCCCCATGTAGGACTACATTGATCCCTTGGATTGTAAAACATAATAAGTAAGTAATACATAATACACCAAATGGGTTAAGTTATTTCCAATATCCTCCTCTATAAATAGCTTGCAATCAAAACAGTATTTGGTCCACCAGACAAAGTGGAATTTAATCAAAACTGAATTGATTTTCTAGTGACATACCCCATGACAGACATTTAGTTTTTTAAGCTCTAGGAGTGTTCCATCTACTTTGCTGTGTCCTCATTCTCCATAACCGATGAGTTTAACATGTCTGGGGTCAGTGTCATGCCACTCCCCTCGTCCCCCTCTGCCTACCACCTGAGCACAGTCTTCCTCAAGGCGGACACACAGAGCCCAGTGCCAACATCCCCAAATAGAATAGAAAAGTTAGCGCAGGTCGCGCCCCCCACCAAGTCCCACATTAGTATTAAGACTGAAGAAGAATTAAAGGGCTAGTGAACTCCTGTTTTAGCAGGAGAACTTTTAGAAAAAACGGACACATAGGTCTCCATGGGAGCAGGTGCGAGGAGCGTTGTCAAAAAACACGTCACACTCGCTTGAGCTAGGGAGGGCAGTCAATAGAAAACTACTGCTCTGGAACTTTTTAGCCAGTAGCTAGTAGCAGACTTTCCGTGAATTTACCCCGTTTAACAACTTTATATATTTTTGTCAAAAATAACACAAATGTCCACCAACACTTCAGACCGTTTTCAACTGAAAAAGGTGATTCTGGGCTTTACTTACGCTGCAAACTACAAATGTCGCGGATTTTCATTTCAGATATCTGGTCACCTTAAAGGACAATACCGGTGCAAAATAAGAACATAAGATCATAACATGTCCACTGAGTTGGACCGTTCTCTGGGATCAGTTTTCATTCTAGTCGAATGTAACCAAAGTTCTCGAAAACCTCTAATTTGCTTATAACGCTAGCTGTGGGGGCAGCATATTTATGTAAAATAAATCGCAATTCTATACCACTAACAAGGCTCAAAATCGCACCACACTTCCACGGTAGCATAATGAGGGTCCCTACATGTAAAACGAAGCATTGAGAACGTTGTAAGTTCTTATTAAAAAGAAAGTTTAGAAAGCCAGTGCCTTCACGAAAACAAGCGGGTGCCATCTTTGGAAAACAGTCACGACCAGTCGAGCGACGAACGCCGTGCAACTAATGAGCCGGAAGAGGCGTACACATGAGATGTCAATGAATCAGAAGGTGTGCAATCTAGTAGAAGGTGTGCGAAGTGCGAACAGTGTGTGTGCATAGAGAAGAGAAGAAATTGGTTTGCGTTTGGGCTTTTCCCGGCTGCGAGAAGAAAATTAGACGCTCGACCGGTCGTGACTGTTTTCCAAAGATGGCACGCGCTTGTTTTCATGAAGGCACTGGCTTTCTAAACATTATTTTTAATAAACTGTCTGTACACTTACGAAGTGATCCCAGAGAACGGTCCAACTCGGTGGACATGTGTTATGGTCATATGGTCTCATTTTGCGCCGGAATTGTCCTTTAAGGTGTAGCAGTGCCCTTACCTCAGAGGTGTTGAGCGCCAGCGCGTGCTCCAGCAGGGTGTGGGCGTGTGCGGCCAGGCCATGGTGCACCAGCAGGTTAGCGGCATTGCTCAGGGGCAGGTGGCGCCGGGGGGGTTGAGCTGAAGCCAGCGACAGGCGCAGGCAGCGCAGGGCATGGCTGCCGTTGCCCCGGGCCCGCCAGAAGAGGGCCGCCTCGTTGTGCAGCAGCCAGCGCGGCGCTTTGGCCTGTGGAGGACAGCGGCAGGGAGGACGAGTCCTTGGTCAAGTTTCAAAAGTCAGTTTCACCACACACACACACACTATATATATATATATATATATATATATATATATATATATATATATATATATATATATATTAGTGGTGGCCATCGATTAAATTTTTTAATCGTGATTAATCACATGATTTATGTAGTTAATCGCACGATTAATCGCAATTTTTTTGTTGTTGCTTAAATGTCTATGATTAAGTATAGAAATATTGTATTGTATAGATGTATTGTGTTATAGGGAATTGAAGAGAAATATTATAAGCATCCAAAGGCTTTTATTTATCAGAATGTGGCATCAGTGTCCCAGTGGGTGATCCTTGAACCAAGAACAACAAAACAACAATAACAGCATTTACTTTGCAGTAGGTTATTTTAGACTGTGCATGTTTTATGTACTGCATTTTTCTTTGGCAAACCTATTCTTCTTCCTTTGCACCAAGCCAGTCACTAAGACATACAAGCGGATTAACATGTTGAGAGGACTCAACATGTTAATCACGACTTTTCTACATTTGGCAAGTGCATTGTCAGACATCCCAAGTCTCCCGGAAGTTCCGGGAGTCTCCCGCAAATCAATAGCGTCTCCCTGATGTAAGCGAATCATGTACAATCTCCCGGAAATCCCCCCCCCCGCCACCGTCGATCGTCGGTCCGGGGTGTGTTGTGATTGCGCGCCCCTCCTCCCCGCGAAGATAATCGCGCAACCCCCCCCCCCCCTGTTGACAATCGCGCAACGGCACCCCATTCTGCCTGACAGTGGATACAAATAACTTTGGTTTGGTCTAATGTGCCATCCGAAAGCTTTTTAAAAATGAAATGTTCATTTAGTACCGATTTTCGCTCCATGCTTCTTCCTAGTCTCTAAACCGGTGGAGCGTTGTCTCTAATCTGTTATTGGTTGCCCGGTGGTTGAAAGACACAAGTGTAAACGAATCACAAAGCAGTTATCCTCAACACCCGCCTTCCAATCGCTGTGATTGGTTTCAGAGCAGGAAGCAATGCAATGTTGTTGACAAGTACGGAGGCCTCAAAGTTTAATCAATACTAGGCGAAACACTTTTTTTTCCTTCCTTTTTTCGTTAATTGCATTAAATATAATAGCGCCGTTAATTACTTAATGCGTTAACGTGTTAAAAACGCGATAATTTGGCCAGCACTAATATATATATATATATATATATATATATATATATATACATACACACTCACCGGCCACTTTATTAGGTACACCTGTCCAACTGCTCGTTAACGCAAATTTCTAATCAGCCAATCACATGGCAGCAACTCAATGCATTTAGGCATGTAGACATGGTCAGGACGATCTGCTGCAGTTCAAACCGAGCATCAGAATGGGGAAGAAAGGTGATTTAAGTGACTTTGAACGTGGCATGGTTGTTGGTGCCAGACGGGCTGGTCTGAGTATTTCAGAGACTGCTGATCTACTGGGATTTTCACGCACAACCATCTCTAGGGTTTACAGAGAATGGTCCGAAAAAGAGAAAATATCCAGTGAGCGGCAGTTCTGTGGGCGCAAATGCCTTGTTGATGCTAGAGGTCAGAGGAGAATGGCCAGACTGGTTCGAGCTGATAGAAAGGCAACTGTAACTCAAATAACCACTCGTTACAACAGAGGTATGCAGAAGAGCATCTCTGAACGCACAACACGTCGAACCTTGAGGCGGATGGGCTACAGCAGCAGAAGACCACACCGGGTGCCACTCCTGTCAGCTAAGAACAGGAAACTGAGGCTACAATTCGCACAGGCTCACCAAAATTGGACAATCAAAGATTGGAAAAACGTTGCCTGGTCTGATGAGTCTCGATTTCTGCTGCGACATTCGGATGGTAGGGTCAGAATTTGGCGTCAACAACATGAAAGCATGGATCCATCCTGCCTTGTATCAACGGTTCAGGCTGGTGGTGGTGGTGTAATGGTGTGGGGGATATTTTCCTGGCACACTTTGGGCTTATTAGTACCAATTGAGCATCGTGTCAAAGCCACAGACTACCTGAGTATTGTTGCTGACCATGTCCATCCCTTTATGACCACAGTGTACCCATCTTCTGGCTACTTCCAGCAGGATAACGCGCCATGTCATAAAGCGCGAATCATCTCAGACTGGTTTCTTGAACATGACAATGAGTTCACTGTACTCAAATGGCCTCCACAGTCTCCAGATCTCAATCCAATAGAGCACCTTTGGGATGTGGTGGAACGGGAGATTCGCATCATGGATGTGCAGCCGACAAATCTGCAGCAACTGCGTGATGCTATCATGTCAATATGGACCAAACTCTCTGAGGAATGTTTCCAGTACCTTGTTGAATCTGTGCCACGAAGGATTAAGGCAGTTCTGAAGGCAAAAGGGGGTCCAACCCCGGTACTAGCAAGGTGTACCTAATAAAGTGGCCGGTGAGTGTATATTAGGGCTGTTCGATTAATCGATATTAAATCTTAATCGCGATTATGTAACTAGGAAGATGTGAAAACGTGAAACTCGTAAAATCGATTTTTCACTTCAACTAACGCAATTACGCCACAGCCCCGCTGAGCTGCTTTGCCGTAGTTACTTCCGCCTCTGACCACTTCTCACCACATGGCTTTACGGCACATTGTAAACAAACATGTCGGCGTTGGATTTAGTTGCTAAAAAGAAGAGCAAGTCCGTTGTGTTATTCACGGTTATATGAGCGGCGGGTGACTTTTTAGGGAAACCCATTTCGCACCTAGTATAACTTATGCGTCGCGCGCTTCAAGAGCGGCCATGTTGAGTTTTGAGTCTAAAATATTTGTTTTGGTCCCGGCGGGTGAGTTTTATGTGTTGCGCGTTTTACGACGAGTACATGAAAATCACGGAGGAGTTTTATAAAGTCGTGGCTATTTACTTGTGTGTGTGTGTGTGTGTGTGTGTGTGTGTGTGGGAAATGTGTGTGTGAAATGTGTGTATGTGTGTGTGTTGATGGTAGACCGTGTGTGTGTGTGTGTGTGTGTGGATAGAAGGTGTGTGTGTGTGTGTGTGTGTGTGTCGATGGTAGAATGTGTTTGTGTGTGTGTGTTGATGGTAGACCGTGTGTGTGTGTGTGTGTGTGTGGATAGAAGGTGTGTGTGTGTGTGTGTGTGTGTGTCGATGGTAGAATGTGTTTGTGTGTGTGTGTTGATGGTAGACCGTGTGTGTGTGTGTGTGGATAGAAGGTGTGTGTGTGTGTGTGTGTGTGTGTGTGTCGATGGTAGAATGTGTATGTGTGTGTGTGTGTGTGTGTGTGTGTGTGTGTGTGTGAAATGTGTGTGTGTGTGTGTCGATGGTAGAATGTGTATGTGTGTGTGTGTGTGTGTGTGTGAAATGTGTTTGTGTGTGTGTGTGTGTGTGTGTGTCGATGGTAGAATGTGTGTGTGTGTGTGTCGATGGTAGACTGTGTGTTTATGTGTGTTTGTGTGTGTGTGTGTGTCGATGGTAGACTGTGTGTTTATGTGTGTTCATTCATGGGTTACTTTATTATTTAGCTTGTAAAGACCCAGTTTAGTTTCGAAAATGTCTTATTTTACTTAACGTATATTCTTCAAGCTTTATTTATTTTACAAAAAGAATTTTGCACTTTTTTCATTCATTTCTGGTTTAATCAGAAATGTTTAAAGCCCAATGGGGAAAATGTTCAATAAACAGCATATTTGAAATCATTTCTTTGTCTTTTGTTATTTCACAAAATAATCGTAATCGTAATCGAAAATCGGATTTTGAGAGAAGAAAATCGAGATTTTATTTTTGGGCTAAATCGAACAGCCCTAGTGTATATATATATATATATACATATATATATATATATATATACATATATATATATATATATACATATATACATACATACATACATACATACATACATACATATATACATACATACATACATACATACATACATACATATATACATATACACACACATACACACTAGGGATGCATCGATACCACTTTTTTACAAACCGATATGATACCGATACTTTTATTTGTGTACTTGTCGATACCGAGTACCGATATCGATACTTTCTAGATTTGGTCTCTATGAAAGAAGTGCAATTAATTTGAAGGCAGATTTTATTTTCTCCTCTGAAGATTATGTCAAGCCTTTAGTAAGTCTATACAGAATGAACAGAAGGCTATTCCAAGCCAAAAATAAACAGAGCGTTCTGGTTTTAACAAAAAAGCCTTCAAAGACAAAAGGCCATCACATTAGACAAAATGTAAATATAACCAGATAAAGCGAACAACAACAAAAAGGGGTTCAATGACGGCGGTGGTCACGGGCTTCGGCCACGTGGTCCAGCGCGGCGCCCATAAGGTTTTTTAAGCCTTTGATCGTCGAATCTTTGTCCAAAACCAAACAAAATACAACTCTTAGCAGTGGATCACTCGGCTTGTGGGTCGATGAAGAACACAGCTAGCTGCGAGAACTAATGTGAATTGCAGGACACATTGATCATCGACATTTCGAACGCACCTTGCGGCCCCGGGTTCCTCCCGGGGCTACGCCCGTCTGAGAGTCGCGTTGGCAATCAATCGGAACCAGGGGTTCGCCTCTCTTTCCGCGGTTAGGGCATCGCAGGCCTTTCGCGGGCCTTCGTCTCCCCCCCCCCCCCCCCCAAGTACAGATGTCCGTAAGGGACTCGGTTGAAGTTAAGCGACACCCCGCCAGAGGCGGTCGCCGCCTTCTCCCACCACGCACCAATACCACTATGTCAGTAGCCTGACATAGAGGTATCGGTGCGTGGTATCAGCAATTAAAAAACGAATACGAGTACGAGTATTTTAATGAAGTATCGGCCCGATACCCGATACTGGTATCGTATCGGTGCATCCCTAATATATACCTATATTATATAGAAGGACTACATTGATTCCTGAATTTTGACATTCGTATATAAATACAAAAGGAGCTCTAAGATTTGACAGTTGCAAAGAAGGGATTTTGAAACTAAAGAACCCAGAAAAACATCCCCTCGCTGCTCCCTACCTCCCAACCTTTCTCCTCCCTACTTTTCTCCCCCACTGAGAAGTGTTGCATTCATGCAACTGTGATTTAACAGGCAAGATGGATTCCCCAAACCATCAGCCCTGATTGGTTAGAAATTAGCAGGGAGCTGTTTGAAATCTAAATGGTCTCATAGAGAGCGCATTTCACTTACTAATAGCCGACAGATGGCTATGGCATTTCTAACTCAAATGAAAGCCCTTAAATCTTACCTATCTTATCTCCAACGTCCGCAATTAACGCCTTTATGTCATTATGTAATTGCTAAACAATAAATTAATTACACAAATCAAATGATAAATACATTTGGTCTCTATGGAAGGCGTTAACTTGGGGGCAGACTTACTTGCTTTAAAGCTTGCGCTATTCTGGAGCCAATCTGGTCCAAGGACCAGCCTCCACTGCGCATCTGCAACACCTGGACACACAAGGATACAGTGTCAATACAAGGGTAAAGTATTAATATTCTTTTCTCAGGAACTTCAGTTGAAATCAATTATTCAACATTTTAACAATGGTTTTCTGTTTTAAGTGTGATGCAATTTGTTAAGAAAACCATTCACTGTCAAAGATATTGTACTTGAATGATTTTTCTAAATAATAATTACAATTTTGATAGTAACTTTAACCTCCTCATCACTAGGCCTCTATCTCAGGTTTTTGCCGAATAAAATAACATACCCAAAGGAAATAAGAGTATATCTCCACAACTACAAGGGATATAGTATGTAATTTGGTACCAAAAGAAAGACAAAACTTGTGAGATTGTTGTTCAAGTGAAATATCAATGAGGATGCTAGACCCATAATCAATGTGTCAGAGTGAATAAAGCTAGAACACAGAATAAATAGAAGATTTAATTTCCGCCTGAAATTTCATGTTTTAGAGTGAATAGGGTTGGGTATCGTTTGAATTTGAGCGATTCCGATTCCGATTCCTTGTTTCGATTCCGGTTCCTAACGATTCTCGATTCCGATTCTTTTAAGAGGCAGGGTAAAAATTTGTTTTAAATGAGCCAGCTATCCAACGGTCTTTCTGAATGAAATAGTCTGACCTTCATCAATTTTAATTCTATGAACTTTTTATGAACTTTACTATGAATTTCTCAGAGGGCTGTTTTAAACTACAATACAAATATCAAATCTATGAACTTGAATATAATAATATTATAAATAATAAATACATTTCGCAGAGGTACACTTTAACTTTATTTTTAACTCATGAAACATGTTAACATGCCTCCACTGATGGGCTAATCTGGAGCAGAATAGCCATTATTATTATTATTGATATGTCGAATCGACATATTAATAATAATAATAATAATAATAATAATAATAATAATAATAATAATAATATGTAAACAGAATGAACAGAAGATTAAAACCGGACAGATTTCCGCTGTTGTAAAATTAGGGACTGGCCCTTTAAGCCGCAGGCTCGTATGCGGAGTGGGAGGGGTAGAGTGAGTGTGTGTGTTTGTTTTTGGAGTGGATGAGAGAGAGGCACGTTACAGCGACCGGAGCAAATAATGTTGATAAGAAAAGTACACGAAATAAATCAGTTTGATCCTGACCACTGTGCAGTCATTCACTAGCTGCTGTTGTTAAGAAAAGGACTCGCGGTAAAATGTAAACACTTCCGGTGGACGCTTCTTCTTTATTGTTTGGCAGCTCCGGTCGGCGGGCTAGGAATCGAAACTAGGAACCGAAAGTTAAATTCTGCAACGATTCCGGGAGAATCGGAAAGCTAGTCCCGGTTCCAATCGATCCTCGATCCTCGATACCCAACCCTAAGAGTGAATACCACCTACTACATTACCAGTTGGTAGCTCTATAGTAGAGTTGTTCCGATTCCGATACCAGTATCGGAAATTGCTCCGATACTGCCGAAAATGCTGGCATCGGTATCGGCGACTACTGGAGTCCAGGCACCGATCCGATACCACGTAATTTATTCAATTAGTAATCTAATAGGGGCTATGCGCAACATACTTCTGCATTCTGCAAAACAAGTCTCATCACATCCGGTTCAGGTCCGCTGTACCGCGCTCACATTATTTTATTTATTAATCCGCACTTCCAGATAGGGTGGCCATTCGTCCGGCTTTAGGCCGGAGAGTCCGGTTCCCCCCCCCGTCGGCCGTAGTTTCCGAGGTATGTTGCGACCGCGCGCACCTCCCCCTCCGTAGGTCCGAGGTCCGAGGCTGTAGGTCCGAGGCGCGCGCACCCCCCCCCCCCCCCCCCACTTCCAGACCGTCGCCGGGGCTTCAGAATAATGTGTCCGAGGAGAGCAGCCCTCTCCCGGACACACACGCTAGCTTTTACCGCTGTTTTGTTTTTATTTTTTAATCCGCACTTCCAGACCGTCACTGGGGCTTCAGAGTAATGTGTCCGAGGAGAGCAGCCCTCTCCCAGACTCACTCGCTAGCTTTAACCGCTTTTTTTTCTTTCTTTTTTCATCCATCTTTTCTTCTCACTAACATTCAGATGTTAAAATCAAATAAAACGCCAACACTAAAAAGGGCTAGGTTAGCTATTAACTGTTCTATTTAAAAATAAATGGGTTGAATTTACTCTATTTATTCATGTTTTACACAGATTTTAACTTGAGCCAGGCCTTATCACTATGATAATCATATCACAGTCATGCATGTATGCTTTTTTTTTTTTTATAACATACTGGTATCGGATCGGTACTCGGTATCGGCCGATACCCAGGGCCAGATTAACACTTCGCTGTACCCTGGGCAACAATATTCAAGGGCCCCATCATCACGACCCCAGGATCACTAAAATTGGCAAAATACAGAATACATTACAGTAATATACAGTAAATATACTCAATACTTCAATAACTAACTGTCAGCAAGTGCATTTTGATGTACAGATGTGCAAATGCTAATAGAACTACAAATGCACCACCAGAGGCGTCACTAGGTTTTAAGGACAGGGGGGGCTTGGGGGGGGGGGGGGTTACGCGCGATCATAACACACCCCGGACCTACGACCGACGAGGGGGGGGGGGGGGGGGGGGGGGGCGCTGCACGATCGTAACACGCCCCGGACCTACAACCGGAAAAAATAAATAAATAAATAATAATAAAATAAAATAAAAACACCAAACATATTTAGGGGGGGCTTGAGAATATTTTAGGGGGGCTTCAGCCCCCCTAAAACAGACCTAACGACAAAACACAGTATAATCTGGCAAAATTGACCCACTACATAGGGAGGGATTTTTCACAAAAACATAAATAAGCAACCACTTTCAAAGCATCCAATATTTATTTAACAACACATATTCCCAACACAAATGCGTCACCTTTGACCCGCCTCATATGGGCTGACCAATGAGGAGAGGGTCTCAGCTCACGGTCACAGTCAGAGGCAGCCAGGGGCAGGGATTATGTGCAGCGCAGAGACTGTATACACCGGATTTCCACCGGGGACGTAAGCGCCGCGTAACGGCTGCGTCCTCTGCCCGGCGTCAATCCCCCCCGGGCGCGTAACGGCAGCGTAGCGCTGCGAGGCGGCTGGAATCGTGGGACCACGCGAGAATCAGGAGACCACACGATAATTTGTGGATGTCAAAATAGAACAAACAAATAAAAGGTTACTTTGCCTTTCCGAAGTTGACTTGCAGTTGCTTTGTCTGTCAGAAGTTGATTTGCTGTTGAATTGGTCGTTTTAGATTTGTGTGCTTCTACCATGAGTTGGTGGGCTATATAGTAAATGTTTACTTTTTTTCTGGTTTAATTGTATTTAGTGTTGTTTATTGTTGTTATGTCCTAATGTGTTGTGCTGTAGCCTATAGACAAAGTCAGTTAGAAACGATGTTCCGCAGCGCGCCCGGTGGAAATGCTTTCATTGATTAGAGTGGCAGCGATCAGCAGCGGCGACCGCGACGCAGCCGTAACGCGACGCTCACCCGACGCTCACGTCCCCGATGGAAATGGTGCAGCGCAACGGCTCCGGTGGACAGTTTAACAACCAGATATTTTGCTTGTGCCCTCACTGCCCTGGGCCCTTTAGATGTCGTGGGCCCCTGGGCAATTGCCCAGTTGCCCATATGGTTAATCCGGCCTTGCCAATACCCACAGCACAAGTATCGGAATCGGTATCGGGAGGGAAAAAATGGTATCGGAACATCTCTACTCTATGGCACTATAGGGCCATAGCATAACATTTGACGAGGGCCTGGGTGAGGATTTGATGCCAATAAAGTGAAGTAGAGCAGAGATAGAGAGGTTTTAGTAAATTTAGGTTTAGGCAGAGTCTCCAAATTAAAATAAATCCAATGCAAACCAATGCAAAAATGACAATACAAACGTGATGACACACAAACAGGTGGATATCTTGAGACCCCATTGTTCAATGTTGACATTTGACCCCTCCATTGAAAGGTCAGGGTGAAAGGACACCAAGCCTGAATGCAATTGACCTATTTCCTGTGAAACACTCTTTACTCTCACGCTACTATACTCTGGCCCAATCCCAATGTCCCCCCCTAAAGGTAGAGACACACCAAACCGACGTCATAGAAATAGCGGCAACGAAGGCTGACTGTTGTGTATCCTCACGTCGCCTGTGTCTGGACCAAAAATGTGCACTTGAACACACCGCAGACATTATAGCCAACGGCCAACCAGCACGTACATTCTGCGCCTGCGTTTACTTTCAGGAATTCTTTAAATTCACATATATAGGTCCTTTTAGATCAGACGTGTAGTGCATAAACGATGCAAAAGAAATCTGACAACTATTTGGTTGGGACACGAATATGCAGCATTTCCTAATAATCGTGCCGGTAAAAAAAAAGATGGATTGAACCCTCAACCTCATAATACCTAGTGAAGTCGAGCTAATGCTCCGTCCTTTCACCAAAACATCCTGTATTTAGAGGATTTAATTATATTGGAGTTTCACTTTTTTATCCAAGTGAGGGGGATTATGATCAGTGGGTGTGTCTTGATGTGCATTTGGAGCACTCTTTAATACAGCCATGCTTTGGAGACGTTAGTTTTTGACGTCGTTTCCCTGTTCGATTACTAAAAGTAGGCTAGTTGGTATCCAAAACAAAACCCTTGCCATACAACTGCAAACCGTCATGTTATCAACCGCAACCTATATTCACGTACCCCAGTGCAAGTAAACATTGGCTTGTAGCACCGACTGCAATTGAGATGAATGGTCAATACATATAACAGACAACGATACACAGATAGCCTTTCTCTTCTCGTGCACTGATTCGCTGAACAGCCAAGCAGAGTGATTTCTCACACGTGACGGTCTTGATCGCAGATGCAGCATGCTGAATTGGCCAGAGAAGCCGCCAACAAAGGGCGACTAGTGCCAAGGTGCGGGACACACCGCAAAAACTAAGGCCACAGACGCTAACGGACATTAGCCGACTGTCGGCCCCGTGTGTCAGGGCCTTAAGGCCTAAATCCTGAATCCTCACAGACTTAATTGACGTTACCTGGTAAATGCTGTGCGAGAGGCTGCAAAGGCTAGAAATTGTATAAATAGGAATGGGACAGCACTTTGCGACATATCATGTTACCTTTACAACACCAACATGTTCAGACAATTATTACATGGCTTTGTTGAATACTCGATTCTGATTGGTCAATTACTGCATTCTACGGTGTGATATTTCTGCATAGTAGACCACTGCTATGAATAACAGAACGTTGGACGCTATTTCCAACCGTAGAATCTAACAGACTATTTTTCTTTGCCGGGAGTAATAATCGTTTTTTAAAATCAATAAAATCATTTTGTGTTATATTTTGTGTCAATTTGACGATTTCTAGCATCCTGCAACACCCTGTCAGGGTTTAGTTTGCAATAATGGCTCGCTGTACATTATTCCTTACTTGTGGGTTTGGGACTTTTTATTTTATTATTTTTTTTTTTTACTTTCACGGCCAAGGCCCTTAAAGGACCGACTGCCTGATTGCCTGACGGTCTTCCAGGCTCTTGCCTTACAGAGTGGACAACAGGTAATTATTTGTAAGAAAATATTTGTTTTTTCAAAACAGAATCATTAAACAAAAATTAAAAGAAATGGTTGATGAATAAAATAGGTGTGTAATAGTGCTCGACCGATATGATTTTTTTGCCACCGATACCGATAGTCTGGCTTATGTATAATTATTTTGCTAGTTTCAACCAAAAATGATGTCTTACCTTTGTTGCTTTTGTCATCAAAGTTGTGTTTGGTCGGATCTTGAATCCACATAGTTAATGAAGGGTCTTTCATTTGTCCTTCCATTTGTTTACTGTTTTTTCTAACGCTTCCGGGCTACCCCTGGTAACTCCATATTCAACGTCACAACACTATGAACTGTGGGTAATTCCCTCAGACAAACTCTGCTCAAGTGCAGACTTAAGTATCTCAAAAAGTCTGCGATAGATCCCTAATGCACTTGACAATTTGACAGTGGGATAGCCCTAAGCCCTGGCGGACTTAGCAGGAACGCGCCTCAAAGCCCATGAGTGTGGACATTGGGATTGGGCTATTGATTGTAAACACTGTGTGGTTTCAAAATGGTGCCCAGACACTGGATTATCGGTTTATGGTGGTTTTAGGTGATCAAACACAACTTTTGACAAAAACAACAAAGGTAAGACATAAATTTTGGTTGTATAACTAGAAAAAGTTAAGTTTGTTCTTGATGGTTTTTTGCCTCAAGTTCGGCAGGTTTTGGTTTGGATGGTTTGGACTGTTGGAATCAGTGGAGTCTCAGCTTTCATATGATATATATTTTGTGTAGATAACATGACAGAAAAAAAGATAGCTATTGTTGTACATGTGCACAGTTATGAAATACATAACTTTTGTTGTTACATACTATTTTTTGGGGGGTTGGAATTGTGTTTCATTCAGGCAACAGTGGTTATGATAGACTGAAAGTTGAGAACCTAATTGTTCTAGGGGTGTGTCACATGACTGCTTTCTCACATGTTTAAATGCCTAAGAACATCTTCTTTTGGATGGGGGGGGGGGGTAACTTGTGATGTGTGTTATACAAATGTTACACAGTACCTTGGTGGCAAAGGGGTCTGGTAGCTCCTTCTCCTCCAGGGGCCAGTCCAGCGAGGCGGGCAGTAGGGTAGGTGGTGGCTGGGAGTCAGGGCCACAGTCTGGCAGGGCCACAGTCTCAGGAGGACTACTGCTCCCATAGAGGAAAGCCGCCACTGGGCTACACGGACACATAAAGAACACACACCACACATGTAACCAACACACACTGCTTTTTAAGTATGAGCATGTTTCACAGTAGGGCTGCACAATTACTTGCATATTAATTGAAAACGCGATTTTGGCCTCTGCAATTAACTAATGGTGAAAGGTTGCAATTAATTTATGAAAATAAAAAAAATGAAAAACCATGAATCTGATTTTGTACGCCTGTTAAATTAAAATCAAATTACAAACTGTTACAACTCAGCAATTGCTTTTGCTTTATTATTATTGTTTTCTACATACAGTAGGTGCCAAAGAATATTAATTTAATCGATAATCTGTTAAACACAATGAATAATCACAATACCCGGCAAAATAATCGCAATTATCATCATAATGGTGCAGCCCTATTTTCCAGTAGACGTTCAGCACTGACCTGACGCCCTGGGTTTCCGGGGGGAGGTAGAAGGTTGGCAGGAGGTGGGCAGGGGGGATGCTGGGGAACTCCTGGGCACAGTCAGCCCTGCGAGGCCACAGCATCCTCTGCATGTCCTAAAAAAGTCATGCATATAAATCAAAGTCAAATTTTATAAATTGTTAGATTAAAAGACTATGACAATAATTGTTAAGTTGCAGCCCTAGTGGAGGCTGTGTCTTACCTGGGCCGGGCCCTGCCGGCTACCCCAGAAGGCGGCGGCAGGGTCCTGGTCCCCGGACACTGAGGGGTGGAGCTGGGGACTGGCTGCTGTGTGGTTGGGGTTGCGGTCAGACACCAACGCCACACTGGAGGCCACAGACACCTCTTCCCCAAACTAACCAGGGAGGGAGATGAACAACACGCCAACGAATTATATGAATGCTATGTGGAAAATTAGGGTTAGGCGATATGGAAAAAATGAATGATTCCGATGATTATGGATCATTTTACACAATATCTATAAATATCACGATATGCATATGAATCCAAAATACCATTCTAAAACAGGCTAACAGAGGGTCATCACATTGAAGTATATCAAAAACTAGTTTTCCTTTCTCACTGATGTTTCAGACCTCATTTGATCATCATTTTACATCATAATTCATATATACTATGAAACTAGGTATCGCGATAAGTCGATATCGTCATTTCATGACGATACAATACAATTCAAAGACTATAAACGCTAAAATTTAATTATCGCCAAGCCCTATGGAAACCTCATTTGGAGGATATTGGATATATCTGCTACTGCTACTTCTACTACTGTGTGAGTGATCACTGGGATACGCACCTGCACATAGTGGACGTGTTCAAACAGGTCGCCGCGGTGATAGCGCACAGGGAGGTCAAATGGACAGAGGAGGCTGTGCTGTTGCTGGCCGAGGCGACACATCTGATGGTTTCCTGGAGACAGAAACACACAGAAAGACAGAGGGAGAAACAGAGACAGAGCACATGTCAAAAAGGCATTACGCCCTGTTTACTGTTTCGTTATGGAGATATTCTACCAAAGATAACTAATAGTGGATATAGCTTTCAGAAGGGGATTTAAATTGCTGTATTTCTACAGTGGCCAGTCTACACAGTGTTGATTTTAAACCTTTACAGACACATTTTCTAAGAATGTGGGTGTCTGGAAAGGATATTTTAGCTCGTCTTCCCACTGTGAAAAGTTTACTAGTGCTGGCCGAGTTGGAGTTCACCATTAATTACTCACCAACAGATCCCCACCTGAGCAACATGCTTGGTCGAAGAAAAAAAAAAATGAAGCCGAAGAAAGTGAAATGCCCCGTTCACCAAGATTTGAGCTCGTCTGCTTTCAGTCTTCAGATTAATAACTAAATATAAATCTAAAAAAGTCTGACTTGTGAGACCAATAAAAATAGAATAGAAAAAAGAATGTTAAATGTCTAAATAAATCAGGCACAAAACTTCAATTTTCCGGACCCAATCATGGCGCACTTGAATTACTGACACACACGCATGTGGGCAGCCAACAGAAAAAATGAATAAGCAAAGTACCCTGACTTGTTATCATGTTTCTTAACCACAACCAGTACTAGCTCATCCAATAATTCTAGGTCTAATTAACTGCAAGTCTTGTGGCAGCTCACCCAGCTGGGCCTCCTTGGCCATCTGGGTCTCATGGATGATGTTGCGCAGGATCTGTTCCTCCTGCAGCAGCTTGTGTTTGTCTAGCGCCTCCTGCTGGCGGAGGTAGTGGTCATGCTGTTTCTGGTACTCCTTCAGCTCATTCAGCGTTCGCTGCAACGACCTAGCCATGGTATAAGTGAAGGCAATTAGCTATTTGGAGGTTGGTAGCACTCCCCATTCATAATACAAATGGCTACAAATTGCAGACTGAAAACTGTATTTGCGCTAACAATGTGCGCAAGCCCAACAAATTTGGCTCACACACATTGTGCGAAAGCCCAACAAATTTCACTCACACACATCGTGCGCTGGCATGCAATTTCTTGTTATGTTATACCATTGTATGAAACCATTTCTGTTGGAATGCACCAGAGCCCTACTGGAATCAGTGATCACTAAAACCTCTCTGTGCTTGCGCACATCAAGATAGTGCACTTCACACACACAGAAAATCATAGGGGAAACACTAATTTCGCAATACACAGACTCTCGTCTCTCTCTCCCCATAAATACTTCTACTCTTTGTTGTCTAAGACGGATTTAACATGACATTCAGACAGAGATTGAGGACGTGCATATGTTGGTGTCTAGCAGTGCAATGTGAGACATGCTGCTCGGACCTGTGCTGGGCCTCGAGGCGCTGTTCCAGCTTCTGCTGACACAGAACAGCGTGCTTCCTCCTCAGGGCCTGCTCCAGGCCGGGCTGGACCTGCAGAGCCTGCTCGTAGCACAGCACCGAGTGGTTGTATTCCCCGAGCATCTGATCGTGGCACCAGGGACACAGTTAATGCAGGGTTTAAAGGGCTCAAAAACTAAAGTATTCCTTTTATGATGATCCATTGATCCATGAAACAAACATCTGAATTTCTGAAGCATCATCCAGCAAATGTTTGGTATTTGTACTTGATAAATTACCTAAACAATTAATCGATTATAAAAATTTGATTCGATTCATTTTCTGTCGATCAACTTATCGATCAATTCGTCTAATCGCTGCAGGCCTAGTTTGTATTGTTAAATAACGACTGCCCTGTTAGCGGTTAACAATATGTGGCAGCGGCTGTAGGAAAATGTGCTCCGACAGTCATTAGCGGTCATTATATTATTCTGGACTTTGTAAGCAAGACCTGTGGTCAGCGATGTGGGGTTATACAATGAATTTGTGACATAATAAAAGCGTGGACATTCAAGTGGTGGTGGTGACTTGTGCTGGTGTTGTTGGGTTATTTGTTGTTATGGTTGTGGTGGTGGTTGTGGAATTAGCTGTAGCCTTGGTGCTGTTGTGGTGGTTGTGGTGTTTGTTGTGGTGGTGTTTGTTGTGATGGTGGTTGGGGCTTACAGCGTAGATGTTGCCCAGCGTGTAGTGGCAGGTGAAGAGGTCGGAAGAAAGGTCCAGGGCAGCGTGCGCCAGGATGGCGGCGTCAGCGGAGAAGTGGGCGCGATGCAGGATGTTTGCCATGTTAACCAGCGCCACGTCCTTGTGCTGCCTGCATAGCACAGCACACAAACACTCACCTCATTGTGTGCATGGGTGTGGCCTTAAAACACACACAAACTATTGGCGTTTCACATTCCGTCTGTTGTATTTTAACACCTCATCTGTAGCATGTAGGGACCCATGAAGTCATGAATTTACCTGATCAGTTATGTTTAATATAATTTTGTGTATATAGTGGTGGGGGGGGGCAGAGAAAAACTACTGATCCATGTATGGATAAGATACAGCTTCAGGCACAGAGGGTTCTCCTATACCTTGGGGAGAAATGGAGGGCGCGCACCACACAGTCCACCGCCCTGCGCGGCTCGTTCTTCACGCGCCAGTAGAAGGAGGCCAGGTTGTAGAGAACCCAGGACGATGAGTTCTGCAACACAAATACACACACGCACGCAAAACTGATTCTAAATGTGTTCAGCAGTGTTTGGGTTTAGCAGCAACTGAACCCAAACTCAAGGGAATGATAAAGTAGCTTTCATCAAATTTTTGTTATGCTTATCTCACACACACACACAGGGTTGGGCGGTTTCCAGCTTCCCCGGTACGGTGTGTGTGCTTATACCGGTTTAATTTTATGCAAACCGACATGACCGGCATTTGTCATTAAAGCCGTGTTCACACATGAATTCCAATGTCCAGACAATCAGGTCCGGACATTGTCCAGAGTTGCCCTTTCACACAGGTAGCACACAACAGGAGATTGTCCGTGTCAGACGCGTTCTGACTGTTTGGTTTAGGCGAAGGGTGGCGCCCGGGCAGAGCGTGCAGGAGGCAGGACATGACGCTAAAAGTATGACGCAGTGTTTTGTTAAAAGCACATCGCAGATGGCGGACGGGACTACCGACTCGTATTGATGACTGTTTTTGCATTGATATCAATACTACATGTATTTGGACGTATCGGCAATATGTATAACATTAAATAATAATATATATTTTTTAAATTACCCTTCTTCTTCACCCTTGGATGTTTGTATTCTACCAGTTTTCGCACCAGTCACATGATAGAAACGTCATCAACACTCGCTGTGAATTAATCTTCTTTTTTGCATTTAATACCTGGATTACTAGAACAGCGTCTACGTAATCGCTTCGTGGACGCGCACGCCCCATCTGGTGGTAAAGATTCATATTACCGGTACTATTTGGTGTTTGACTATTTACTATCTTTGTACAAATTGCAACATGTTATTCAGTATGGGAGTATAGAGAAGCCATTGTTACAACATAAAGATGTATCCATTTACTCACTTGCCGAGCTGAACATTCTTGTTGCCTTGCCACTTAATATGCAAGATACGGCATTGGATGTATGCTTACAAATGATTAGGGTTTTGTCTGTTAAGCTATTAAACTAAAATCTAGTTGAATGTACCAAAGAATAAGTCATCCATTAACATATGCAACAAATAGCACATTTAAATGCTGCTCTGATTAAAAACAAGCATGGCGTCTTGGATCAGATGGGAGACGAGTCTTACCCTCAATAAGCCCTGGTGGATGCGATGCCCGACCTCATCAATACTGCGGCCCAGTTTGTGAGAGAGAGAGGTGAAGATGGGGTCCTCCTTGGACAGCAGAGGGGAGGTGAGGTTCACCCTCTCCTGCACTCCCTGGAACCACACAGCCAGAGAACCACCAGGCAATTAATGAGGAGCACTAAGTACTACATCCAGAAAGGGCAAAGGATAAGAAATTTGATCGATCTATGGTCAAGCCCATTGTTATGTTACCATGCACAATCCATTGAGTCCATTGTGGATAGAAGAGTTAGAATGTGAGTATTTTTTCTAAATTCTTAAGCTTTCTAATATTTGAGCAAGACGATTCGGTTCTAAAGGATATTTGTGTGGTGTGAAATGTTAGCTGAAGGTAAATCAACCAAGACCAGGGGTTGAATTTAAACAAAGCTTGCTGACACAAATACAAACCCTTCCAGATTCCAACTAAGTTCACTAGGTGTGTATATACTATGACGTATAAAACAATCATGAACATAAACATCCATCCTCACTTTTTCACTGACAGCAAGCATACTTATAGACCATTAGTCTGGGGTCAATAAGATGACGATGTAGTAGATGATCAGACATGTTTAGCATCTATAAACCCACATTCTACTTTACAGACATCCACTGTGCATCTACAGTATGCTGAAATGGAAATTCTGTCATTTCGACGACATTAGTACCAGCGTCGGTGAATAACTCAAGCGAGACTAAATGGGGGGAGGGTTTCTGAAGGTCTACTTAGTCTGTACATAACGTTAGTTAAGTCTGGAGGAAGACCATCAACTCACCCTGAGATGCTGGAACGCGTGGATGCTGTAGGGCAGCTCAAATATTTTACCACAGTCTGGTCTCTCCAGGTCTGGGGGCAGAGCTGACCTGGAATCCACATACTCTTCGGGACTGAAACAAAATAAAAATAAAAAGATGAATGGTAATACACTGTTAAAGCAACAACAATAAATGATTGCCCAATGATGAACAATTACACTTGTGCCCTCAATAGAGGAACTAGGAGTTGTGGTCAAGAGCGCTTTGTTTCTGCTGACCTGATGTCCTTGCTCTCCAATGAGATGTAAGTGCCGTCATAGAGGTCCAGATCCCCCAGGGGCACCTTGGCCATTACACAGTCAGAGTCCTCTTTGTAGTGCCTCTGCTCCAGCCCTGTGTCTCTGTCCTCATTCTCCTCTATGTGGATCTTCTGCTCTACAAGTTGCTTCTGCATGAAGCAACGGGGGCCAGGACAGTCAATCAGTGCTCATTGGTGACTGCACAGTATTAAGTTAGACGTGACATTACTGAATATATTGTTTGTGTCCATCATGGCCAACTATTCTGTTGTAAAAAGGTTAGGATTAGAGATTGAAAGCACCTCTAGCTTCTTGAGGTAATTAACTCGAGTCTCCTGTCTCATGAAGATGACGACGTCGTGTGGATGCTTGAGATTCAAAGGAGAGTCGACCTGTAAGATGGAAACAGAGACCTTAATGTCATTGCCAGAGTCAAATGTAGCAGACTGTTATGTATATTAAATTACACATTGTTAGCCATCATTAATGATTGTATACTATATACACGTCAACATATTCCGTTGAGATAACAGACATTTCTGATTCCAGTCTAGTCCCTGGTGTGTTGTATACAATCGTGTCCCCTACACCGCATTGTAAATGGCTGACAGCAATCTGACAACATACATTCACAGCACGTTTAGCCGTCGCTGTAAGGTCACTGGCGTGAACATCATCATCATCATCATCATCTTGACCTTAACCATCACACCAACGTAGACGTGCGTTAGACGCCGCTAGCCACGTTACAGCTAATAACCGGCGAGCTAGCGACACAAACCACTCTCGTCGGACGTGATGTTGGAGGTGACGAAGAGCCAACATTGCGTTAGCTCAGCGCGTACGCTACAGCAATAGGTGAGATAGGCAGCAACGCGTCGCTCGGTGTGAACGGTTTGCGTTTTGGCGTGCTAGCCCGCGGCTCCCCCGTTGCCGTTAGCAGCGAGGTGGCTATCGTACTTGTTGTTGGATTTTCCCGTCTTCCGTGACAACCCAGTGGGTAGTAGCTCCGCCAATGTCAACGAGGAGTGTGCAAAGGAGGACCAAAATCTTTCCCCGGAAATGTGTTTTTCGAGAAACACTGACACGAAAGAGCGGCGGCGACGACGACTCGGGAGAATTCTTCCCGAAGTCCGCCATTTTTTTTCTTCTTTTCCGTCTCCCTTTACGCCGCTGTAGCGGTGGCTTCGGGAACGGCGCGGCGTTGCCGTAGCAGCACTCCCGCCGCCGGGGGGCGCGCGAGGCCGACGTCGCCACTCGTCGGGTTGTCTTGGCGACCGCGGTGAAAGTCAGTGTGGCGTTCGTTACGTACGCGTGACTAGAAGCTATCGCGACACGCAATGCGCGGTCCGCCATATTGGAGCGGTGAACGTCGGCGCAAAGGTCGCCGTCCACCAGACCACACACGCCGACCTCCCCAAGATGGCGGCCACAGACGGAGCTGTCAATGAACCAGCTCGGATTTAATATCTAACGGTAGCTATTTTTTTAGGTCGAAATGCGCCTGAATCATTGGTTATCTAAATATAATGAGAATTGCAACACTTCTGTGTAATACTGACTCAAATCAACGACACGGTTTCACGTTGGCTTTAAGGCCACGCCAATATGAAACTGACTTCACCGCGGTGACGTTTTGAAAGAGCAGGAAACTATATAAAACGAAAACTTCGAGACAATTCTCATCTAAGGTGAAAGTTTAAATAAACACTTTTACATAGACCGATAAACTGGAGTTTCGGAGCTGTGACAGGTGAGTGTGGCTGTGGTAACATTGCCAGGATGGCTGTATCGGACAGTACTTCTTGTTTCTTACTCAACATGTAGTCTGAATATTGTCTCACGTCCCACTCGCAGTTCCGCATCAGCCACAGCACAAGTGACCACTTAGCAGCAAAATATCACCACAAAAAACGCGTTTATTTCAGTGGATCACGTAACATCACGTTTGACTAAAGACACGTATACCATCAAATATACACCTGTTGATTGCTGCTTTACGCGACGTGTGGCAAAAATGTATGTCGTGAGCCACACATACAACTAGCCACACAGCAAGGTGGGGTTTTCAGGGCAATGCACTTCCAGGTGTTGCGATGCAGTCCGTACATGTTAACGTAGCGTCGCCGCGATACTAATGCATCCGCAACGCCGTTTATGGCGGTGTCCACATGCGGTGACCAAACGCGTGCATGTGGATTGATGCGTGATCGTATCAGATCAGTTTTGGTGTCATAAACTACCACCAACGGGACCCAAGTGCCGCACGTTGAATGTTTGAATATATACACTAGTAACAACTGGGGAGGGGGGACGTTTGAAATATTTACAAGCCATGTGGTTTGAATAATCTTTATTTGCACATATATTACTACTAAGTAAACGAGGTTACTGCATTTGACCCGGGCCGGCACGAGGGCTGGTGCCTTGGCCAAAGGGCGCAGGCAGGAGGAGCGTTAACCCCCCCAAACCTGTACTGTACTGTGTTTTCCGGTGTGGGAGGAAACCGGAAGTCTGCGTGAACAATGCCAACCTCTCGCCGGAAGGGCCCGCCCCGGAGGATCTCCTGCCGCCGTGTTACGGGTCATGTGGCAGGAGGACTGTGTTGGGGTTTTGCTTCCTCACTTATGTAGACGTTAAAAACGTACCGATGTGGTTAAATATGACCATGTCAAGTAATGGAGGGCCGGTGCTATGTTGCTCTTTGTCGTCATGTGTCCATTGTTTGGTGTAACAATGGACACATGACGGGAACATCTACTAGCAGTATAATAAGGATAGCCTACACACCAGCTATATCTGACTGGTCGGAAGTATATATATATCTATATATCTATATATAGATATATATAGATAACGCAACACAAATGCAAATAATGTGAAATGGGCTTCACCCAATAAAAAGCTTCACCCAATAAAATAAGTGAATATACATGAGCTAAGGATAAGTGCTCTGAGCCTTCCCGTTAATACGTTTAAACACGCCTGAAATAAAAAAACAACGCTAAACATGAATTGCATAATAAACAACCATTTTCGCCATCATCAACACCCAACTCCACAACTGTGACGCCCGGTTTCTCTCGTCCCCTCAAATCCCAGCAACAAGGACGACTTCTCCTAACTACTTGTTGTTGTTGTTGTTGTTTACCTCCCTCCCCCTTTTTACAGATGGCTTACTACGACGGCGAGAAGGACAGCCTGGACACGGACGCGGGCTGCGGCGGCGAGCTGTCCAGCTGCGCCGCCGCCATGCTGGAGAAGGAGCGCGAGTCGCTGCTGCTCCTCAGCCCGTCGTCGTCGTCGGAGAGCCCATCGGCCGCCATGGCCGCCAGCCTGCTGCAGGCCGCCGCCACGCCACAGGGCTACGACGTGGAGTTTGACCCGCCGCTGGAGAGCAAGTACGAGTGTCCCGTGTGCCTCATGGCGCTGCGCAACGCCATCCAGACGCCGTGCGGACACCGCTTCTGCAAGCACTGCATAGAGAAGTCCATCCGGTGAGGAGGAGCTGTCAATCAAACCCCCCCCCCCCCCTCTGTTGACGTGTGTGTGTGTGTGTGTGTGTGTGTGTGTGTGTGTGTGTGTGTGTGTGTGTGTGTGTGTGTGTGTGTGTGTGTGTGTGTGTGTGTGTGTGTGTGTGTGTGTGTGTGTGTGTGCGCACTATAACCAGACACTGTCTATTTGGAGTGTACTAGTAAGTTTTCTTGCTGGCTGTAGTTGTGGATGCTGTGTGACACTAGTGACCTCGGCCAGCCAATGGATACCGCATTTCTTTTTATGGTTTAGCAGACGAGCAACCGGATCGTTTATTGGCACTCATTTGGTGGCATGCTAACCATATTGCATTTCTCCCCCCCCCCGCGCTCTTTCTGTCCCCATCCCGCAGTGACACGGGACAGCGGTGTCCCGTTGATAATGAAATGCTGCTGGAGGAGCAGCTTTTTCCTGATAATTTTGCCAAACGGGAGATCCTGTCGCTCACGGTGCGCTGTCCCAATGCTGGCTGCAAGGACAAAATGGAGCTCCGGCATTTGGAGGTAGTAACGCTCAACCAATATCAATACGTGTTGGTGTCTGATACAGAGACAACAACAACAACGTGTAGTTAAAGCTGCTGTAGGTACGACGATACCACCCCACCACCCCAAAAAAAATGTCTCTCCGCCATTGAGAAGTGTTGCGTTTCACACACCTGTGGTTGACAAGCAAGATGGCTTCCCCAACAGATATTCTCACAGCACATTTCAGTCTCTAATAGCTGACGGATGGCTATGTCATTTCTAACAAATGGCACCCACATGATGGCTCTTCGGTCTTACCTACAGCGAATGTGTGTGAGTGTGAGTGTGTGTGTGTGTGTGTGCCAGTTTGGAAAAGGCGGTGTTTTTAAGTGTGCCCATTAATGCATGTAGCTGACTTGATGTCCCCCATGGCTTCCCCTGGCAGAGCCACGTGTCCCAGTGTCCCTTCGCCACCGTGCCGTGTTCACACTGCCAGCAGTCTGTGCTGAAAAGCCACTTTGAGGAGCACACCACCCTGGAGTGTCACCGTAGACTGGTCACCTGCCCCGACTGTGTGGCCAGCTTCGTTTATGAAGAGCAGCAGGTGAAAGACACACACACACACACACTAACCTGTACTGTAATATACTTATTGCTATTCTAGTATATTTATCTTTATAAATACTTTTGTCTTTATTTTTGTCTAGCATATTTTATCTTTCTAGTATTATTATGCCCTAAATAATAGTTGCCGGTGACGGTCATAAAATCATAAGAATTACAGTGCCTAGTCTGACTCTGTGTTGTTCTATGCATCTGAGAACAAGACTTGAACTTGAGTGAATCTCTTGTCTCTCTCTTGGCTTCTTTGTCTTTCAGCTGCACGTGCTGCAGTGTCCGTTTGCTAATGTGAATTGCCAGTACTGTGGGCTGGAGCTCATCAGGGACCAGGTAGGTTAGGCTCGGAGGCTTGGATGAGCAACACTAGCATTTATTAGGGGTGGGGAAAAAAATGGATTCAAATAAGTATCGTGATTTAATTTTTTTGTTGTTGATTTTTTTTTAATGCAATCTTTTTTTTCTTTTTTTTAAGAAGTACACTACATTAACAGTAGCATGTAGCTTTCCTTTAAACCCTCCCAGTATAGCAATGATGCTGCTGAAATAAAAGTCAAACTGACATGTGATGTGCATTGTTTTTGGAAATATGCCTCATAATATAAGATTAGTTTGATGGTTCTCCTTTAATAGGATACCCAAAGTGTAATTAGGAATGAATAGATAGCTCAGAATATTACTAAAAAGTAAAAGTACCGCTTAAATTATCCGAATACTTTTCTGATTGTTATGTATTGCACGGATACAATGTCATATATTGTATTTGTCGTTTGTAAACATCAACCTTTTTATTTGCTTTGGTTGAATGTACTAGTCGGCACATAACAAACCATGACCCGTAACAATCCAAGGTGCAAAGGATTACATTGTATAAGATCTATTTATAAATAAGACAGGCAGTTGATTCAGCCCTCGCCTCGACAGGAAATGCGAAGCCCACTGAATCATGTGACCCATGCCTTCCAGTATCACGTGACCCCAATGTCTTCCAGTGACTTAATGGCCATTTTGTTGCAGATGGAGTCTCACTGTGACACAGATTGTCCAAAAGCGCCCATCGCCTGCACATTTCACACCTTTGGATGTCCAGAACGGGTAAGAAATGAAAAGCCCCTCACGGTGACCACGGCTAACCGTGCCCTTCAAAAAACCATCCACGCACAACATGAAGCCTGTGTGCAGAACAAACAGTGATTATTTTTCTGCAGATGCAACGACACAACCTGGCGCAGCACATGCAGGAGTTCACTCAGATGCACATGCGCTACATGGCGGAGTTTGTGCGCAGCATGAGCCTGGGCGAAAGCACGCCCAAATCGCTGTGGACGCTGTCCTCCGAGGACCAAGGAGCGGCCGCATCGGTGGGGCCTTCCACGGGCCCCTGTGGCCCCCGGGGCCAGTCGGTGTGGAGCGGCAGTGGCGGCGCTGGCGGCGGCAGTGGTGTCTCGTGTCAGAGCAGTGAGGTGAGCCAGATGCTCAGGGAGATGGACGGCCGGCTAGTGACCCAGGACCATCAGCTGCGGGAGCTCATCATCGGGAAGGAGACGCAGGTATATGGCATGGGGCGATGGGGTGTTATTATCACATGCAAGTGAAGCAAGTTTTTTTTTTTTTTTTACAGGCCCTATGAGTGTTATGATCTTTTTGCTAAGTAATCACAGTGGAACTGTGGATAGCGATTTGCTATAGTTTGCTGTCAAAGTTAAACGGTCAGCCCTGCTGCCCCCGATGGACGAAAAAGAGAATTGGTATATAGACCTTATTTTAAACGCTGAACTTTTTTCCCTCTTCCCTCTCAGGATAGATTTTTGTTTGGGGTGGTTTTGGGGAAACTTCAAAAATCTTCCTCTAAATAATCACCGGTCCAAATGACACATGTTTTGGTACAGATGCTCTATGGACGTGTCTGATTTAAAAGTTATTCATTCAAAAAATAAATGGCAGTTATGCGGAAATCTAAATTTGTACACGAGCGGACATTATTCTACCATCACAAGTCCGCTTCATAAGGTCCCAGGGCCTTGAAACTAGGTATGCAGATAGTGGACTTCCCCATTAAGAAGAGTGCCAAGTTTGGTGTCGAGACTGCTTGCAGTTTTGATTGTATTTATTCTTTTATTTTGTACTGAAGTTTTGGTTTCACATGAAGGATTTGTCCATTTACCACTTAGATTTGTTAATTTGGTTTCTTAATCCTTTGAAAAAAGTTTTCTTGTCATTATCACATTTCTTAAACACTAAACAGACCTCTAACTTATTTTTATTTGTATTAATTCTATGCAGAAAATTGCCAGGCAGTCTATGACACAGGAAACGGCATTGTAATGAATCCAGTATCACAGAACAATGACTGCATCTGTCATGACTAGGCAGATGGCAAACTGTTGTACATTCCCTACATGGCATTGTCAGTCACACACATCTGACAAGCACGCAATATGTGATAAGAACAATGAGGATGAGATTTTTCAACAGAACAAAGGGTTATAAACGATTAATTTATTGAAAACTAATCATCATTCTTCCAGCAAGCAATACAGTTCCTTAACCATTCCTTAAATGGTTGTCCAAGCAAAACAGACTAGCATACAGGCTTTAGCATACAGGCGCATTAATACTAAAAATTAATTGTTATGCAGTCACAAGTGTGTGTTTATAGAGTATATTACAACGGCTTCGAGCTAATCAGAATCAAGGGCCGAAAATATATGTTTTTTTATAATTGTGTGTGTGTGTGTTCCCTGCAGGGTGTGCAGCTGGCAGAGCTGCGTCGCCGGATTTCTGCCCTGGAGGAGACGGTGAAGGAGCTGGAGGCGCAACAGAGCCAGGGCGTGTTTGTGTGGCGCCTGCGGGGCTTCTCGGCCCTCCTGCGCAACCAGGAGATGGGCTTGCCGGTGGTGGAGCACAGCCCCGGCTTCTACACGGGCCGGCCGGGCTACAAGCTGTGCCTGCGGCTGCACCTGCAGGCGCCCAACGCCCCGCGCTGCTCCAACTTCATCTCCCTGTTCGTGCACACCATGCAGGGCCCGTACGACGGGCAGCTCAGCTGGCCCTTCCAGGGCACCATCCGGCTTGCCGTCCTGGACCAGGGCAGCGAGGGCCAGCACCACATGGAGGTGATGGAGACCAAGCCGGACCTGCAGGCCTTCCAGAGGCCCGCCATTCAACGCAACCCCAAGGGCTTTGGCTACGTCACCTTCCTGCACCTGCATCAGCTGCAGCAGAGGGCCTTCGTGCGGGACGACACCCTGATGGTGCGCTGCGAGGTGACGCCGCGCTTCGACGCGGCCCTGCGGCGCGAGGGCGTGGCCGTGGCCCCCCGGGGGCCCGAGGACACCTAGGACCGGGAGAGTAACAGGGTTTCTTTGTGCTGCTTATTTTCAGTCAAGTATTACATTTTGCTTACCATTCGAGATACGTAAATTTCACTAGACTTTTAAGAATAACAACTGATTTAATCGTTAACTTTTTGGCTTGTTGGTTAACATCCCTTCAATCTGTACAACCAGACATACCATATATTGTGTAGTGGAGTGGTGGCACAGAACCATTTTCCTGCAGAACGCTGAAGTGCACAAAGCTGTCTTTGAGGCCTATGTTTGGAGAACAATGTTATGTTGTTGGGTAAATGCTGTACCAAGAATGAACAAAATACAGAATGATTCAACTTTTCATCTTAAATCTTCTCGATCATTACGATCAATTATTTTCTCTCAAATTAAAAGCTTATCTAGTTGGTTCTTATCTATATGGTTCTATACATATATTTTCAGAGGTGTTTTTTATTAGTTCAGGTATTGTGCATGTGAGATTTATGTCACTGAAATTCAAAAAGTATAAATTATTTGAGAATAACTAAAGGTACCAGCATGTTACTTAAAACTCTGAGGTCAGATGAGTATGTGAACTGCTCTCCCCAGACCGAGAAATGCCGAAAGACTGAATTGAGATGATTTGCACTTTTTTTATTACCAGGAATGTTACTTTTATTATATAAAAGTTATGTTACTTCTGGAATTGACCTTGTTATTATGAAGAGTGCCAGTCCTTATTTGGAAAATATCACCCTTTAGGCTATTTTCACTTGTCTGTGGCTGATAAGAGACGTAAGCAAATTAGAGAAAACTGTACTCCTAATGCTGTTTCATCAATATTCCTCAAATAGTTTGTTTTTTTATTACTCTTTGCTACATTTTCTTTTTATCATGTTTTTATCAAGACATCAACACTTTATTTTTTGATAAATCAATAATGCTATTGAACATCTGTACAGAAAGCGAGGTGTGTGTGTGTGTGTGTGTGTGTGTGTGTGTGTGTGTGTGTGTGTGTGTGTGTGTGTGTGTGTGTGTGTGTGTGTGTGTGTGTGTGTGTGTGTGTGTGTGTGTGTGTGTGTGTGTGTGTGTGTGTGTGTGTGTGTTTTGACAGACTTGGAAAAAGACATTCAACCATCAAAGCGCAGTTTGTTGGCCTGTCACTTCAACTCGGTTTGTGACAGTTGTTGGACTGTAATGTTTCACTGCGGACACCACGAAACGCGTGATTTGTTTGTGCTTGGTTGCTTTTAATCATGAATTGCTAACACAATCTAGCACCACCATGTTAAATAAAACAATTGTTTAAATCGCTGACAATCCTTGTCACTGGATGATTTGACTATTTTTTTCCGCATTTTTGAAAACTGAAAAAAAATTACATTGGACATTGTGTAGATAACAGATGCACTGATTAACAAATACATTAAAACAAACTAGTGTAGTGAAAATCCTAAATCTTGCGTCACTGCTAGGGCTAAGGGGGGTCATATGTTTTGCAACTCAAGTGGCACAGAAAAGCTTTGAAACCCATTAAGTTTTCATAAATATTATGATTGGCTTTATCTGAGCTGACACCTGTATCATGTATAGCAATGAGCAAACACACGTTGGATTTCCCTGTTAATCCGCCTAGCGTTTCTCTTCATCAATGTAGGGGAACTTCTTGTTTGCTCCGTATCCCTGTGGGCCTGTGCTGGGCTTCGGAGCAGCTACTTTCTCTTCTTTGGCGGGCTGGGCTTGGTCTTGGTCTTGGGCTTTGCTGTTGCTGCTCCCTTCCTTGGCAGCTGTCAAAGACACTTTTGCCGAAATACAGTCATAATTATGACAATTTTCGTAATCCATAGTATAACCTGGAGGTGATAGTGATCGCCGGTCTGGGGCTTAAGCTCATTTGACCAATGCAACAACGGCGGACAACTCACTTGGCGCTTTTGGAGCGTCCCGGCCACACTTGAGGGTGCTCTGAGCAAAGCACTCGGCTAACCAGGACAGCACCTCGCTGCAGTACCGCACCTGAACACCAGAAAGCGCTCCGTTACACATTCAGGAAACACGACTATCTCAGCCTCTCGGGCTCCTATCGGGGTTGGAAGGTGTCTCACACTCAAACACACACACACACTTACCTGAGCTTCCACGCTCGTCATCCGCTTCTCCTGATCCTTAAACCCTCCGGCAATCTTCAGCAAGCTCTGCACCCTGGACCGGGAGGAACAGGTCTCAAGTCAGAATGGGAACATCATGAGGGAGTAGGGAGATCCTACAGGACAGTGATTCTCAAATGGGGTACTTTAAAAAAAAAAAAAAAAGAATCTGCAAAAGGGTGGTTGACATATTTGGCTGAAAAAAAGTTTAAAAAAAAAATCTCAAATGTAAGTGATGGAACTCATAGGGTTATATTCTATCAACTCTTATATTTCCAAATATATATGTGATCTTGTAGATTTTGACCTAAAATTGACATTTATTCACTAGTTTACTGTCTTTGCGACTAAAATTGTCATATGGTGTGACATGAATGTTATTGTGAATTAATTTAAAAATGGGTATAATGTGGAAATGTAAGTCAATTTATCCTAATTCTTTATCAGTACTATATAAAAGTATAGCATTACTTATGTGCAAATATATTACATTTTGCATTATTTTTCTTTATCAACACTCATAGAAAGACGTTTACTCATAATCTTTCAATATACTTCAAAAAAAATTGCGAATACCTTGTTAAAAAAGTACCAAAATGCTTGTCACCTTTGCTGACACTATTCCCCAGCTGTCACATTGATGATTGCATGATTAATAACCAAAAGGCCTTATTATTATTTTTTTTTAATTCTGAATGTCACACCACATGACATGGTGTCACGCCATATGATGAATCACACCACACAACAACCTGTAAGCAAAATCTGTATCAACTACATTTAATAAACAAGCAAACTTAGTTTGACAACAAATTCCAAACATTTTTTTAAAACAGTCAGTTCTACTCAAAGTAGAAAAGAATCATATAAAACATTAATTAACCATTCGATGTCACACTATTTATGTTAATCTGCTGAATATTAACTACATGAAAAATAAAATAAAAATCTTTAGTAAATCATTGAACATTTTTCTTATTGATTACATGCATTCATTTTTAAAAATGAGAACGAATAAAACATTGCATTCATTGAATTGAATTGCATTCAATCTCTCCCTGTATTTCCTTGTTCTTTCTTTACTCGCCATCTCTCGCCATCTGAAATCTGCCTCAAACTGAAAAATAAATCAAGGGAAATGTTTAAGTGACAAAATGCTGCAGTTTAACATGAATTCACCTTGAAAATGGGATTCTAGGGAAGTAGGGATTCATCGAATTGAGTTGGTGTATAGATATTAAATATGTGAATAATATAGTATCACAATGTGTTAAAATGATGAAATATTCAATAAACTTAAGTATTAGCTATAAAATATAAATCTAAGAGCATTATTTATATATTTAAATGCAGTTCATATAATTTAGTGTGACAAAATAATCATATGGTGTGACAAGAAAACCCAGTCACACCGTATGATGTTGTGTCAAGGTTTCGTGTACTTAGCATGACATTAAGCAATGTGCTTTTATGCTAACATCCTAAAACTATGCTAACTACAATATGACAACAGAGATTTAAAGGTCATATTGACTGAAAAGTAATTTAATTTGGGCATTTTTGTGTAAAATGCGTCACACCAAAAGACCACCAAAAGGGAACCGACGCAGGAGTGTCAGATATACTTTTTTTTTAAAACATGAAGAGACAAAACTCACCTTGTAACTTCCAGTGTCCTTCTGAGGTGTTGTTCTTCTTCCTGAAAGAAGGAGGACCCCCACTCCCCAAAGGTCTCCAAATAATTGCCCGTTTAAAAAAAGGAATATGGCGTCACACCATATGATATCCATTTTTGGGACAAAATGTTTTAGTTAACTGTGGCTTTAAAATATTATGATTGAATTTTTAGTTAAGCAGACTCACAAGTAAACATCTGGGTTATCGATATATGATTGAATAAACAGAAAATTAATTCATTTTCTTGATTTTATTCAAAATCAAAATGTATGAAATGTGATCGGGACAGTCACGCCATATGAGCTTTTTGTGGTTAGGCTGATAATTGTGGAAAAATGAAAGATTAATTCCATTAATGCTCTGTATGTTCATATAAAACAGCACTTTCTGAACAATATCAACATAGTTTTTGACATTTTTATCTATAATTTATGTATCTTTGACACATTGGACAAAAAAAAGGCCATGTCATGTCAACCACCCAAAAACGAAAGTTAAAACAGAAATACCAAAATGTTGTCAGTAATGGACTTCACGTGCACAAGCTCTGACCCATCTCTGGATTTGTGGCAGAATTGTGTGTGTGTAGGCAGAAATTAGCTAAGAGTTACTTAGCTAAGTGTGACTTTCCAACATCTGGTCATCCCGAGAAGTGATGCGAAAAGCCTAACTCCCTTTTCCCTCCCTAAAATGTTTTGTGCTGGTGAAAGCGGTACTTGGCTGAAGAAATATCTCAGAGGGGGTACATAGTAGTAAAAATAGTGAGAACCACTGCTCTAGGAAATCATCGGCTGTGTTGTGGTAGTGATGTGTAGTGTAGTGTGACAGCGGTTACTTGGAGGAGGTGCTCTTGAGTCTCTCCTCGCTGCTCTCTAAGTGCCGGCACTCCTGGTGAGCCAGGTAGTTCTCCTTCTGCACCGTCTCCCAGGTCATCAGCTTTTGATCCAGCCCGGCTGGCAGCTCCCTCTCTGGACACACACACACACACACACCAACACCCACCCACACACAGGGGTTTTATTCCCATGCACCAGCAGGTGAGACCAAGCATAGCAGACTTGGTGTCCCCCTGGATATAAAAACACACTCCATCTTTTTATGTTCAGAAAAAGTCTGAGCTAACGGGGGAGAGCTAGAGATATGGGCTGTTTCTCCCGCTGCGTACCCAGATGCTCCTGCTTGGGCTCGGCCCTCTTGACCAGGCTGAGGAGGAGCTGGGACAGGTGGCTAATGATGATGAAGGGGGGGGCCAGGGCGGGGCGGCTGTGGTACTCCACGATCAGGTTGTACCTCTGGAACTTCCAGTAGATATCCGTGTGTTCCTGGACCACCTGGAACGTGTAGCTAACATACAAATGGCATCATTGCATGATTTTACGATCCAGTATAGTTTAACGTAAATCAGTGGTTTGAACTGTATGCGTTTATTATCAATTGATGTTGCCATGAAACTAATGTTGGTGCTTTCTTGTTGGAGTGGACAATGACATATCAGGGTCTCCTCACTATTCACTTTAGACGACCGTCGCGGCACAATTCCTGCTCTGCTAGCTTTGACGCCGCCCACCTCCATAATTCATTCGACGTCACCATCTTGCCTGTTTTGATCATTTGATTTACGGTTCAACATTCGGCCACACGGTCTCACCTGAACATGGCAATGAGGAGGTTGAGCAGGAGGACGTTGGTGACCAGGAGGAAGATGACCAGGAGCAAGATGACCAGCCAGTTGGCGTAGACGTTGGGACACGGCGCGAGGGTGCCCATAATGATCTCGTCTGGGTTGTTGGTGCAGTTGGCGTCTGGCATGCGCGCCGCTGTCCACGTCAAACACACGGGAGAATATAAAATCAAGACAAAAAGAAAGACGATGAACGGACCCTTTTCACAGAGGCGTCATCGTAGGCCAAACAAAGGTGTCACTCACTCATAGGGCTTCTACATGGCGACGTCACATCGCAACGACCGCCTCCATTTTGGAGGCACAGGTGCATTGGAATGTTAGTTGTGTTGGTAGTCATGTTTTTCATTAGCCTAGGTTACGGTATACTTATGTTGATTCAGGATTTACAACAGTACAACTCTCGAGTCCTCTCAATATGGCAGAGTATCGCCAACAAAAACTCCCATGATGCATTCTGATGTACAAGCCGTATTATGGGCTGCTCCCTTTATGTACCAGGGTGCAGGTAGTAGATTTATCTTCACTAGTGTAGTCTACTGCCCGTGCCCTGGGAGATAAAAGTAACACACCCATAATTAGTCTCATGAGCCTGTGTTTGTCCTACGATGACACCTCTGTGAAAAGGATCTATAGATAAGGCTAGATGAAGCTACACTATTATCACATGACCTTTCATCTTTTTTTGAGATTAAAAAAAACTGCCACCTATCCATCCATCCACCCAGCCATCTATCTGGTGCCTGTATGAATGTTACAAAGAACCCCCTTCCTGAGGAAGCCATGAAAAATCAATTTCCATCCGGACCACGGTGCCCACCATCTATCTCCTCCAAGGGGATCTGTCCGAAGATGTGCAGGTAGGGCCGGTACAGCGCCCTGCGGAACACCCAGTCGATGCGCGGGTCGTTGGGGTGCAGCAGGGCCTGGGTGGCCACGCCGTACGCAATCATCCACACGCTCAGGAAGAAGAGGAAGAAGAATACGTCCTTCATCTGAACAGACCCACAGAGACACAGAGAAAGGGTTTCTTTTGTGGTTTGTGTATTTTATGCTGGAGGTGTATATTTCTGTCTGGGTCTGTAACCTTCACACTAAGCTGTGCTGATACCACGTTCAAGACAACTCGGGACTCTGAAAAAACAAGCTCCGACTTGTTAAAAATGAATTGAACGGTTGTTCAATTCATTATAGAAATGCCAAAAGAGGTCGGAAATTCGTCGTTGACATGTTTTGTTGACATTTTAACACATCATTTGATGTGTAATGATGTAATATGCATTTGTATCGTTTACAAACGTCTCCTCTCTTCTCTTCATGTTTTCAAAAGAAGCACAAATTGCTGCTGCACATATTTTCTGTATTTTCCGGAAATCTCCAAGTTGAAACATATCTGTATTTATTTGATCTTATACTATACCATACTTTGTCTTCATTCATACGGTTTACTCTGTTCACGGTGGCTGCTGTAACACCTGCATTTCCCTCTGGGGGTTAATAAAGTGTTATCTAACTATCTATTTATGTCTAACAGAAGGGCTTTGGTTCAAGTCACCATTCGTTCCACGATAATGATTTTGGGACCGAGCTGCTTATGAATGGCGAAAATGTGGATGAGTCTGAGGGTGAAGACCATGAAGTCGAGGGCCAGTACTGTCCTGCCTGCCTCGTAGGTGTTGGCAGACATCCTGCAACAACAACAACAATGAAATGGTTGTGGGAACTGCAATTGGTTTTCTATAAATGTTTTATTCGCTTTGTTCATTCTAGGCCTTCATCACAGAGGTGTAAACGTAGGGGCGAAAACAGGTGAAGCTTATTAATGGATGTATGCCAGAGTGACTATAATTAACGTCATGAGACATACCTGTGTTGACCCCTATTATAACACCTCGGTGATGAAGGCCTATTCCAGCAAAATATGTTTTATGAATGAATGAATGTTTTTTTTTTTGTTAACAGGGACCTAGAAGTGCACACACTGTACCTACCTGCATGACAGCCCAACAACAAAGAGGGAGATGGCCACCATGTCACATTTATTCCAGTTGTCCTCCACGTAGAACTTGAATTTCTTGAAGATGTTAATCTCCTCATCTGTAAAGAAGCTCTGGGTCCCGAAAGACAGAAATAAAAGTGAATAATCAATACTGTTAGGTTGTCGTTTAAGGATTTGTCATGTCCTAATAATAGTAATAATAACTAGAGAATCCGGTCTTATTGGGAAATAATTGGTAAATGCAACATTACTACACAAGATATTTTCAATTGATTCCCCCGATTTTGATTACAATTTCTATAAAGGAAGCACTCCATTATAGAAACAGACTTAAGTACCTTAACTTCAGTATCCAACATAGCACTCGGGCAGGGCAATATATCAATATTATATTGATATCGTGATATGAGACTAGATACAGTCTTAGATTTTGGGTGTCGTAATATCGTGATATGGCATAATTGTTGTCTTTTCCTGGTTTTAAAGGCATTACAGTAATGAAATGAAGTGATGAAAAAAATAAGAAAATCTATTTTTTTGAAATACTTTTCCTTTGTCATGTATTTAATTCACACAGGAGTATACAAACAGTGGCTTTACCATGTGGTTATTTTATAAAGATTATTTATTGAATTACCAGAAAACATGCTATATCGTGACATATATTGTTTTCGAGACATTAGATGACCTATATTGGGATAGAAGATTTTGGCCAGCCCTATGCTCTGTGGTCCCCACCTGTCGTATCTCCTCCAGCACCAGGGTGAACACCCAGACGTAGAGCATGATCTCCGGCCCCCCGGGGCCCTTGGGCGGCGGCGGGCGGAAGTCCAGCAGCAGCACGTAGCTGAACAGGCCCAGGAAGGCAAAGTACATGATGACATTGCCCAAGAAGACGGTGACGGGCGCGCTCCAGAAGCGGCGCCAGCGGCGGAGGAAGAAGCGCCACCATACAGAGGCACAGCTCTGGGCCGCCGCGTCCCCGGGAGGAGAGTCTCTGAGAGAGTACACACACACGCACATCAGATGGGGGTGGGGGGGAAACACAACCAGATTGGGTTCATGTCTATCGGGCTGATCACACAGAACAGCGTCGCAACAGACACGGACGCTTCAAAAACACCATGGCAGAGTGCTTTGCAAGAACCACTCGGAGCGCATGTGGAGTGGGGCTGTGTGGGCAATGGTCTCTTTTCACAGATTGTCAATAGCGGGGTAAAGCAACTTCCTGTTCCTGTAATTTTGACATGAGGTTTTATTGTCGTAGCACCAGCACGGTCAATGTGTATTTACTTGACTAGTTGTGTCTATACTGGTCCACTGCCATACCTAAATCGCACAGACCCATCATTAATGGTATGAGCTACACCTGTGTATTTCCGACTGTGAAAAGGGTCTATTGTGCCTTTTAAACTGTTTGAACAGTGACAGTGGACTCAACAAGATGCCGGGCTCTTACGAATGCTTTCAATTCTGAATAAACTATTATCCCCACACTGCCGAAATCCTCTTCTGGTTGTCTGTCAGATATTTTCGTATATTAACATCTTCTCTTGTGAGAAGTGACCCTGCTCGGTGCTGGCGCCCACAATTGAACACATTTCAACTTTGAAGCCCAGGAGAACGATGGAAGTGTTGTGTGTGGTCGGCCCCTGTAACGCCTAACGACGGGTTGTTGCTGGTGTCGTGGTGTGAGCTTACAGGGGGTCGTCGTCGTCGTCGGTGAGAAGCAGAGCTTTCTCTGTGTCCAGACTGTCCAGCTCGGTGAACTGCTCCCCCGCGCTGCGGTTGTCCAACTCCTCCTCACTGAGGAGACACAACGCTGAGAGATCCATGTCCTTGCTCCTGGCTCCACACAGCAGCAAGGCACATGCACCAAAAGACAAGACACACATACATACACACACACACACACACACACACAAAATCTACACTCACACAGACACACAGACACACACACAAATCCCCCCCCCCCCTCCACACACACACACACACATACACACACACACACACACACACACACACACAAGCACACAGGCCAGTAGTGGTCACCTGAACTTGATGAGGTTGGTCCAGATGAGGGGTGGGCAGAAGAAGGAGAGCACCAGCTTGGAGATGGCGGTGTCTGTTGTCATCGCCCCCCACCATATCTTGGTTAGCATGGCCTGCAACCAAGGTTACCTTCATTTAGGCTGAGAGAGGGTCACCAATTGTAGCCTTATCGCAGTCTAACGCAACACAATTTCCGCTATCTTACTTCCTATGAGCTGTGTACGCTAATTAACTGTCTCCAGAGCGAGGAGAATGACAACATGACAAGAACAGTTTTGTCATGTTTTTTGACGAAGAATTTGACAAAGCAACATGCGAAACATGTAACGGAGATGGATATCCCTCTATCAGAAGTCCCTCCCTCTCTCTTGCTGCTAAACCCATGTGACTTAAACTCTTTCCGGCCAATAACATCCATTTGGAGCATCCCGTTCCAGGCGTTTCGTCAGATGAGAACGCCTGGGACGTTTTATGAGTCTACATTTCATTTAGGATTAAGTTGTCTCATTCAACCCCAAAGACAGCTTGTTGTTTTCCCCCCCCCCGTATTAAAAATACCGTTCCACATGAAACATTATAAATAAATATACTATGCCATTTGGGGGATGCTTTTATCCAAAAGAGTCTTTACAATGCCAATATTACATTAGCATGGGTGGTTCCAGAGGGGACATAAAAAACAGATGACATAAATAATGGAGAGCTGTGGAATATTTCATTTAAATGGTAAGCGCCACTAGAGGGTGTTACAAGCCTTGGGATGATTTAGCTGCTGCCTTACTCTCTGTGGAGATTGTTTGATAGCAGCTTCAAGTGGAAATTCAATTTCATCCTAGCATGAGGCATGGGCCATTTCCCAGAACATATGAAATGGGGTCACACAAACATATCAGAACCACGCAAGTGATATATTTATTGGACCTTAATTCTCTAGCAGATGATGAGTTGGGGATGCCGTCGCTGGCTCAAAGCAGAGTATCTTATTTCCTACTGTGTTGCTTAATTGATAGGTTGCTTGTCCAGGAGAGCGTTTCACAGTTCATTTTCTAATAACAAACAGCTAAATTGATTTGTTATGAATTCATTACGATAGCATTATGATAAACGGCATCTTTCAGCATGAGAGTTGATCAGATGTGAACTGAATTGGATCCTTCATATAGAAAAAAAACTAAATATCTTTGAAAAAACTTGACTGTAAAAAAAGGACTGTCAGGACTGAAAGGTATTTTATCTACAAGTAGCAGCTTTTTTTCTTCCTACAGAAATGATAAATGAAGCCATTAACTAATTATTTATAGGTAGGCATATGGAGAAGCAAAGCCTTAGAATTGGTGCATTAACATTTGCTAAACCCATTAACAAATTCAAAAAATGGATGCGCAATTCAAACTGAATAGGAAAATGTCATTCTAACCGCTACAACGCAATGACAACATTTACACTTCATCTTTTCAACTTTTCATCCGTTCCTACAACAGTTTAAGCCGGGGATCAAGTAGAAACACATGAATGTTCATCCCATTACCTGCACCCCATCGTGGGCAAAGAAGGATTTGGCGTCAGCCTCAGTGGCCAGGTTAAGTACAGTGGATTTACTCCAGCAGCGGGTCCGCCTCACTAGCAAGGCATAGGCCCGGTCTTCGCTGTTGGAGTAGCACTCACCAAATAAGTCTGTTGTGGAAAGAAAACACAACACAACAACTTGTAAATGTGTGTCAACAAGGTTGCATTCTGCCAACAAATTGGTGAGCTGGGATTTAAACAGCCCCTGCAACACTGGTGGACACATCTGCGAAAGTCTTTCTATTCTAGTCTTTTCCATATCTCGGGAACGTCTGGTTTTCACACTAGATAACTCTGTAGCTTTGGAAGTAATAGTGTCAGTTTGCAAAAATAACACTACCAGACTGTTTTTTGTGATTTTAAAGTCATGGAAGTAGTTCTGAGTCAACCAAAAATGCATAGCATACTTTTTTTTCTTTTTGTGTTTCATTGTAGAATTGTGAAACCCAACCCGAAAGGAAAATAACTGGTTTTCAGGTCACCAAGGGAAACTGTGTCCCTGACACACATGACCGCTTTATATGTGCTTGTGACTTCATTGGTGACTTGACGTCATGAAGGGACATCTGCTCTCACCCAGGGCAAACTGCTCATACTTGGCCTCCTTCATTCTGCGTGCAGACTCTGCCTCTGACTCCAGCCTGGCCATCTCCTTCAGGATCTTACAGCCTGCCAGGGCGGCCGCAACTGCCTCAGGGCCCTGAAGGATTACAAGGAAGGCTAAGCTCACTTTGGAGAATATGACTCAATCAGGCCAAGGCAGAGCACCGTCCAATACACGGCAATCAGGTAAACTCTGAATTGGGTTTGACTGTGTGCACTTGTTGTGAATTTGCCTCTGATGAAACCACCAAAGGTTCACTCGAGGTTGTCGAATGGTGGACTTGGTGCTGGAATTGTATCATCCTAAGGCTTTTTAGTGTGTGTGTGTGCATGTGCCCGTGTGTGCATGTATGTGTGTGTATGCTTGTGTATGCATGTGCGTGGGCGTGTGCGTGAGACAGAGAAAAAGAGAAAAAAGATACTTAACATCAATCTAAAACATCCACATCCACACGACAGGCGAACTGTTGTCCCCTGTCTATTTTCAACGAGCTGTGAGAGCAGTGTTTCATGTCGGCATGATATATGCTCTGTGTGCGTCACTTTGCCACCCAACACGTATTCTGGTATCTCGACCGGTACGAGACTGATTAGAACACGCGCTTAGGCATGCACAGAGACACCCATTGAGCGCAATTACCGCAGAGAAAGCAGGCTTCTGGAAACGGCAAACAAAAACATCATTGTGCGCGTGGCTGGCTGGCTGGCAGACACGCGACCGTAAAAGTCCCTTAGATTGAAGGCAGATATAGAACAACACATTTCCACCCACTAAGCCACGAGGGACATCAATCTAACTGCCTTGTGCCACCGTGTCTTGTATATAAAGCACCTGGTCACTGTATTACCCCTGCATGCTTTGTGTTTCAAGTACAAGCAAACGGTGTGACCTTCATTTGAATAATGTGGTCAGAGGAGATAAGATTGCCTTCTAGTTCCACTCTTGTCGTTGATAAATATTCTATTTGCTGAACCTGTTTATCTCGGGTGATATTTTCATTTCAACGTGCCTGAATAGAGCATGCACAGTTGTGGTCCACACGTGGCCCTTGTCCAACGCACAAAGGTATGCAAACCAAGGAAACTGGACAAAGACCGCTTTAGTTTTAGTGGATCTCAGCCAACCAGTGGACTTTATCCCCTGTGTAGCTTGGGGCTTGCCCTCCTCCTGTCTGTTTGAAGACAAAATATGAGAAAGTTGTGTTTGTATCAGATTTTGCAGATCATATTTTATTCATGGGTTTGTTTGCTAGGCTGAGAAAAGGTGTTGATGGTATTATTTATCTGCGTATAGCCACGGGGGACGATGTACCTCTCCAACCAACGCTGAGTTGTGAAGTCTTGGCATCTGCAATAAAGTCTGTATTGCAGTAGTAGTTTAGCCCTGTTGGATGTCTTCATCGATGCAAGCGAAGCGCCATGACTCGAATTTAACAAGTGGTTTTAAAAACAAATCGATGGCTGGAAGCCGGTAGAAACGAAGAATAGAAGATTGAGCTGGGGCACAGCTTTAGCTTCAGAGAGCGGCGGATACGACTGACCATGGCCCAGAAGTAGTTGGCCATCTGCTGACGGTTCTGAAGCACGGCCCAGAGGAACAGATCCCTCCAAGGGTGCTCGCAGCACTCCTCTAACTCGGCCAGGTTCTTCTGGTTGTGGAAGAGCCGGCCCTTAGCTGGTTTCTCCTGGAGCACACACACACACACACACACACACGTTAATGGGCTGGATATCAAGTGAAGTGCCGGTGACGTAATTTGTTCTCCAATTGATTAACTCAGTGTTTCTCAAATGGGGGTACGTGTAGCCCTAGGGGTACTCTGAAGGATTGCAGGGGGTACTCGGACAACTAAAAATAAATCTGAATCTGAGTACCACCAGAATTATGCAAATATGAATACGTACACATACAAGTTCAGTAAATCCTCTAACAAATGTCAACAATCATAAGCGAAGCACAACTCCACTTGTGCTCCAACTATTCACACCAAAATGTTTTGTGCTGGTAAAGGGGTACTTGGCTGAAAGAAATATCTTAGAGGAGGTACATTAGTAAAAAATAGTTTGAGAACCACTGGATTAACTGATGCGTACATTTGTTTTACATTTGTGCATCTATATTATTGTACTTATGTATCACTGCATCATTGAACCATATGCATCAAAATGTGCATCAAATCCTATATGCATTAAAACCATTGAAATATATGCATCAAAATCTAAACAATTGTTTTCAATATTTGAAAAAGAAAAAATAACCAAAAACACTATAGCAAAAGAGAATATCAAATCACCATAATCAATATAATATCCTAATCAAATGAAACTTTACTGATAGATAGATAGAGTGCAGCTTTTTGTGCCAAACAGTCATACAAGGCGCTCAACAAGCACACTCACTGTGGGGATCTTCTGGTAGAAGCCCTTGCAGGAGTCGTGGAGGAAGTCCTTCAGCAACTTGGAAACCTCGTGCAGGGTGAAGCGAGGCTTGCGCTCCCCTTGCTCCGTAGGGTGGTGCCCTGGGGGCCCGGGGGTCCGGGCGCCGGCCTTGAGCAGCAGCTGCTTCTCCTGGTACTTCTTGAGCAGCAGGTGGTAGAGGAGGGACTTCTCCGACACGGACCAGTAGAGCTCCTGCAGGCGGCCATAGGTCAGGAAGCCACCCAGGTTCACGCCGTTGTCCACGAAGAGACGCACAAAGTCTGGCTTGTCGTTGATCAGTGCGTCCATCATCACCTCCTCCAGGTCCTGGGCCTGGGGGGAGGGGGAGCACAGGCGAGAGGTGGTTGTGGTTAAGCAATGACTGAAAACATACCTTTTCAATCTACCTTATAATTTGCAACACTCTTTTTATTATCTTTTAACTATTTTTGTTTATTTTATTATTTTATCCATTTTTTAAATTATTTTTCTTGAATGACTTTATTATTTTACTTATATGATCTTCACTATTTTTTGTTTTGCCCCTAGGATGTTGTGGTTTATTCTTGTATTATTTTCTATATATTATTTTTGTTTTGTGCTAAAATGTAAAAGCACTTTGGGCTTCATTGTCTATATGAAAAGTGCTATACAAATAAAGTTTATTATTATTATTATTATTATTATTATTATTATTTACTCAAGTACTGTACTAAAGTGCAAAACTTTATGTGAGTTTTTCTATTTTCTGATACCTTATACTTCTACTTCATTTACTTCACCATATGGCATTAGTCTGTTACATTCCTAAAGAAATATGGTGGTAATATCACACACACCATGTAGCGTATCTTTTTAAAGAAGAATTTGAAAATGTAAATGACAGTTGTCAGGGCATAAAACCAATGATCTGTTGATCTTAACCATTCAAGATCCGATAGTCTAACAATGGCCGTCAGTGCTGAAAATTAAAAAAACAAATTAAACAAAAATAGATTGTTTGAATCGAAAATCGAATCGAATCGTGACCTACTTCACTACATCTCAAGACGTAATTATTGTACTTTTTTACTCCACTACATTTATCTGACAGCTTTAGTTACTATCTACTTTGTTGATTCAGATTAACAATACAAAATATAATCAATAAATAAATTATATTTTTATATCAATAAGGGTTTATTGGTCCCCAGGAGGAAATTCACAAGCTACCCAGCAGTATGTAAAGTAATATATAAAATATTTATAAATAAATTAAAAAGAGCTCCACATTTACCAGCTGCAACAATAAAGCGATGACCACATGAATGCGTCAATACATATAATCCAATAATGTTACTTAAAGGTCTCATTTCATCGTTTTTTCGTTAATTTTGCAGTGGTCTCTAGTATTAATGAATGCCCTGTGAGCCGGTTTTGGTGAAAAAAATGCTCTGGTGCGCTTGTTTCAGGCTGTTCTAGTTTGGAGGAGGAGGTGGGGGGGGGGGGGAGAACGAGAGGTTTTCGGCTCTTACTCATGAATATTCATGACATTTAAATTAATTGCCTCTGATTGGCTAACAGCACTGTCCGTCACAGTGATGTTAGCCAATCAGAGGCGAGTGATCCCTCTTGTCTAGTGCGTTATCAACCATAGACATCTTATACATATGTTACTATATACATCCATTAGATACATTCATGATATAAGATGTCTATGTTATCAACACGACAAATCACCACGACGTCACAACAACAATATACGTTCTTCTGGGTGGCAACAGACGAAGCGTTCTCCGATAGCAGAATAGTAAACAAACCCCTCCATATCATTTGACAGGGCAAAGCGATCGAGAAAACAGTACATGGCTTGAATGAATTATTTTCTTCTTGCGGGGCGCTACGTGACGTCTCATTAATTCATACGGGTATGGGAAGTCTCATTAATATATTACGACGGAGTATTAGGGCCACATTAAGAATTTTTTTTTCATTAAATTACGAGAATAAAGTTGTAAATATTGAATTAATTACGAGAATAAAGTCGTACATATTGAATTCATTACGGCTACACCGTACGTTAAACGTTTATTATACGGTTGTGCTCACTGAGCAAACCCAGGTTTAAAGTAGCCTACAGGTTAACGTGTGTTACATGTTGTTTCTTTCGCGTCTATCACCGGAACGGAAAATGATAGCGTAGGCTAATACTTTTTTTTTAATGAAACCGAGAGATGCAGCATTATCTTTAGTATCATTTAGTATCATTATCTTTAGTATCATTAACGGAAGTATCTTGACGCCTATTGTTTACACACATTCTGAAATGCCGTATACTGTTTTCCTGAGGGCGGTCTCAAGCCAAGGTAGGCGAGGTCATGAATATTCATACACATTCATACGTCAGAGTGTTGGGCTTTTCCTCGTTTCTGACTTCCTCGTCCGTCTATGTTCTTACATTGGCTAATGCATGCAATGGGGGTAGAACTTTTCCACGTGCAACATGCGTATGCAACGAGGAGTGACCTATCATATTCCAAAAGGAGCAAGTAAAAACGGTTTACCGGTGAAGGAGACCTCATAACATTTTCAATGCAGGACTTTTACTTACGTAACAGTATTTCTACAGTGTGGACTACTTTTACTTAATAAGTAAAAGATCTGAGTACTTCTTCCACAACTGTCAGAGAGATCGATACTGAGGCCTCTCGCCTTTTTCGTACAGTGTTTATCAGCATTTTTATCGCTGCTTGTTCGCTCTACGGTTTCAGCCTCTGTTGGATCAACATTATTTGCAGAATGCACCTCTATTGTTACACTAACATTTGACAGGCCATCCTTTATTGATATCGCTATCTTTATTGTCACAAAATAAAAAAGAAACAGTATACCTCGATGGAGAGGAGACTGAAAATGTCATGTCTGGGAAGTACTATAATATATAATAGTAACATTATCATAACAATAAAAATTGCAGCAACAACAACAACACATTTAATTGATTGAAGTATTAAGCAATTGATTGAAGCATAATAACGACAATAAATGTCGATGTTATTAGGGCTGCAAATAGTTTATTTTCATAGTTAATTAATCTAACGATAATTTCTTCGATTATTAATCGATTAATCAATCATTTAGTCTAGAAAATGACATAAATAATAGCAAATGCCATCAGAAGTTACCAGAGTCCAAAGTGATGTCTTAAATGTGCTTGCTTTATCTGACAAGCAGCCAAGAAAAACTAAAGTATTCATTTTATAATGATCCATCAACCAAACATTTGAATTTCTGAAGCATCAAGCAGCAAATGTTAGCATTTGTACATGATAAATGACCTAAACGATGAATCGATTATACACATTCTTTTTGATGAATGCTCTGTTGATGGACTAATCGATTCATCGCCTAATTACTGCAGCCCCAGATGTTGGGTTCACTGTGTGCTCCTCTCACCTGCCACTCCACATCACCATTGAAGATATCACTCTTGGCGATGTCCACCCTGTTCCAGGCCACGGCCAGCTTCAACTCATCCAGGAAGTCCTGGGCCTCTTGGCTTTGACTCTTACAAGCTAATCCACACACGCACGCACACGTGCACACACACACACACACACACACACATAAACACACACATGTACACACATACACACAACACAAACAACAAACATCAACAGTCACTAGTCAGTTATCTGGTGTTAAAAGTTGCACAATTTGAAAGTCCGGCATGGTTGAAAAGGATTGAAAAGCAAAACTCACCCTTAACAAGAGCTTTAAGGATCACCGTGTCCAGCTCAGAGCTCTCCTGCTCAGGGTCGTGCACAGTGAGGAGATGCCCATGATCCAAGATCTTCTGGATCTGCATGGCCAAGTCTCATAGTTAATATGCTGTCTGAACAGCTCATATTCTTATCACCGTTGCATCAAAACTGCGTCATTATGTTTGTCTCTCACACACACACACGCGCACACACACACACACGCCTTATATTTTATTACAGTTTCATTTCACGCATTAAACATTCGCTAATAAGTCACAAAACATCACTTCACACACACTAACGCAATGAAAATCTGCATATATTCATTTATTATATTCTTCTATTCTTTGAGCAACTACCGTGGTTCATTCTGGAAAACACTGGCTATGTCCGTCTCTCTTACCAGTTTGATCCAGTTTGTGATGTCCGAGCTGTGGTGGGCACTGGGAAAGGTGTCAAAAAGCAGCTCTTGAACACTGTCCATATCCCAGGAGCCCTTGTTCAGCAGTGTGACCAGTATGTCCGCCACCCCACCTGACCCTGCCAGTATCAGCCATGGTGTTGAATTTCCGATCCCCTTGTACATCCTCTGCAAAGAGACATGGGCCACGCGGTCAGTCCCACCATTCACTGTTTTTTAAATACTGAGAAAACACTAGGGGTGTCACGATTCTGATTTTAAATCGAAGATCGATCAAAATGAGCTTTTGTTTTTGTGTTTAACAGTTTGTTGTTCGCAATTTGGTGAAATAAATTGTACCATATGGCATTAGTCTGTTACATTCCTAAAGAAATATGGTGGTAATATCACACACACCATGTTAGTCCTTGGGCCAGTCCAGATATCGGTATCACTTGAGTGGGCAAAACCTTACCTGTACTAAATTGTTTTTAGGGTCAATATAAGTAAATTAAAATATGATAGACTTTTCACAGGAGCAGCTTTTTATATTTTTTTGACATTTTGTCATTTTCCTCTATAGGCGGATTTTCATTAATTCCAAAAAGAACATAGACAGCTAATAGCACATTAAAAGTCATATAACACTCTTTTTGGACATCACACTGCTCCTTTTTTATAAATAAAACAAAATTGTGTCTAATTAAATGAGTTGATCATTTCATTTTTACACTATTACATGTAAAAACACAATATTCATTCGTCTATTTAAGAGACTTACGTCGTTGCGTAATAATGAATCCAACTTAAGTTGAAGGCAGCAGCAACCTGTTGCGGAAACAGGTATCATCCACTGTTCTTGCTGAGGGCAGCAGAAAGCAGACAACATCTCCCAAATCTAGACTTAGCCAAAGACTTGTATGAGGGAGAAATTCCACCAGTGCAGTATCATCGCTGTTGATGAAGTGAGTGTGGCCTATTACTTGGTGATGGAGCAGTTCTTTCAGGAATCAAAGCTGAATGGGACACAGCTGTCACAGCTGACTGGTAAGAACTAACTTTTTATTGCATGTTAAGGGTTATGAAAATGCATACAATATATACAGTATATGCATGTGCATGAGTATTTAAAGAAGCATTTTACATTGTTTAGTGACTTCTTTCGAGACAACTATATTTTTTTCATTGCATGAAGGCAGTGACTTAAGGTATTATGCAGGGGTGTAGCGCTACTATTAGAAGTGGGGGGAGCACATCTATACCATTTTTACACTTTTAATTACATGTAAAAATAAAATATTCATTTGTCTATTTCAGAGACTCACGTCATTGCGTAAAAATGAATCCAACTTCAGTTGAAGGCAGCAGCAACCTGTTGCGGAAACAGGCATGTATCATCCACTGCTCTGATGGGGATTCCGACTCGAACCTGGTGTCACCCCAACATCTGGACTCATGGAAAACCTTGCTGAGGGCAGCAGAAATCAGACAACATCTCCCAATTTTGGACTTAGTCAAAGATTTGTGTGAGGGAGAAATTCCACCAGTGCAGTATCATCGCCGATGCCGTAGTATTTTCACATTGAAGAAATCCCTGGACTCTATCACTCAAAAAAATGCATCTGCATCTGAAGCAGCAGAAGAAAGTTCAAGAAGACCTTCTAGAGATGCACCAAGCAAATCAGTAGTGTATGATGAGAAGTGTATCTTCTGTGAAAAATCAAGCAAGTATATGAAGGGCCAAAATTCGAGGGAACCTCTTATACAATGTTCAGAGTTGCGCGCAGATGACAGGATCAGAAAAGCAGCAGCCACCAAACTGGACCAGAGGATGCTTGCTATCACTAGTAGAGAGCTTGTTGCTGCTGAGGGCCATTATCATAGGTCCTGCTACCGTGCGTACACACGTGGGCAACCTGCTGCCTGCTCTAAGTCAAGGGAAGAAAGTGAAGATGCAGAAAACCAGTATGAGGTAGCAGGAAAAAAAGCATATGAGGAACTGTTTTCATACATTAGGAATGAACTTTTTCCCAATCCAGAAGTACTACGCATGACAAACCTCTCATCAAGACTACAATCATCCATGAAGTCTCTTGGTGTCAGCCAGATCAAGGACTCAACCAAGAAAAATATACGACGTAGGATGGAAACTGAGCTTGGTGGATCCATCCATATATTTCCTGATGAAAATGGAAAGCTTCTTCTATACCCAGACAGCCTATCAATGACTGAGCTTGCCAAAACAGTATTCTCACTGAAAAACGAACTACAACAAACCAGATCTGTGAACTCTGATGATGCTGTAACAAAGGCAGCTTTGTGGATGAGAAATGATATAATAAAACAAGACACCAAACAAGTGTGGCCACCTGATGTAGAACAAGATGGATTCTTAATTCCTGAATCAATCACTCAGTTCTTGCAAACACTACTGAGTGGAAACTGCAACAGCCCATCTGAAAGAGTAAAACGACTTGTCACCTCCTTTGGCAGTGACTTGGTCTTTGCAGTCACCCATGGCAGAATCAAACCACCAAAACATGTACTTCTACCCTTTGCTGTGAAGTCCTTAACAGGAAACACGGAATTGGTGCAAACTCTGAACCGGCTTGGACATAGTGTGTCCTATTCCCAGTTTGAAGAGATTGACACAGCGCTGTGTCTGCAGAAGTTGGAACTGTCAAGAGATGATCTACCACTGCCAGCAAACATTTACCAAAATGTTTTTACCACCCTGGCTTATGACAACATAGACCGGCTAGAGGAAACATGTAGTGGAGCAGGAACCTCTCACCGAGTCAACGGCATAGCTGTCCAGGCAAAAATCATTGGACCTGCACCTCAAAGGATCATGCCTACAGTCACCAAGTCAAAGAAGAGGAGTGTCAGCCCCAAAACATTGCTACTACCTACCTACAATTCTGGACAGAGAGTGGGGCCACCAAACACCGCAAGTGTAGATGCTGACACTACCGCACAAGTCCAGGATGCAAAGGCAAAGAACCTTGTCTGGCTGCTTGCTCGAATGTCTTCCCCAGAAGCTCAGTCCGTGAGCAGCTGGACTGGCTTCAACATTCAGGTCCGCAACAATGTCACAGTGGTCCAGGACACGGTAGGCTACCTGCCAACAATCAATGCTCCTGCTACAGAACTGTCTACTGTGTATGAGATGCTAAACCAAGCAATAGGCATCATGGAGTCCCTGCAGTTAAAGACAATCGTCTGTGTGTTTGACCAAGCACTGTATGCTAAGGCAGCAGAAATCATGTGGAAGCATGAGAAGTTCAAAAATATTATCATCAGGATGGGGGTCTTCCACACCATTTGTATTCTGCTTTCCATTCTGGGAAAACGATTCCAAGATGGAGGGTTAAGGGACCTCTGTGTGGAGTCTGGTGTTATTGCGGAAGGGTCAATAGCTGGAGTGATGGAAGGCAGAAAATACAATCGAGCTGTCAGGTTGCATAAGCTTGTCTATGAAGCATTGATGAGGCTCGCCTGGAAAAGCTTCCTTCTGTGGCTAAAGGAGAAACATCCAACAGAGATGTCCCACATGGAAGAAGCCCTGAGGAGAATTGATAGCTTCCAAGGTGATATCTGTCAGGCATCACTCACAGAGCTTCTTGAAAATGATTCATTCACCCTCACCCAACAGCTATTCCAGGTCTACCTGGACTCGCTCCGAAACCAACAAGGTCTTTCAGCTTTCTGGATGTCCTACCTGGATATGACAGATATCATGTTGGGCTTAATTCGTGCTTCTAGAGAAGGGAACTGGATGTTGCACCTTGCATGCATCCGAGAGATGATCCCTTGGTGTTTTGCGTATGACAAGCTTAACTACGCCCGCTACCTGTCATACTATTATGCCACAATGACACAGCTGCCAGCAAATCACCCGGAAGTGCATGCCCACTTCCTGCAAGGAGGCTTCTCCGTCCAACTTGGCAGCAGAAATCCTTTTGGACGAATTCCTGTTGACCAGACCATTGAGGAGACTGTCAACAAGGACACACAAACATCTGGCGGAACAAAAGGCTTCAGCCTCAAGACCGCGGCTGTCTACAAGTACTACTTAACCTCAGAGTACCGCAGTGCCTACCTGAGGCAGCTGAGGGAGATGGTAGGTCAAGGAGATTCTCAATTTAATCACCCAGACTTACAGCTGCCCAGGATCAGAAGAGATGAGGCTGGTGTTCAGTCCATTGTTGATATCCTGGACAACTGCTGGCTGAATCCATTTAGTCCAGACCAATGTGAGTTTGTCAGCTTGTCAACAGCAACTGTTGCCCCACCACATGTGGTCAATGACCTACTTGATGCTCATAAGATAGGAGAGCAAGCCTATCAAGCTTTCAAACATGAACGTCTTGAGACAACTCCACCAATTAAAACGTTTTATGACACAATCACAAAGAAGAAGCTGAAAACATTCTCAGATATTGGGAAAAAAACACGCAACAAAGGGCAAGCCAAGGATGTAGTTCTGAAGGCTGATAGGAATCTGTTTGGCCACATGATTTTGGTGGCCCAGAGCCGGGAACTACACATGAGAGATGTGTTAGCACATCCCCTGGGACCAGTGCCATGGACCCTAGCTAATGCGGATGGATCTCTTCGTAAAACGAACAAAGCAGCTCTTGCCAGAGAGTTGGAGAAGAGTGTTGCCCCAGCAGAAGTAATCCCCAAACCATCAACAACCATCATCGATGGAATGAGCCTGGTGCAAAAAATGAAAGGGAACGACAAGACATTTGCACAGCTGGCAGAATCAACCTTAGCCAAGGTCTTGCATGAAGGTGGCGATAGTGAATGGATTGATGTTGTCTTTGATGTTTACAAGGACATGTCAATCAAACATTCAGAAAGGGCAAACAGAGGTGCAGACATTGGGATCCAGTTTAAAAACATAGTTTCTGGCCACAATATCCAGCAGTGGAGGAAACTTCTCTGCAGCGCTGCCAACAAAACCAGTCTCATCAAGTTCTTGGTGGAGGAATGGAAACGGCCTGAGCACAGAGATAAACTACAGGTCAAGACACTGTATGTTACTTGTGAAGAAGTCTGCTTCAAAATCACTAAGGACCAGTGGGAGGAGGTAACACAATTGAGATCTTCTCAGGAGGAAGCTGACACCCGCATGCTATTGCATGCTCTCCATGCAGCAGAGTCTGGCTACAAGGCAGCGATCATCATAGCTGATGACACAGATGTTCTGGTGCTGTCTCTTGGTTTCAGCAAGGACATCCCATGCCCTGTGTACCAAAAATGTGGCACACAGAACAGGACAAGATTTCTGGACATCACTAAACTTTGTCAATCACTCGGTGAAAGTGTGGCTGGTGCCTTGATTGGCATGCATGCATTCACCGGTTGTGACACGGTAAGTGCATTTGCAGGACGTGGGAAAATGGGCACCTTCAAACGATTGAAATCAGACAGGACATACCAGGAAGCCTTCCTTGAGCTGGGCCGTGCTTGGACTGTCTCCGATGAGCTCTTCAAGAAGCTGGAGGAAATCACTTGCCACATGTATGTACCCTCTACGCAGACTACAGATGTCAATCTTCTTCGCTACCAACTTTTCTGCACCAGACGCGGGGAGGTAGAGTCCAGCCAGCTTCCACCATGTCAGGATTGCTTATTTATGCATTCAGTTCGTGCCAACTATCAGGCTGCTATCTGGAGACGGTCTCTTCAAACCCTGCCATCTGTACCAAGCCCCAAGCACCATGGATGGACCACAAATGATGAAGGGCAGCTGGATATACAGTGGATGCGTGGTTCCCCAGCACCAGATGCTGTCTTGCAGTTGCTATCTTGCAAGTGTGTGAGGTCATGCAAACTACCTGAGTGCACATGTCTCAACAATGGGCTGAAGTGCACAAACCTGTGCAAATTACAAACCTGTGCCAACCAATGCAGTGAGGAAGAGCCCCCTGCACACCTGACAGACTCAGATGTAGATGAAGATACTGATGTTGATTAAAAAATGATGATCTTAAGGGGCCAATCATAATTGACCCTCTGTGACTCAGTGGCACTATGATGTTAACTGACATTGTAACATTTTTTCTGTTCTCATCTGTTATGTTGTTATACTTTGTTTTCATCTGATCTCATAATAAAGTAGTCTTGTTATGCTGCTTTTATGTCCTGTGTCTGTATGCTGTGCCGTCAATGCTGAATTTCCCCCGATCTGTCTGTCTGTCTGTCTGTCTGTCTGTCCTCTGCACTTATTGAATAAGGTATTGGGAAGAAATATAATTTGTCAAAAAGTATCCTTAATTAGCAACTACATTGCAATGATTTAGAACCTAAAATCGGCTAATTTAAGCTTATATATTTACACCTGTATTAGATAAATTACTTGAAAGACTACTTAAGGGTTTATTACAAGTCTCTATGGCTGGCCAATAGTTCAAACACACCCAAAGAAGAGGATATAATGAAAGAAAGATGATTTCCAGGGAATGCAATTTTTCGTTTTTCAACAGCAGCAGTCTATTACTTTAAGAGGTGATAAATACTATAAAGCTGCCAGTCAGCAAGGTCTATCATATCAAAACTTAATCTAGGGATGTATAGGAATAAAAAAATCACAACTAGAATTTGCCCACCCAGGTGATACCGATATGTGAAATTTTGGGTCTTGGCCCAAGGACTATGTAGCGTATCTTTTTAAAGAAGAATTTGAAAATGTAAATTACAGTTGTCAGGGCATAAAACCAATGATCTGTTGATCTTTACCATTCAAGATTCGATAGTCTAACAATGGCCGTCAGCGCTGAAAATTAAAAAAAAAAAAAAAAAAAAAAAAATTGATTGTTTGAATCGAAAATCGAATCAAATCGTGACTTTCAATTCGAAAGTCAAATTGAATCATGGATTTGGAGAATCTGTGTTTTAATATGTTTTAATATGTATTATATATATTTATACCATGGCCCGAGTAAATACTCGATTCTGATTGGCTGGGGAGGTGTGCATTATTTTTCGATAACATGCACAGCTATGACGGGTCGTAACATCAGCAGCCTTATCACCGGTCTAAAAAATAATGTGCTAAACGTTAGTAACTGTCAACTTGGACCGGACTCAGAGGGACTACCTTTAGAAAGCTTCCCCGTTGCCATGTCGTTGCTAAGATCGTCTCTATTCACTGGAGTAATAAGGTAACGTTGCCATGTCGTTACTAAGATCGTCTCTATTTACTGGAGTAATAAGGTAACGTTGCCATGTCGTTGCTAAGATCGTCTCTATTCACTGGAGTAATAAGGTAACGTTGCCATGTCGTTACTAAGATCGTCTCTATTTACGGGAGTAATAAGGTAACGTTGCCATGTCGTTACTAAGATCGTCTCTATTTACTGGAGTAATAAGGTAACGTTGCCATGTCGTTACTAAGATCATCTCTATTTACCGGATTAATAAGGTAACGTTGCCATGTCGTTACTAAGATCGTCTCTATTTACCGGATTAATAAGGTAACGTTGCCATGTTGTTACTAAGATCGTCTCTATTTACTGGAGTAATAAGGTAACGTTACCATGTCGTTACTAAGATCGTCTCTATTTACTGGAGTAATAAGGTAACGTTGCCATGTCGTTACTAAGATCGTCTCTATTTACTGGAGTAATAAGGTAACGTTGCCATGTCGTTACTAAGATCGTCTCTATTTACTGGAGTAATAAGGTAACGTTGCCATGTCGTTACTAAGATCGTCTCTATTTACTGGAGTAATAAGTTAACGTTGCCATGTCGTTACTAAGATCGTCTCTATTTACTGGAGTAATAAGGTAACGTTGCCATGTCGTTACTAAGATCGTCTCTATTTACTGGAGTAATAAGGTAACGTTGCCATGTCGTTACTAAGATCGTCTCTATTTACTGGAGTAATAAGGTAACGTTGCCATGTCGTTACTAAGGTCGTCTCTATTTACTGGAGTAATAAGGTAACGTTGCCATGTCGTTACTAAGGTCGTCTCTATTTACTGGAGTAATAAGGTAACGTTGCCATGTCGTTACTAAGATCGTCTCTATTTACTGGAGTAATAAGGTAACGTTGCCATGTCGTTACTAAGATCGTCTCTATTTACTGGAGTAATAAGGTAACGTTGCCATGTCGTTACTAAGATCGTCTCTATTTACTGGAGTACTAAGGTAACGTTGCCAAGTCGTTACTAAGATCGTCTCTATTTACTGGAGTAATAAGGTAACGTTGCCATGTTGTTACTAAGATCGTCTCTATTTACTGGAGTAATAAGGTAACGTTGCCATGTCGTTACTAAGATCGTCTCTATTTACTGGAGTAATAAGGTAACGTTACCATGTCGTTACTAAGATCGTCTCTATTTATTGGAGTAATAAGGTAACGTTGCCATGTCGTTACTAAGATCGTCTCTATTTACTGGAGTAATAAGTTAACGTTGCATGTCGTTACTAAGATCGTCTCTATTTACTGGAGTAATAAGGTAACGTTTCCATGTCGTTACTAAGATCGTCTCTATTTACTGGAGTAATAAGTTAACGTTGCCATGTCGTTACTAAGATCGTCTCTATTTACTGGAGTAATAAGGTAACGTTGCCATGTCGTTACTAAGATCGTCTCTATTTACTGGAGTACTAAGGTAACGTTGCCAAGTCGTTACTAAGATCGTCTCTATTTACTCGAGTAATAAGGTAACGTTGCCATGTCGTTACTAAGATCGTCTCTATTTACTGGAGTAATAAGGTAACGTTGCCATGTCGTTACTAAGATCGTCTCTATTTACTGGAGTAATAAGGTAACGTTGCCATGTCGTTACTAAGATCGTCTCTATTTACTGGAGTAATAAGGTAACGTTGCCATGTCGTTACTAGGATCGTCTCTATTTACTGGAGTAATAAGGTAACGTCTGCATTCCATATGAATCTCATGTTAACTGACATTAGGCATTAGTCAGACCCATATATTTCTCCGGTCATTTGCCGTTTGTTAACAGACACACACAAAGTAATGTGAGCTAAAAGTTGTACTTTTGAGACAGAATTACCACAAAATATGAAACAACACCCTTATATTTTTATTGATTGAAGTGGCCATGGTATAAGCGGGATAATCCACTCCGAGATGTGCATGCATCGAAAAATAATGCACTTCACGGAGGCAAACGGTTCTTAGCCCCACGTCGTGCATTATTTTTCGATACACTGTCTCAAGCTAGCCAATAGAAAACTACCACTCTAGAAAGGTGTTTTAAGCCGGAAGTAGCAGACATGTATTTTACAGAGAATTTCCCCCACTTTATACATTTTAGTAAAAAAATAACATGAAAACGTTCACCAAGACCCAAATGGAACCGTTTTCAACTGAAAAGTGGTTTGGGGATTTACTTACTCTTTAATATGAGAAATAATATTGGAATTTTATTGTTCTTTATTTATTTGATCTGAATGAATATATTTCAACAATTGCTGCAAATCAAAACAAACAACTGTGTGGTATTTGGCTACATTACCATCATGAAATTGTGGAAACAATTTGACATCTTCAGTATGTGCCAGAACATGAAAAGAATGGGTAATGTCTAGTCATTAAGAGGCATAAAAACCCATTGTTTATATAGCACACAGAACAACAAGCACAACAGACCTTTAAGATTTTGGGCTCTCCATGGACCAACAAACAGAGAACTGGGATCTCGAAGCTCCCCGTACCTGCGGTTCCGGAGAGAGAAAAAACACATAAAACACCACCTCTGGTACCTCAACATCATCACCTCAACAAAATAATACTAATAACTAGGACTGACATGAAAGGTATTCAGTCCACACACACGCACCGCCGAGCACAGCGACTGCCCTTTTTCGGTGGTCGGTGGGAGCAATGACAAAAGCGTCCCCAAGCATCCACCCACACACACACACACATGTGATCATAAACACAGCACCACACACACACACACACACACACACACACATGACTTACAGCCCCCCCACCTTCTGAGCTCCCTTAATAGACAGGCGACAGTGTATGGCTGTGGTCCATTTCTTAAAACACTGTTGATGTCATTTATTTATGACAATACACCAAATTTGTTAAACATGTTCAGGGGGATGTATTCTATGTTGCTGTAAGGTTTCTAAGCGTCAGACACCTTCTGAAGAGGAATTGTAATTGATCAAAAAATGACATTTTTTTATATTTCAAAAACCTTTATAGTTTTTTAGATCAGATGTGTACATAGATCATGTGTACCGAATTTGGTAAAAAAGTAGCCAGTGGTTATTTAGAGATTTTTAAACATTTTCGAAATATTTCACTGTACAGCATAATCTATCCCGACAGACTTTATGGGTCCAAGGGGCAAAAATGGTCAGCATGCAAAATAAGGCCTATATACTAAGTTTCAGGAAATGTCATCAATCTTGAATTTGACTGTGAGTTATAGCGCCCCCTATGGGCGAAATGGTACCAAACCTTTTTGGGGACATGTTTATTGCGGATATCTATGTGGTCGCAAAATTTAAAAACTTTTGACCCATGTACGGCTGATGTATGGGCATTGGCATCCCAGAATAATAATAGATACAACAGATACAATAGATATCCATAGATACTCTGTGAACACCTAATAATAATCCTAACAGATACAATAGGTATCCACAGATACTCTGTGAATACCTAATAATAATCCTAACAGATACAATAGGTATCCACAGATACTCTGTGAATACCTAATAATAATCCTAACAGATACAATAGGTATCCACAAATACTCTGTGAATACCTAATAATATTTAATAATAAAACGCGCTCCCTTCTTCTTGTGCAGCCCGCTGCTCCCACTACATCCTCTAACAAAGCTATATCAGCCCCCACCACATCCTCTAACAAAGTTAGATCAGCCCCCACCACATCCTCTAACAAAGCTAGATCAGCCCCCACCACATCCTCTAACAACGTTAGATCAGCCCCCACCACATCCTCTAACAAAGCTAGATCAGCCCCCACCACATCCTCTAACAACACTAGATTAGCCCCCACCACATCCTCTAACAACGTTAAATCAGCTCCCACCACATCCTCTGCCCCCACCATATCCCGACACGAGCACCCCCTACAGCTGCCGTAATTTTAAACAATTTCTTGACATGACTTCGATTAGTAATATGCAGCATAGTCGAATTATCTGATTAATGTGCAATTATCCATCTTACTAGATACAATTATTGCAAAGGCCTACTTTAGGCGTAGGACTTCATCAATTGTATCTTTAAAAATCACGTTACTTCCCGGGGAGGGAATTGTATTTGTATAAGTTGGTCAAAAGCATTAACTGCTCATGTTTGCAATTTCTATCTAGTGATTTTCCTATTCACTCTACTGCTTGCTGTGCATACGCATGGACAGACCCTGTGCGTACATTTACCCCCGATGTACACACATTCACAAGCCAAGAACAAATTGATAAATCCAACGTTTTCTCGATAAAACTTTGTACGCATGGTTTAGGCACAGATTTGTTCTTATGCAATGTTGACAAATGAGGGCCCAGGGCTGTAAGTCGGTAAATGTCATCACTGCTCCTTGGAATTTAAATGTGCTACTGCACATCGTAGAGAGGAGCAAGGGGGCGAGTCACCAAAGCAAACTGGCCCTTCTCCGTAAGAGGAACTAGGACGATAGGACGGTAGCTGTGCCCTGAGCCCTATAATCAACCACCTGTCAGAACCTGACGGATGAGCTCGTCTGTCAGCTTCTAACTGCTGCGAGATATCTGAAGCGCTGCAGGAGCCATGGGCCCGACACCTCTTGAGAGGCACACGCAGCTAAAACACCTGCCTTATATTCTTTTGTATATTTTCCTTTATACCTGGTATTTTGTTTCTAGCTTAGCTTTTTCAATTTCTTGTACTTGCATTAATGTGCACTGCCTGGGAGTTTGTTGCCACATTTCACTCAACGTACTTTTATGTATATGTGACAAATAAAATCTCTTGAATCTTGCCTCATGCACCATACATGCTTTATACTAGGGCTGCAACGATTAGTCAATTCATCGATTAGTTGATTGACAGAAAATTAAACGAAACAAATTTGTATTATCGATGAATCGTTTAGGTAATTTATCAAGTACAAAATATAAATACCAAACATTTGCTGCTTGATGCTTCAGAAATTCAAATGTTGGACTATTCTAAAATGAATACCTTAGTTTTTCTTGGCTGCTTGTCAGATAAAGCAAGCACATTTAAGACATCACTTTGGACTCTAACTTTGGACTTTGGACTCTGCTAACTTGTGATGGCATTTGCTATTATTTATGACATGTTCTAGACTAAATGATGAATCGATTAATTGAAAAAATTATTGTTAGATTAATGGACTATGAAAATAATCGTGAGTTGCAGCCCAACTTTATACAGCAGCAGCGCTTGAACTTGTAACAGATGTGTATTATTTCAGAATGAGGGATAGATAGACAGACAGACAGATAAAGAGAGAGACAGACAGATAGAGAGACAGACCTCCATGACCGGTGCGCTGGAGGGAGATGTGTTTGAGCAGCTTGACCCTCATCTCGCTGGTGGCCCCGGGCCGGTGGGGGTCCTCCTCCACCAGGACAAAGTGGGAGTGGTTGCTGTCCAGGGAGTAGACGGAGCCATGCGGGAGGTCCTGAGATTTATACGCCGCTGGGTTGTCCGGCTGGGCGACACAAACACACATATGCATGACAAGCAGAAACACACAGGACAGCACAATGGCTATTATTAGTAGGGCAAGTACCATGAGAAAACGTGTGCTTAAAGAATGATTACTGTTGTCTTTACTGTGTTTAAACATTGCATGTGTGTGTGTGTGTGCATGCGTGTGTGTATCTCCATCAGCAGTAGAAAAAAAACACTCCACCAACATATGTCATAGCCTATACAAAAAAATATATAATAACAATACATGTGCATACACATATATCGTATAGCTCTAAGCTCTACTACAGTACCTTGGCTGTGAGCAGGGCTTCTCGGTTCTGGATCATGTTCCAGGGGGTGATGCCAATGGCCACCACTCGTACTTTGGAGGACGTGCTGGCCAGGGAGTGGTCTCGCACCGCCTGCCCAAGGTGCTTGGTGATGCCAAAGCGAAGCCCATTGGTCAAAATCCATGCCCCTGTAAATGCAAATTATTGTGTAAGTATGTGTGCCTGTTTGTATGATTATTTGTAGTATCAATTTGTTAATATGTGCTAAAACCACACTCTGCCTAGGATAATTCCTAAGAAAACAAAGCTAACATGGCCTTGTTCTTAAATCCCTCTTCAAATCGCAATTTGAAAGCGGGGGTGAGAGAGATGTTTTCTCCATCTAAACAGGTGGGAACGGCTGTACGAGAGACGTAGATGACCGACTGTCGAGAGATATGTTGTTTAGACTGAAACTCGTGTGGAAGCATGGTCAAGTCATGTGATTAGCTCTCTTCGTCACCGGCCATCAACCAATACAGTTCCTAGCCCTTGCAATTATGACTTAACAAGATTGGGGGCATTATCCAAAGCAATGTAAACTCATACACCACGGATGTTACGTCTCTGCTCATTCTCGGAGACTGGGCAAGCCATGGCTGTGGTACAAACACATAACCTGTGTGTGCGTGTGCGTGCGCATATCAAGAGGCTATCTCTTACAAACTGCCCCTACGTGTAAACAGGCTGAGACGGTTGTGAGCGTGTTGTGCCTTTCATGTACACAGATTAGTTTTTTAATCTTGATACAATCGAAATTCAAAAACGGTTGTGAATGCTCTGAAATGCAATAGACCCTTTTCACCAAGGCGCCATCGTAGGACAAACACAGATGTCGCTCATAACACTAATTATGGGTCTGCTACTTTTATGTACCAGGGCATGGGTAGCAGACTAAACTAGTGGAGATAAGTAGAACAGCCATACTTTGTCCTACGATGACACCTCTATGAAAAGGGTCTGTTGAGCTAGTTCATGTCAGGTCATACATGCTGAGGATAACCTAACCGCTCCTACCGGTGCTCTGTGCAGCCTTGACCAGGCCCTTCCTCACAGTGTTCCTGAGCCAGGGTTTCATCTGGGCCAGCTCGTCTCCACCCACCAGCGCCACCACCAGATGTGGAGGAGCAAGGCCCCACTGCTCTGTCAGCATCCGGTAGATCAACACCGGGTCTGTCCTGCTCTGAACCCTCACAAACTGGATGCGGGAGGGAAACAAGGTGGATTCAGAGATACATGTTATTCTGCTGTGAATCCATGTCAGACTCCAATTCATTTTATTATTGGATTGACAAGAAATTGTCTTTTGGATGTGGCTCAGTAATAAACAACAACAAGCAATGTGGTTTTAAGCTGCTGTAGATTTGAGAGTTGTAAATAGAGAGAGCAGAAAAGATTTGGAAAACTACACAACCCAAAAAACATCCCCTCTCTCTCTACTCCCTCCCTCCCTATGTTTCTCCACTATTGAGAAGGGTTGCATTTTACGCACCTGTGATTGACAGGCATATGGATTCCCCCAATCAATCAGGGAAGAAATGCCCTGATTGGTCAGAAATGAGACAGGAGCCGTCGAAAATCTAAATTGGCCACTACAGAGGCTGGCACAATCAACTCGAAAAGATATTCTCACAGCACATTTCACTTACTTATATGCTGATGGATGGCTATGCCATTTCTAAGAAATGACTAAAATAATAGCTCTTAAGTCATACTTACAGCACCTTTAAAAGGCAGGTGTCCAAAATGTCAAGTCACTCATTTTCATTGATGGCAGTGGGAATGAGGGAGGTTTCTTTACGTGTTATTTTTGGCCAGGGGGAAGTGAAAGTCAACATGCAAATGTGCTCTTCCCACCTTTCCCCTTGTGCGAGTAGGGCCGGTGAAGTCGACATCTCCCACTCTTCCAGCGGCCCACTGTCTGTCCTCTATCTCCTCTCTACCAGTCAGGCTTCCTGATCTCCTGGTCAGAACGTCATCTCGAGGTTCACAGCCCTGGCAGCCCAGCAGTGTGCTGAAACCATGGCAACACAGAGGATATGTACTGTAGGTTTGGTGGCATGTGTGAATGGACATGTGCTGAAGATTTGCTTCTGCACATCCTATCTGCAATCACACACAGCAGGCGCCGCAGGACACACCAATGGACACACAAAGCTGTCTCACACACACACACACACACTAGATTAGATTGTATTGTCATTGCATAGTCAAACACAACAAAACTTATATATATATATATATATATATATATATATATATATATATATGTGTGTGTGTGTGTGTGTGTGTGTGTAATACAATCTATGTATATACATGTATATACATAAAACAATATAATAAATACCTCCTACCTGTGTTCCTCTGACCGCTCCAGTACATCACCACACCGCGGACATCGTGTCTGTGAATGAAATGTCTTCTATTGAAAAACAAAAAAATACAAAACAGCAATATATTATTTCCTGGGAATCTAAATGTCATGCATGCTCACACTTTTCCCTGAGTAAATGAGTAGGACAGGCCTCTGGAAGAACCTTTGGTCAATGCAAAGTTGGGAGCACTTTCATTTGCACTTGACATGCAAAGTGAGTTCCTCACTTGCATTTGCACAAGCAGTATTCCCTTAGTGTTTCTACCCATAGCACACAAAGCCCAGAGAGCTATAAACCAACAAAACAATGTTAAACAACAACACTAAGAAAATGTAATATGTAATATACATGGCAAAGTACACAGGTACTTGTTACTTTCCAATTTTGTTTGTCTGAAGTTGTTTGGTTTTTTTAAATGGCCTGAATCAACTGTGTTTTTTATACTCGATTCCATATTGAGTATAATAAAAATCAAATTTAACTACATCACACATGCAGTTACAAGTTATAATTTCTGCTGTGGATGCCAAAAACTTTAATTCATTTCCATAAATTATAGGGATTATGGGCAATAAAGAGCTAATTTTATCTACCACATATATTTGCAAAAAGCTTGGGGTTACTTGTGAACGCATTAATCATTTTCTGAGGATATTATTTGACTACAGCCCCATGTTTAGGAGAGACAGGAACTGCCCATGCAAAGGAGCCAATTTGCATGCCAATGCAATGAGATCAGCAAGCACTACTGCTGCCACACACTTTTCCTTGACAGCCTGTGGATATGTGTGTACGTGCGTGTCTGCGTGTGCATGCCTATGCATGTGTGTTCCTATGCGTGTGTGCATGCGTGTGTGTGTGTGTGTGTGTGTGTGTGTCTGGGCGTACATGCACACACGCGCCTTGTCTTTTTGTCTGGTTTTCTCTAGTTTTATCTGTGTCAGTCTCTCTCTCTCTGCACCTTTGGGTCTTGACAAGAACAGGATCCTCTAGAGAGGAACCCAGGATGGAGGGTGTGTATCTAATACTAACACACGCAAACGTTCAAGCCTGCCTATATAAACAGTCGACAACACAATTACTGACATGGGATAAACAGTATATTATCTTTTGTCTATAATTCAGTCTACAAAGATGGCAAATATGAATGTGTTTCTTAGTTTGATCTTAGCAATTCCAGGAACGATAGAAAAGCTGTATTTACTCACCATAGGAGTATCTTTTCCCCCCTGCATGATGTTTCACCCACACAGGCTTTTCCCTACAGAGAAAAAAATGAGCCCTCTCTGGGAAGATTGTTCTGACCATTATACAGGTGTACAGGTGAGCGACGCCTGTTTCCTCCTGCACCAATCACAGACGGGGACCTAAATATTTGCATATATGTTAGCCACAAAGAGTTTTGCATTGTTAACCTATTCATCATTTCTAGCAATTAAGAAGTTGGTTCTGCTATTGAAAGGTTTTCCTTTGCATGGATAGTCTCAACAAAAAGGCATATCCAAAGTCATATATCCAGTTATAGTAAGTCGGCTATACAGGTATCTTAAATTGGCAGTACAGTATGCCTAGTTATATTAGTAGAATTATTAGTTTAGTAATATTATCATTAGGCCTACTATTCGCAGTTTTTATATAAACTGCACTAAAATGTAATTGGTAGGCCCCCTAGCAAGTAACTATTAGGACAGTTCCTAAGTTAACGTTTGGATATTCCACTTTTTAATGTCCATATTTTCATGATGTCATTCTTTACTTTGATGACCGATGTTTACTTTTGATGGCATGTGTTGCGCTACAATAAACAGGTAGTTCCGACCAAGCAATACGATTGGTCAACTAGACATTACCACGTGGACCTAGCCGCGATCACGTGGGAAATGCCTCATCACTATAGACGGGTTTCCCGTACAAACATGGTTGGATACGCGCGCAGCCAGGGGGCAATAAACCGTTTTGTTCCCGTTATATTAGCGACTACATCATTGTAACGGCACAACAAATCCTTGCCATCTTGACGGTTGTCTGTATGTAGTCCACGCTTTCTGCCCCCTGGGTGCGCACGCATATCTGCTGTGACGTTGCCCAGAAACCCGTCTATAAATATTACTCCGCCGTTGCCGAACAATAAAGCGCTGGTTATACTTCTACGACTGCGTAACCATGGAGACCCCTCGAGCCCTCGCAGTTCTCCGTCGTGGTGCCGGATACGCAATGCAATGTCCCGCCCGCAAAACAAACAAGGTGCAAAGTAAACAAGATTTGACACAAGATTCACACAACATTTCACACAAGTAAACAAGTTCAAAAGGTGTTGGTGACAGGTATAGGCAGACTGACAGGTCACGTGGTGGGGGCTACGTCAGTCAGGATCAGTGGTAAAAGTCAGCTGTTCACGCGCGGGTTTGGTTTTGAATGAAATGTTTGAGATGAGAGGGGGTGGACGGGGGAAGTCCAACTTTGCTGACCGCACAATCTATTGACATTTAACGCACTTTAGCACCGATCACTTTAGGACTATGCTATTATGGATATGGAACGTTTTTAACTTATCTCTAATAAAACCAACAAAACGCAGTACCCATTGTTAAGTGATTCTTTGAACAAGCAGCGCGTCTGGCAAAAACATATTTTCCCGATCTAGCCTCTCGGTGACTAAATAAGTGGTTCGATAGTCGCCATACATTTGTCAGCAAAACTGTGACACAACCACATGGATTGGAGCCACGAAAGGACCCGACATGTCACAAATGGACGCGTGGAGCAACAAAGGAATGCATGATATGCAAACAATGTAAGGAGGACGCGCACAAACAAACAGACAACAAGGACGGACTGAGAGGATAGGCGGTAACGTACCCGACCCGTTCCGTGACTGCTGTGATAATGATTGATTGGAACACTTTGATCTGGTCCCGCCGCTGAGTGGAAACTGTCTGTCATTGTGAATTGTGATATCACGCTGTGTTCGCGGCCCGCCGGGCCAAGCTGTGTGTGTGACAAACTAACGTGCTCTGCTCTGTCTCTGCTATCGCCGATAGCTGTGACTGTTTTATGTGGCTGCTTTGCTTTGGATTCTCTCATTGTGATCATTTACTTGTGCGTTCAAGATGAGTGGAACAAGTGTTGGTTCAGATGTTGGGAAACAGGACATGGGAAAGAGGAAAGTAATTCTAACTGAAAAGGCTCTTGCAAATAAAATTGAGTCCATACAAAAGGAACGAAAAAGGAAAGTGGATGAAATAAAGACTGTGATAAGCTCTATGAAAGAGCTCATGAAAGATGGAAAACATGTTTCAGCTGTTAAAGGGAAACTTGATGGCTTGATGAAATTGTCTCACACCTCTAATGAACTACATGCTTCCTTAATGCCTCTCATTCCTCATGATGAACAAGAAAAACAAACTGGTTGGTTCTCAAAAATCATTAAACGTAAAGATGATTTTATTGAGGATGTTAATGCATGGTTTTCTGTAACCAGACTCAGAGGATCCCCAAGCAGGCCTCTGCTGGTGGCTAACAGATCAAATGAAAGCCCTCTGCTACATGAGGCTGCAGAAGAGGAAAATGGAGGTGTGGAAAATGTGGAAGTGACTGGGCCTCAGTCACATAATGTTCAGGATGATATTCAGCCAGATGACAGCATATCAAACTATAGCAGCCAGAATCATGGTTCAAAATCTATCAGGTCAAAAGTGTCCTCAACTGCATCTACCCGTGTCAGAGCCGAAGCTGAAATGGCTGCTTTAATAGCTCGAAAAAGGTTGCTCGAACAAAAGCATGCTCTTGAGGAAGAGGAAGCCAAAATAAGGCATGCGCTGCAAGAGCAGGAAGCTCGAGTCAGAAAGCAAAAGGAACAACTTCAACTTGAAACGGACATGGCCGCATCGGCGGCAAAGCTTAATGTTTTGAGAACCTCTGGGTCAGGGGTACGGAGTGTTGCTTCTCAGAAATTGGATGGAATGGAAGCCTACTTTGAAAGTGGCCTCAACTTTAATGCAGAGACCTTTGTACGGCAAAATGTTGGAGACGTTGGAAAAGGACAACCTGCAGAGTTTGGAGGCACAAGGCCGAAACAAAGGCAATGTGATGGAAACAAACATCTCCAGAAGACCTCAGCCCCCACACAGGCTCAGAGCACAGTCCCAAAGGCTACAGGAGCCCCACTGTCTCTGCATAGACGCACACAATCTGCTTCCGGAAACATCAGCAGTGAACAGGACACCATGATGTCTATAATGCAAAAACAAAATGACATAACTTCGATGTTGGTGCATCAGCAATGCATTGCTTCACTACCTAAAAGAGACATCCAACTGTTTGACGGTGACCCTCTGCACTATCATGCCTTTATGCAGTCATTTGAGCAGACCATAGAACTGAGGACTGACGATGCTGTTGACCTCCTGCATTACCTGGAGCAATACACCAGGGGTCAGCCTAAACAGCTAGTCCGAAGTTGTCAACACATGACTGATGGCATTGGATATGCTACAGCAAAGGCTTTACTCCAGGAACACTTTGGAAATGAGCACGTCATAGCATCCGCTTATATGGACAAGATCTTTGCATGGCCAGCAATAAAGTCGGAGGATGGAAAAGCTTTACAAGCATACAGCTTATTCTTGCGAGGATGTCACAATGCCATGAAAGATGTATACAACCTATCTGACTTGAACACGTCTGCAAACATGGTCTCTGTGATCAAGAAGCTGCCTTACAAGTTGAGAGACAAGTGGCGAGCGAAGGCATGTGACATTCAGGAAAAGCCTCGGAAAAGAGCTATGTTTGCTGATATTGTGACCTTTATTGAGCGTGAAGTTAGGATCACTACAGACCCTGTATTCGGAGATATACAAGATGCTCCAGTCATAGGGGCCTTCAAAGAAAGTGGTAGAGCTAAACCTGTGCCTCGTCCTAAGGCTAGAGGAAGCAGCTTTGCCACAACTTTCACTACTGTGGAAAGAGATGCTCATTGGGAGAACAGGGTTAAAGATGGACCCGAGAAGACCTGCCTTTTCTGCAAAAAGGGTAGACACACACTGGAGTCATGTTTTCTATTGGAGAAGAAAGCTCACAGTGAGAAGATGGAGTTCCTGAAGAAAAATGGAGTTTGCTTCGGCTGCTTGTGCACTGGGCACATCAGCAAGGAGTGCAGGAAACGTCTGTCTTGCAAGACATGTGGCTCACGACACCCCAGCTTGCTCCATATCCACTCTAAGGAGAATGGAGATCCAGAGAAAGGCAGGAGCAACTCTGACAGAGCAGTGGACAGTGCTCTAGTCGAAGTCCAAACCGGTGGTCTTACTGGGGCCGGTGAGCAGGATTGTAAGCTTGCTATCGTGCCAGTCAAGGTTAAGTCCAGTAAAGGTCAAAGGTCAGTCGAAACCTACGCCTTTCTGGACCCAGGGAGTTCAGCGTCCTTCTGCACAATGGGTCTGATGGATAAGCTGGGACTCTCTGGGAGAAGAACAAGGATTCTTTTACGTACCATGGGCCAAGAGAAGGTGGTTGACAGTTGCATTGCATCGGACTTGGAGGTCGCTGGATTGGACAGTGACTGGTACTGTGAAATGCCGAAGATCTTCACACAACATCAAATGCCTGTTAACAGAGGTAACATCCCACGACAGCAAGATCTGGAAAGATGGCCACATCTGAAGCCTGTCTATCTGCCACAGATAGATGCAGACGTGGAGATGTTAATTGGCTTGAATGTTCCCAGAGCATTGGAACCACTGGAAGTCATCCGAAGTGTGGATGGAGGGCCATATGCGGTCAAAACAATGCTTGGATGGACTGTAAATGGACCCCTTGGAGGAGAGGGCAGTGACGATCCTGTGACTCAGTCTGCAGTTAGCATCAACAGGATCTCTGCTGTCACTCTTGACGAGCTCTGGAACCAACAATTCAAGACTGACTTCCCTGAAAACAGCCAGGATGAACTGCAAGGGCTGTCAAGGGAAGACTCTAAGTTCCTGGAAATGGCTAACGAGACTGTGGAACTGGTTGATGGCCATTATGTTGTTGGATTGCCGCTGAAGGACAAATCAGTCACCATGCCCAACAATCGCAAAGTGGCAGAGCAACGTACTCTCAACCTCAAGGGGAGGTTTGGCAGGGATGCGGCATTCCAAAAAGACTATACTACATTTAAAGACAAGCCTGAAACTCCAGAGAAAATGGCACGCAGATTCCGCAAACAAAGGAAGATGAATGTCTAGCAGGCGTTGGAATTTCTACAGAACATGCACGCAGTGGACTCTGATGGCGGGTCAGACATCGAATTTGAAATGGAAAAGGACAGTGACGCGTCAGATTCTGAGCTAGAACCCGAGCCCGAGTGTGACACGGTCCCACCCGCTGAGACACCCCAAGCACCTCTCTGCAAAAGGGCCCGAACGGAGCCTACTGAGCAAACCCAGAGAACGGAAAGGGCGCGACATGGAACCGTGTGGGAAGAACAATCTGTGGGCGGTGCGCGCAGTGCAGGTAGGCTGCCTGCCCACATGGTTCTCACGGAGACAGCAGGCCCCACACATCATGCAAAAGCAAGAATAGCCAGCCGCCTGGATTGTTTTCTGTCCCTGGTCGACACGGAAATGCTGACACAAATCAGAGACTGTTCTGTTGCCGAGGCCTGCCGGACTGATGCGAAATTGGATTTGACTGTGGATGAACTGATGGCTTTTATTGCTCTTTGCTATGTACGTGGACTATAAGGTGGATTAAAGAGTATCTGCCACAACTACAGGAACGACAGAAATGGACAAAGATCAAGAGGAACTTTGTCCCCGGTGACATAGTGATCATAATGGACGATTCTGCACCTCGCAATTCCTGGATCATTGGGAGGATTACAGAGACAATGCCAGACAGGAACGGACTGGTGCGACAGGTCCGGATCAAGACCCGCACCAGCCTTCTCTGCAGACCCGTGACAAAGATCTGCCTTCTACAGGAGTCGACGGAGTCGTGAAGGCTTCCCTTCTTTTCCATGGATTTGGATTATATTGACTTTTGCCTGACATGACTTTTTTCGTGACTTTGGATTGACTTTACTTTGGGGCGGGTTCGGTTCAAGAAGGATGAAGACCTGCAATGGCCATAGGAATTATGAACTCTCTCCTTGCGCACAAAAAATCGCAAAAAAAGACAAAAAAATGTGAAAAATAGAAGAAAAAAAAAAGAAAATTGTAATTGTATTGTTTTTCTATTATGAATTTATGCGTTGGTAATTATTACTACTGTGTAATAACATGTAATAATTAGGGGCCGGAATGTTGGTGACAGGTATAGGCAGACTGACAGGTCACGTGGTGGGGGCTACGTCAGTCAGGATCAGTGGTAAAAGTCAGCTGTTCACGCGCGGGTTTGGTTTTGAATGAAATGTTTGAGATGAGAGGGGGTGGACGGGGGAAGTCCAACTTTGCTGACCGCACAATCTATTGACATTTAACGCACTTTAGCACCGATCACTTTAGGACTATGCTATTATGGATATGGAACGTTTTTAACTTATCTCTAATAAAACCAACAAAACGCAGTACCCACGCAGCGCGTCTGGCAAAAACATATTTTCCCGATCTAGCCTCTCGGTGACTAAATAAGTGGTTCGATAGTCGCCATACAAAAGGGATAAATAGTTAAGAGGGATAGTTCAAAGGGGATAAATTATAATAAAAAATGAAATGCTTTAAAAGTAAAAAAACGTAATTGCTAAAAACAAACTTTTTACAACCATGTAGCGCAATTTGCCACCGTCTCTTAAGTTATAGGTTCAAGTAGGTCGGGTTGGCATCCTGGAGCTTTATGCGTCCATAGAGCATAGTGTATATGTCGTGCATCGCGTCATCCTGGTCCTCGTTTTTCGAGGACCAGGAAATGATGTTTTTAGAGGACCAATCGCAGCCCTTGCCGTCTCCGTTGTCCGTTGACGGAGTGACGGACAGGCTCTCCGGCGACGTAGAGGGCTCTCCGTAACGCCTGTTACCCACTGCATTCAACCGTCAACGGAAGACGGAAGGCGTGTCTGACGGAGGGGGTGTCGTTCTGATTGGCTGACGGATCCATTTTGGCCTGAAAAGATAAAATGTTCTCAACTTTTCAACGCAACTGACGGAGCCGACTTGACTGACGGAGCCACAATGCATTGCGGCTCAGCCCCATTCAAAGTCAATGGGATGCATTGACGAACGCATCCAGTGGGCAAGAGGGGTAACCGACGTACGGCACTTTACGCAGGAGTATAAATTAGGCCCAGAAAGAGACAGACTGAGAAACACGGCGCAGCTAGCTTAAAAATGCTACGCGGACGTAGTATTTGAGGTTCATCAGACCCATTGCCCCCATGTATTTACAGGCAAACGGAGTTACAAGAAACATTTATATTATTATTATTATTTTAACATTTACGAGGCAATTACCCCCCACCATATTTATCAATACATTTTGATGATTTATTTGGTTGGTAATCAATATTAGACTAGGGTGTCGGGACCGGGGCGTCCTCTCGTGCGGGCTAATATTGCTGCAACCATCCCCTCATCTGGGCCTCTAGATATTAATGTAGGAGTTAACGTCCGGCGCCTTTTTCCGTTGTTTCTCTTTTCTTTTACCTCCGCCTGTCCTGTGATGACGGCGAACAGCGAAGTCAGTAATGACTGACTAGTGGTGGGCGGATCGATCCAAATTATCGATAGTAGGCCTATCGATACCAAGTCGGTATCGGATCGATACTAGCCTGTTGGGATCGATTATTTACTTTAAGTTCCGCTCTTGTTTGCAATGCTGCGGTTTCGGCAAAGAGGAAACAGCCAGGTCACCGGACTCGCTGCTCCTGTGTCAGCACAGAGCAGGCACACTTTGCTTCCCCTCCCCCTCTTCCTCTTGTGTTTAGATGTTGTGCCGTCACGCGAGTCATAAACGCAAAGCAAAAAACTTGATAATAAAGCATTTTCTATTTAATTATAAATTGTGTTCTCATTCTGTCCTAGGTTTTAACTATTTAATAATAAAAAAGGAAACATCACAAAAAACACTTAAGGTCATGAATATTAATTGAGATTTAGCAATTCAATGACGCATCCACCTTATTTATTGAAAAGTATCGGTATCGGTATCGATATCGGCGATACTGGCCCGTATTTACTTGGTATCGGATCGATACCAAAATATGCAGTATCGCACACCACTATGAGTCACTACTTCTGGCGGCAATCCCAAACTGTGGGCCCGCCCACGGGCCCGCCTCCCATTGGACGAGGTCGGCTCGCGGTCTGAGCCAATCAGCGAGCTCGACCCTTTGTATACAAACACAGCCGCGTGCAGGCTCGTGCCGCAGCCGCCCTTAAATAGGACTCGCGGAGAGAGAGACCACTCACAGAGGAGTCCGCAACCCACCCATCCCCTTTAAACCACCAGGACCCAATAATTATTGTACCCCAAGGAAGACCCAAAAGGGGGGATGGACATCATGACTCGTAGGCCTACTCCGGAGAGGGTCACCGTCCCTCTCGTCGGCGGCGTCTGCAGGAGGCTCTTCGGACCGGTGGACCGAGACCAGCTCAGCGCGGACCTGGGTCGCCAGCTGGACGACATGAGGGAGCGGGACCGGAGGCGCTGGAACTTCAGCTTTGAGACCGACCAGCCTCTGCCGGGACGGTACCGGTGGGAGGCCGTGCCCTCGGACCGCCGTCCCGCCTCCTCAGACCCGGGGTCGGCGGCGACGTGCGAGGAGGAGGACAGAAATGCGCAGGCGATAGGTCGCCTGGAGGGGGAGGAGGATGGGGAGGAAGACACAGAAGGGCGTCTGGTCCAGACCAACATGGAGAACTGCTCCGGGGTGTCCAACACGGCGAGGTCCGCGGGCGAAGTCACGCCGGTCCGGCGGAAGAGGACGCACGCACACGCCAAGGCGCCCCAAAGCAACGCGCACATCACAGGTAATCATCACTGGCCCTCAATAGAAATAGCTGCCACATTCTGTTGTGACGGTGTGACCACTGAAGAAAATGACAAAAAACAAAACAAGTATGAGTGTTCATTGTTTTTTGGTTTTTATTTTGCAGATTTCTTCGTGAAAAGAAGAAGGTCGTCGGAGACGAGGCCCCTGAAGTCGTCTCTCAGTTTTCCCAGCGAGCAAGCTCTCTGTAAAGGACTGCGATGAGCTGATGATGATGGGCTGCTGAACCACAAGTATTTTTGGCCTTACTGGCCTACCAGCACCAGGACCTGAGGCACCGAACAAATGGGCTTTTTTTTTGTCTCCATCTAACTAATATCTATGATTTATTTAATTTAGCTTTATGACTGCAATTTTACCAATCAAAGCTTTATTTATTCATTTATTTATGTACTTTTATTTAAACCGTTTTTTTTAATGTTTTGTTTTCTCGTCTGTGTGCACAAACACTTTTGTCAAGCTTTTACTTGTTTTGTTTCCCGGTCTTTTAACTGTGTTTTTCAAAATGTCGGAAAAAATAAAATAAACAGAAAATATGAACATCATGACTGGGTGATTAAGTGGTCTTTTATGCTATTATCATGTATTACCATATGAACATCTCGTTATACATTAATAATGTAGCCTACATCTTACCGTATGCACATAGATTGCATTACACATATCAGATAATAAATGTTCATACTGTGTAAAAAAATAACTTGTAGGAAGAAAGTCTTCATTATGTTATAAAATAATACTTCCCATAATACATTTTTCTCCGGAAGTTGAACTAAAATGCTAGCAACAAATCAGAGATCACTAGAAAGAATATTTCTTTATTGCACTTAGCAAATAAATACAACTAATATAATTACAAATAATAAATAAAGGAAGAAACAAATGATGGAGGGAATGGATGAATCAATCCAAAGTTTTTTCATATTTGAGGGATTAAAATGATCCAGCATGATAGAATATTAAGAGAAATTATATATATATATATATATATATATATATATATATATATATATATATATATATAGATAGATAGATAGATAGATAGATAGATATATATATATATAGTGTTCAACAATTGTTCGATTGTTGAATTGAAGACACCATGGCATGGAGGCATGAGTTAAGAAACAAAGACAACAAAAGGAGAGTGTGCCATGCACACCTGCAAAGAGCCATTGTGGGTTTGTGGGTAATTTGAGGTCTTAGACCCCCCCCCCCCCTCTTTACACTATAGTCCTTCAGTCAACCAGCATGCTTATATGCTTGCTATGGTAGCAGGCCTAGAATTCAATGTAGTCCACACATCGCTTCACTGAACTCAACGTATGTCGAATATGTGTTTGAAATGTTCACCTGCACTCATGAATTAATTACTTTCAGATGCATTTGGATTTCCTAATCCTAAACCACACTGAATTGCACTGAACACACACACACTTACACGCACACACACACACAAATATATACACCTAGAATCCAAGTGAGTGGTAAAATGCAGCCATAGTGGAATGCACAGGGCGATCAGTGGGTGCAACATTTCCACAACAGGAGCAGATGGCTTGTGTTTAGAAAGCCAAGCACATACGCTATATCTAGTTTACAACCAAATAAATCAGAATTCAAACTGTCCCTGTGGGCACTTCGTCATGCACCCACTGTTTTAAATCCCATAAGGACATAGAGCGAGTGTTTTACTTCTGGTTTGACAAGCCCTGAGTACATTGCTAATGACGTAAGCATTAACTAACTAACCATGTTTTTATTGTGTGTGTGAGAGAGAGACTGCAAGAGAGACATGGAGACGGGAAGAGAGGATGGGCAAAGGACATGGAATGGAAGAGTGTATGTGAGAAAGGACGTGTGTGTGTGTGTGTGTGTGTGTGTGTGTGTGTGTGTGTGTTTCCTTGCAAATAAAAGTGCATGAACATGCAGTCATCAGGGAATACTGAAGACTACTACAGGACTCAGTTTAACAATCACCTCTGCAAGACATTACTGTGAGACCAAGATAATTCAATCTTCTTATGAGAATAAATCCCACAGAGGCTGGGGTTCCAAAATATAAAAGAAACTAAAAAATGTGTTTCTTGTAGGCTACTGTTGGCTAATTGGTGACTTTGCTGCAAGGCTAGAGAGTAAGATGACAGCAGTGGCATGTGTTTTCTTTCTGAGTTTTTACTAGCGTTGTTACCGTGTTTGTTTATTGTACCAGATAGAGCCAATAAACACCGACATCCTCACACAGCAGCCTCCCCCCTCCACCCCATCATCCACATAACAATGCTCTCTTGCCCCCACCCCACCTCCAACAAGGCACAAAGGCCATCCACACTTATACACACTTAAGAAGGCGGCGGCCATTGTGGTGATGACCAGAGGCAGAAGGCAGGGTCCAGATGGTCATTTGGTCCTTTCATTCCTCTGCTACTGTGGAGGAATGTCCAGGCACCCCACAGACAGCCAGTGTAGGAGAGGTCACCATCTGCTTCACAAAGGTCACCTGTCTAAAAGACCACTATTAACTGTGGGGGTGGGGGTGGGGGCGTTGGCCTATTGGCCGTTTCCAACCCTCCTCCCCCTACTGGCCATCAAGGAAGCCAATCAACTTACCCTATACCCCAGAAAAGGTTATATATCCCAATCCAGTGCAGGTAATTCATTTGGTTATAGCTTGAGGAATTAGTGTGTATGTATTATAGTACATTATATATTATGTTATACCATGGTGAATACTCGATTCTGATTGGCTGGAGAGGTACATTTCGATACATTGATCCACAGCCAGGACGCAAACAGCCTCATCACCGGTCTAAAAATGAATGCGCTGAACGAAATGTTAAAGGGATAGTTCGGGTTTTAAGACACGAAGTTGTATGGGTTCCCTGTCAGCAACGTTGTGCATCAGCACTGACTTACCCCCCGACAGCGTCCTGAGAGGGGGGATCCAGCCGGTTTCGCGTGCTGGAAAGTTAACGCGAAAGACAGTGAAACGCCTGCGCAGCCTTCAGCTGTCAGTAGCGCGCAGTGGTAGGAATCGAGAAAAGTAGTGCCAAGTGATAACGAGGTTTTAATTTTTCCTGGACAACGTTTTTGTGGTGCAAATATGTCACTCTTTTGAACGCATATGGTTTTGAGAAGAAAAACACTTTACTTTCGTGACCCCAGCAACTTGCCGGACTCTTCAGCATCAAAAACCGGCTGGATCCCCCCTCTCAGGACGCTGTCGGGGGGTAAGTCAGTGCTGATGCACTATGGCGTCAGATTAGTGCCAAAATGCACTCGCGTGATAAAACATGCAGTCGGGCGTATTATATTATTTCACACGCGTAGTTATTACCTGCGGAGTAATAAGGTAACGTTGCCATGTCGTTACAAAGGTCGTCTCTATTTACTGGAGTAATAAGGTAACGTTGCCATGTCGTTACTAAGATCATCTCTATTTACTGGAGTAATAAGTTAACGTTGCCATGTCGTTAAGATCGTCTCTATTTACTGGAGTAATAAGTTAGCGTTGCCATGTCGTTACTAAGATCGTCTCTATTTACTGGAGTAATAAGGTAACGTTGCCATGTCGTTACTAAGATCGTCTCTATTTACTGGAGTAATAAGGTAACGTTGCCATGTCGTTACTAAGATCGTCTCTATTTACTGGAGTAATAAGGTAACGTTGCCATGTCGTTACTAAGATCGTCTCTATTTACTGGAGTAGTAAGGTAACGTTGCCATGTCGTTACTAAGATCGTCTCTATTTACTGGAGTAATAAGCTAACGTTGCCATGTCGTTACTAAGATCGTCTCTATTTACTGGAGTAATAAGGTAACGTTGCCATGTCGTTACTATGATCGTCTCTATTTACTGGAGTAATAAGGTATCGTCCGCATTCCATATGAATCTCATGTTAACTGACATTAGGCATTAGTCAGACATATTTTGTATCGTGTATCGAAAAATAATGCACGACGCGGGGGCAACGCGGAGGGTTCTTAGCTCCGCGTCGTGCATTATTTTTCGATACATGCACACACCTTGTCGTGGATTATCCCTTACACATTGTAGGTGCTACAGTACAATATCGCAAAAAAGTAATAAAAACAATAAAATGTATTATCCTATATAGGCTATGTGAATGACAAGACACATCGATAGTTGACGCAATCTTTAATTCAAAGTGAATATTTCTAATCTTCAATCGATCAAATTAAACAAAACATGTATGAATTATTGATTGGATTCAATTATTTGATTCAACTCAGGGTTTCAAATCATTCAAATCACATTCAAATCAAAACGTTCAATCCCAAGATAAATGATAAAAATAAATGTCAAAACCCATATTGGACTATATTATATAGTATCTTTGTGTGCATGCAATGCACACAAGGATTGTTATCTATGCATTGTTTAACAACAATGCATAAAAATTGTCATCAACGATGAAGGATTTTAAGTAATGTACAGCGAGCTGGTCATTATTGCGAAATATTCCCAGACAGGGTGATGCAGGACTTGAATACAATAAACAAAAAAATATTGAATTAATTTAAAAAGGATTTTACTGCTCCTGCCAAAAAAAAAAAAGTTTGTTAGATTTAATGGTTGGAAATAGCGTCTGTAGCAGCGGTCTGCTATTCAGAAATAAGACCGTAGAATGCCGTAATCATGTAATAATAAAGGATATGCACATATGCAGATGATGTTTTCTAGGTGTCCTTTGGTTTGTGGCATTTGAATATGAAAGTCAAATCAAATGGATGATATTGGTGTGAAAAACGCAGAATCCCCATCCATGATAACAATCGCTATTCATATAAAAACACGTTTACACACTTGTCTTATCTTTTACAGCTCCAATCATATTGCTTTACACAATCAAACAAATATTTGATCCAAAGTTTTCCATTGGATGCAGTTCAAACATAAATTTAATTGTTGGTCTTTTTCATTCCATAGGTCCTCTATGCAACGCCGTCTTTAAACAAAGAAGAGTATAGGTAGAGGGATGAGGGGGGGAGGGTGAAAGGAAGAAAGGAGAGTAGGAGTGGAGGGGGGGGGGGGGATGAGGGAAAGAGACAAAATGGGCCGGAAGACAGTGGGGGGTTGCAGAAGCAGGGGGTTGGTGGGCATAGCAACTGAGAAGACAGAGAGAGGCACGACAGAGAGAGAAACATATAGAATTGTGTTGTCTTTGTTCGTCTTTGATCGCACGGCTACGCCATGTGATTAATAATTAAAAAGGGGATCAATTTTTAAATGGTGCGGCGTCGTGGGTGCATGGGCGGGGGTGGGTTCGGGACAGTTGGGCAGCTCTCAGGAGCTGTCCCCCCGGCTGATGTTGCTGGTGCTGCCAGAGGTTACACTGCTGCCGCTATTGACGACCGCAGGGGTGGAGGTGGTGGGGGGAGCCTGGGCGGTGGGGACGGAGGAGGATGAGGACAGCTGCTCATAGCTGGGCAGCACGCTGTCCTCCTGGCTGGGGAGGATGTTCCAGGCCCTTCCGCCCTGAGACGGCCGCCTGCCCCCCCCAACCTCTGGTGGGTCCCCGCCCCAGCCGCCGGGCGGCCTCTGGTCCAGCAGCAAGGCCAGGGAGTCTGCCACGCGCCTCAGCGTGTGGTCCATGTGCGTTATCTGCAGAGATCACAGTTCAGAACAATGCGTACGACACAACAAGTGTTATAGCATGGAAAAAGAAGAGGAATGACGGCCACAAAAAGTGAGGTGATAATAATGAATCCAGGTCCAGGTGAAGCCCTCTACTTCTTGCAAACACTTGGGCAGAGGGTATTATTGTGATTATATCATGCTGCGATAAAGAGTATGTTACGGTTAGGGAATCTTAGCTTGGTTTGGTAACAAATCAGTTAAGTTAAAATCACAAATAGACTGGTCCACACAGCAATGAAATCGATGGGGGGGGGGGGGGGGGGGGGGAGCATCCCTCCCTCCAAATGCTCTTTGAGAAGACTATAATTTAGCAGCCTAGGAACATGTCCTGTATTCAGAACACGAATGGCTCCCATCAGGTAGACACTACAGGGTTCCAATTAAATACAGGAAAAGATACCTGAATAGGTATCTTAACAACTCTTTCATCGCTCTATCAGTGAATCTCCTAAACTCAGGACATACCGGTAAGCAGGGTGTGAAATGAGGGGCTGTGTTGCATGTCCTCAAATGCACTTATGTCTGCACTTATGTCTGCTATGCACTTTATGTCTGTTACTGCACTATAATTGTATGTATTCTTTATGTGGTAGCCTTTACGTCCAAGACAAATTTCCCTCTGGACAAATAAAGTAATCTTGCATCTTAACGAGTGGGCTATTGCATTAAAGAATATGTACACCGACATGTATCGGCAGTCCGCCTTCCTCAGGGTGTGAGTATTATAGTGTAGTGGACAAAATAGAAGAAAAAGTAATACATTGAGAGCAATATGTGCGTTAGCTAATGCCACCGAGAAGTTCCCAAAGCCCTACCTTCTCCTCCATCCGGTTGAGCCTCGACCCAATAGTGTTTGTGCCGTTGTCCTTAGCTCGCTCTTCAGGGAAATACAACAGTGAGGCAAATAACCAAACAGTAAGACAAGCACAGCAATGCCATCAAAAAGAATACACAGATCGATTCCATTATGCCGCACCTGAAGAGGTCTGGAACAAAGTCTGTTTCCCCAGGGATTGGTCCAAACTTGGGGAACAGATGAGGGATTTGAATCAGAGCGTTGTCAATATGAGTATATAGTGGTCGTCATCTCTCTCACTCCCTCTTTCTCTCAATCTCTCGTGTGCACAGCTGCCATTTCTTTCATGAAGCATCGATCGATCCAATAAGTGCGTGCCAACTGGGAGGGGACACAAGTCCAGTCCGCTGCTATACACTGCAATCCAACCAGCCATCGACTTATCCAGTCATCCACTTACCCATCCAAAGATCGCTACATCTTTACCTTCAGACGAGAGAAAAAAAAGTACACTGTATACAAGATCTGAGTTCACCGTCTCTGCAGCTCCTTGATCCGCACCATGAGGTTCAGGTGGCCTTGGGAATACTGCTCGATCACGTCTCGCACGTCATATGGTTTACGCGCTTGCTGTAAGACAACATCCACCAATAGCCATGGAGCTTGGCATTATTTTTTGCTGAATAAGTTAATTGCAATATCTTTTGTATATGGGCTCTAGGCACGGGAAATATGGGGGCTTTTTACTTTTTATTTGGCGACTCCCCTTCTTTTAGTTGGTGTTTGGCTTAGTATGTGTATTTTTTTATAGAGTTAAATGGCACAATAAGTAGGATTTTCCTAACAAAAACTATGTATAGACTCCCTCCCAATCATCACTTATGACCCACTTGAAGTGTGTGGCGGTGTCTGTATCTTCACAGACCCTGTCCACTGCCTGCATTTTCATATTTTACTTTGTTTCTGGGCATCAACCTTTGGTCAGCCGGTAGCCCCCAGCCAATAGCGTGCAGGGTGTGAGGTGGGACTCTAAAAACGTAGCGACCAGGTCCCAGATCGTAAGCACGCATCCAAGAGGAAGCTAAAACAATGGCGGACACAGTGCAGAAAAAACGAAAATATAGCGAGGTGAAACACCAAGTGGACAAAGCTCGTTCCAAAACGAGAGTCAATCTTGGGGTTGGCTTTTACTCGCTGGGAAGCGCTTCTGGTGTCCTTCAGCCAGGGAGGAGGGGCCAACTTTAATGTTGTGTTTACAAACCGCAACGGACAAATCTTACTCATTGTGCCTTTAAATCATGCTGAAAGTATTATCCGTGCATTACATTAAATATTTTTTCAATGAAAAGGGGAAAAAAAACAAAAAAGAAACAGCGAAAGACTATTCATGAAACAAACAAAAAATACTGGCAGTTACCTGGAATTTCTTCTTGGCGACGAAGTAACGCATCCTCTGAATGACTCGGATGGCCCTTCTGTGACTGTCTCTCATGCTGTGTGGGAGATTTTAAATTACAAATTTGAAATTAATTCAGATGATTCATTAAATTCAATCAGATGCTCAAAATCATCCCTCCACAGCATTCACAGACACACAGATTCAGACACACATTCTGTCTGCACCGCCATGACAACCAACTCCCCTCAGGATGCAGATACATGTCACTCTAACTCAAAACCAAGCCTGCCACATCAAGCTGTCACCACCTCCACCCATGGGCTTTGGAGGTGGTGTGTCTTTTCAATGAAGGTCGACTCAATCAGGATTTACTCATTGAGTGGACCCTTGTATTGGAAATTGTAAACTGATTTTAACATGCATTTGTTTGTTGCCTTGTACTTGCATGTTATCTGTCTCACATGTCTTAATGCACTGTAAACTTAGGCTTAGACCAATATACTAGAGAAATAAACACTGAAACATTTTATTTGAATTTCATTGAAAATGAAAGTTTGTGGTTATATATATAAAATCCAGACACACATATATATATATATATATATATATATATATATATATATATATATATATATATATATATATATATAAAATGCCTCCATGATGGGTTCTTGTTCAGAATAAGCAGCCTGGTGGACCAATGCATGTACACAAGATGCAGTGCATACACGACAGCGTCCATAGAAAAGTATCCAGGGCTCTATTGTATTGTTGTGTGATTTATAAGGAGCAGTGGCCTGTCAGCATTTATGAACTTAAGAATACAATGAATGGCCATAAGCAAAGGGGGAGGGAGAGCTAAACAGAAAGAAATGGAAAGAGGCCATTTATCTTGTGGCAGCAGCATCTTTCTTTGTCAATTCTAGTCTAGTACAGTGACTGTACACACACACACGTGTGTGTGTGTGTGTGTGTGTGTGTGTGTGTGTGTGTGTGCGCACAAAATTAATGTTATTAGGTGTGCAAAAGTATAACAACCATCTATATTTAATGCACACTGCAAATAGTGATTCATTATTTCTTGTGTATGATGGGGTTGTATTCCACTTTGTGCTTTGTGTATTTCACATGTAATATTATTGGAGAGTAAAGAAAACACGTAAGCAGAGGGCGAAAGGTTTCCTTCTATTGTCAATATTATTTTCATCCCAATATGGCAATTTTCCGTAGCCATTTTGCGTAAGGTTTTGATGTACAAAAGCACTACATACCTCTACTAAATACTATCCAACAGAGCAACATTTTGTAAAGGTCATGTTTTCTGCCTTGTTGTTTGTTCTGTTTGTTGAAACAAAATTGAAGACTTGACAAAAAAAAGAAAAAATGTTTTCCTGATGAGATTAGGTCAGAAAGTCAATACCAAGTGACATTTTTCGTGCACCATAAAGCACTGAGAGAATTGAGAGTTTAAATGACTGCACATCTCTACTTTTGCCATTTCTTCTTCGATGTAACAGGTCAGGTGCAATGTCAATAAAATGCATTTGTCATACAAAGGGCTTTGCTTTGATTTAGAAAAGGAGAAGCTAGTTGAGTGTGACAGGTGTACGGTATTGGATTGGGTTATGGGCACATGATGCGCCCCGCTTTCAAGAAAGAAAGAGCCAGATCCAAGCCAGTGGAGCACAAAACTATCTGGGCCACAACAACATCACTGCATGCTAATCTCATTCCGCATCATAATTCCATCATTTCCAAGGGGCCAAACCTAGTGGGACATATTATGCACACCGTTTATTCTATTTACAGATCCCCTCCATGCTATTACGGCAACCCAACTCCCTCGCCCCCCATCAACTCATATCAAGTGCTTATTGCCTATAGAACACCACCGGGGTGCAGGAAATAAAGGAGACCCTCTATTGAAATGATTGGCTGTTACATGTTACATATGGGATATTATACATTCCACATAGTATAATATTATAGGCAAGCAGGTTCAACCCAACAAATGCGAAAATATTGCTATGCTGTAGTGACTCGTGATTTTCGGTTTCTTGCGGTTAGGTTTCTAATCTTACACTACACTAATCACTAATTAAACTTTAATTGTGTTTATCAGTTGTTTTCATTTGTTTTTGTTTGTGGTAAAAAACGTTTCTGTTCACCAGCCAAAACACATCAAAACTCAGCGCCTGACAACCTGCAACCTTTCAACTAATTGGGTGAGTGCCGGGAATTGACCGCCACTAAGCGTTTGGATCAAATGGACTAAAATAATAAAAGGTAAAATCCCCCTTATTGGCTCCTACCAATGCACACAGACTTACTGTGACACGAACGACACAGCCTCCAGCTCCACCTCTCTCTCTGCCTCCAGCTCCATGTCATCTGCATAGCTGCTGTTCCTGCACAGAGGAACATCTAGCAGCCCTGCACTCTTCTTTACTGTGCATTCACACACACACACACACACACACACACACACACACACACACACACACACACAGTAATGGTTATTAGATGATGGGCTGCTCTGGGCTGTAGTATAGTCTGGTAAGTGGTACAATGCATTAACACCTGAAGACTACAAAGGTGTGAAAGCAACCCGGATAACAGACACACTTAAATACATATGTGGTTTCCAAGTAAGGACACAAAGGCATCGACGCATCAACATGCAGCCGGTTTATGTGCCACTCCACAGTGGATATAGAACCATGTATTACTGTCACAGTATGCACCAAAACATCAGAAGAACTGAAAACCTTTGTCTACTTATAGTACGTAAACATGTAGGTATATTTCACCTAGATCATATTTTATAGTCACACAATTATAGTTATTATTTAGAGCAAAGGACACAAATGGCAAAGTCCCAATTCCCAATACCAAACCCATTCAAAAATATCCTTTATCACTCTATATGACTCTCAAATTGTGTAATAATTCATTGAATTGAATCATCTGAATCATATGCCCTGCACTTACAGCACCTATAGGGGCGGTTTCTTAATTGGCTTTGAAGGGGGATCTCAGGAGACTGGCGGTGCATGGCTACTGTTTCCCTCTGCTGTGGTTTATGGAGACGGAGGAGGATAGATAATAACATGGCAGAGTGCTGAGAGAGAGAGAGAGAGAGAGAGAGAGAGAGAGAGAGAGTACCTGGAGTTGGCAAACTGAACTGGAGGGAGGATAACGACGGCCACGACTGCTGACCATCTAACGCAACAGAAAAACAACAACAAAGTGACAGCAGGATTATGATCCACAATAACAGTTTTTATTTGAAAACATTCATGGTCAGACCTCACAATGCCTTGGCTTGATAGTGATGGAAGGGGTTAAATAACAATGATTAAATAGTACAACGTTTATCTAATGGCAACCAAAATGATTTGGTTGCCTGATATTTTTTATTGGGTATTATTATTTACAAAATTTACTATTAATCATTTGACTCTTTTAGGTAGTTAAAAATCACAGGTTCTGGGTTCGTCAAATGATGTAGTGAATGTCCATAACATAAAAAACATTAGTGTTCAATCCCAAAAAACCTACATTCAAAGTAAAACAAAAAAACAACTAACAAGTAAAAAACACAAAATACTAAAATTCCCCAGTCAAGACACACAGGTATGCACATCAGGACCATGCTGCCAGAGAGACAATAGGGTTGCACAACAAGAGTGTCAAAACAAAGGGTGGGTAATGATAAGTGCAGTGACAATGACAGTGCTGGAGTTTTGTACAGAAAATAGACACTAACAGCAGCTCACCGAAGTCTCCCAAAGTGTACCCTCCTGCTGCACAGCCGGGGAAAAGACAATGCAGTTTAATGCAATTTACCATAAAACAAGGCAAAAATGGAAAGAAGCGATGCATTGGTTGAAGGGACAGGTCATACAAATGGAAATTACCTTCAATGATATGTGTTGTTTTGTTTTATTATTATTATTATTATTATTATATACCAAAAAATGGCTTCAACAAAAACAAACTAGTAAACTGTAATTCTTAAAGGTTAGAATTCAATTTTAACTTGAATACATTCTTTGGAAAAATGTTTGGTTAATTGGAATGTGCTTCAAACAGTATCTATATTTGCCGCTTTACATTGTATGCGTCACATTCACTAATGCACACACTCACACGGTGTCAAACATGCAAAGCGATAGCCAGCTTGTCAGGATTTAAGTGCTGTGTTTCCAAGGACACCTCAACACTTCAGCCCTGCAGGGCAGAGGATTAAACTATAACCTTTTAGTTGTAGATGTAGATGTGTAACTACTTCCTCTAAAAGTGTTCTTATAGGATAATATAAAAAAATGCTAATATTTGCTTTATAGTCGTAATTTTCAACAAACTATTAAATTGGCTTGTGTTCCATGCACAATTGCTGTCAAGAGTTTCATTTAAATTGTGATCTAGCTTTGTCTTGGTGTGTTTTTATATTAGATTAAAATTTCGGCTGTTTATAATTAAAATCCCAACAATAAAGTCTTTGTTTGTTAAATTACAGAAGGTATCTTCTCAGCTCTGGATGGTATCCTGGCTCAGGATTTGTTCTTGTATATAATGTGATCTGTTCATGTTTTTCAAAGATAGAATTAAGCATACACATTTTAATAAAATATGTATCATTAAAGGATTACACAAAAAGAAGAAGTCATGAACATAACATGAATTAACATGACGAATCAACCACAAATCAATTCATTCAATCAGACATACAAAAAAAACGTTCAAAAAGGACGTTTTTCTACAGACCAAAAACCTCATATTCAACAACCGTATCACAGTAACCATCAGAGTCATATTCAAGAGTAGTGTTCATTACCTGTGCCTACAGTGCTGTACACGTCCGAATTCAGCTCCCTCCCGCTGTCAAACACATCGTAGGTAATGCTGGGGATGGTCTGAGAAACAGGGCTGGACATGGGACTGTTTTCCTTGTCAACGCTCTTCAACTTCCGCCTCACCTTCACCTGTTACGTTTCAGTATGCAAGTATTCCAATGGTAGAACATGTATACAGTATATGCATATTCTATGCATGTCTGGAAATACAATTTTAATGAATTATCTCATTGATGCTGTTGTTTTGTGTTATTTATTCAATACCAATACTTTCTCTTTTCCCCGGTAGCAGACCAACCGAATCACTATTCTACATTTTTTTTCATAATAGTATTATTGTTCAACAGAAACTAATCTAAAACTCCAACTAGACCTAATTAATGGACACTTTCATAAACAACACTTAACACTTCACAATGCGTTAACAATCAGCTTGAATATTAACATGAAAGTGGCCGCTCACAGATTTCTTCTGCTTGGGGCTGGTCGCTGAGCTTGGAGGTAGAATGGGTCTTTTCCTCAGAAACATCTTAAAGGTTGCAGAGTCCGGGTTCTCCACCGCAAAACATCTCCACGACGTCTGAATGTTGAAAAAAATAAAAATAAAATACCAGCCGAGATCTGTGTGATTATCGATGTGTGTGTGTTGTCATGGTGACAGCTGAAGCACCTGAATTAGACAGGCGGCCGCGGGTATCTGTCGGTTGAAGTGTTTCTGTCTTTGTTTCTGCTGCACTTTCAGGGCAAAGCCTGAGCCTAAAATCCCCTGTAAGCGACATAAACACAACTGAAAAACGCCATTCATAATATGCCACTCATGCCTTATAGCCAATATGACAGTATCACAAAATAAAAAAAAGATTGCAAGTATTTTAGAAGGCAGAGCACCCGTTCAGCTTATGCTTCTCCGAGAGGATGGTTTCGATTGCACGGGCCGATGCAGAAATGCAATCAGCATTGGTTTTGAAGTGTACACTTCGGAATGACAAAGCAAGCCCTGACTGATGAGCGGAAGGGCAGCCCTTCACCACTTATCGGCTTGAGATGTTTTATAGCCATGAGCACGGAAACCATTCATCAAACCAAAACAGCACTTTTAGCCTTTGGCAGCATGAGCGTGTTTTTTTATTTATTTTGATTGAGGTTCAAAACAAATTTCAAAGTAGTATGTAATGGACATCTCTGCTTTGCGCGTGTTTTGATTTCAAAATAATGGGTCCAGACTGGATTTGTGTTTTGAAGGCCAGTATGATGTCTGGTATCCAAAATCTCTGTCATGCCTTACTTTAAAGAAGTGATCATGTAACAGATGCAACTTTTACATTACAGACATCATAACTGTCAGGAATAGATCATATCACATCATCTTCATATGTCTGGGTGCAACATATATTGGTCTCCACTTACCGCCGGCAGGGCAAAGAAGGAAATGGCAAACACGGAGAAACAAGATGCAATCGTCTTCCCGATCCATGTTTGTGGAACTTTGTCTCCATAGCCTATTGTAGTGACCGTCACCTTGAGACAATGCAGAAGCTTTGAGTGCCAAACATGTGATCATAAGCTGTTTAAAACACACAACAACAGTGGGTGAGTATGTCTTAAACCACTGCCTTTATTATATTGCTTATTCTAAATAATTGTATGTATTGTACTGTATTGCTGTGGTGGTCTATGGTTGTTTTTTCTGTATTTTAAAAAATGATGCACAGAAATATTGTTCTACTCTGTGAATCATACTTGCGGTGCTTCAATACACACTGTGTGTTTGTGTGTATGCAATAATGTGTTAATCATTAATTAATAAATAATTGCAAAGTTCCATTTTGACTTAACACACGATTTTTCATTACAATATACAAAACGGCTACTCAATGTAATACAAAACAAAACATGTACTGTATTGATTGGCTCAGGCACACGTCAGCCTTTGTGTGGTCCGATAGGAGAACTGTTAAGTGGTCAACACATGTTGAGCGTTCAGCGTCAGCGTTGCCAATGAATTCCTATGGAGTTGAGCATTGAAGCCCAACCTAGCGTTGACGCTACTCTGGGCGGACCGCTCGTATTCTCTACCTTGACATTGCACTCAAAGTTCAAACACTTTCAACTTTGACCCGGTTCACGCTGACCTCTCGAAGCACATCCAATCAGATTACAGCTTTGCTTGACGTCCTGAAACCATCAACATCTAAGTGGCTTTCTTCATTTCTAAACCTAAATACATGTTTTATGAGTAAAAAGCGTTGAACTCCCGTCTGTTTGGCTGGCTATATTCCGAATGCCCAACCTAGCGACGCTCATGACGTGTTGACCGCTTGGGAGAATCTAGTTTGTTGTGACCGACGTCCGGTCTTCTCACCACGCCCCACCACAGTGCGTCAGCGTAGCTGCCAAACTCTGTGACTCCGTTGCTGTCCACAGCATCCTTCTCTGCCAGGTACACAAAGTATGAGGAGAAGATCAGCCCCAGGAAGCCGATGTATAAGGTGGTGATGAGCTCCTGGAATACACACCGACCACACTTTTTATTTTTTTTATTTTACCAGGGACAGTGCACATCAATGTGCCAGAGTTAGCAAATTACCTAATTTTCATCTGTAGTCCCTTGGCAAGTTATTACAAATTGGTGGCCTAATATTATCAATACAGTGCTTCAGCAAGCACTACAGTAAATTACAACACAACATAATACAATACATAAATACATTACAAAAGTAACAGATGTATGTAAAAACTGTGAGAGTAAGATTGCTCTTGATTGCAACTTTGGTTTGCTTCCAGTCATCTCTTAAGTTTATGTTTAAAGGTTAGGCAATTAGCGCTGTCTCTTAATTCAATAGGAAAGTCAAAGACATATCTCAATAGACCCTTATTCACAGAGGTGTCATCATAGGACAAACACAGGTGTCGCACATAACACTAAGTTTGGCTCTGCTACTTTTATGTACCAGGGCACGGGTAGCAGACATCTCATCACTAGTCTAGTCTACTACCCGTGCCCTGGTACATAAAGCAGACCCATAATAAGTGTTATGAGCGACACCTGTGTTGATGGGTCTATGATTAACGCTGCTTGACGGGCACTCAGAGAAAAGTATTGGCTGAAGGGGAAAAAAAAGATTGAAAGCTGTGGCATGTGAAAACATGCTATTCTTATCATGGCAGTGATGAACCCAACATGTCGGCCATTTGGAGAGTGAGAATGTGTGGTTATTGACATGTTTATACATGGACCTTCTCAAAGTACAACGCTCCCAAGGTGTCTCAGATAGCACCAAGGACAAGCAGCAACTGCCAATTTATTCAATGACTGGGCTTGAAAGGATGCATGTCCTGAAAGCCAGGACACCCACTAGCAACCAGATAACAACACAAGTCAAGGAAATTTACTGCAACATAATAAAACAAAACAAAAAATGAGCCAATTTCCCCAACAGAAATAATTGCAGATTAAAGTGCCTTTAGACAAGGCACTGAAAGTGACAACATCACTCAGTGTGACATTTTCAATTCCCATGCATTATCAGAAAACATCGCAACATTGTTTTCTCCACCCCGGGCTTTGTAATGGTCCCGTTCAAAAGAACACAACGATGGGCACCTCTAGATACATGTAACACAACAGTGGCCATTAATGACATTTACACAGTGGCTTTTCTAACTTCATAATCACACACAATTATTGCTATTCTTGCGAGCTTGTTCAAGCGAGAATAGCCACATTTGTTTTGTGTCAAGTCATGATCATATAAATATGAAGAGAAGAGTACAAAGCAAAACCTTCTGGACTGAAAGCCTCCAGCATACTGGGGGGGGGGGGGGGGGGGGGCGGCCGCACACACACACACCATTAAAAACAACAAGAACAGAACATGTTGGGTACCTGGCGATGGATAAAGACCACAGAGCCCAGCAGCCGCCAGGTCCCACCCTGGCGGTCCACATGAAGCATGCGCAAGATCTGCAGGAAGCGAATCCCCCTGGAACAAGTGTTTCACTGTTCAAATATTGATGTTCTGAGCCACAATATGATGGCTTACTTACTCTTGGACGCTAGGTAAAAAATACATGCACAGACACAGACACACATAGCATGCACGCACGCAGACACCCACACAAGCACACGTATGTACACACATGCACACACACACAAGTTTAGCATACCTGACAGCAGAGGTGGCAAATACCTGGCCTTTGGAGCCCACTGATAGTACGACTATTGAGGCAACAACTACAATCAAATCTGTGTGGAAAAAGTCGACAGTACATATTATGATAAATCATTATAATAATGACTATTATATTGATTTTGGCATGCAGGAAACCATTTACATGCAAGCTTGTGTGTGTGTGTGTGTGTGGATGGGTGTCAGCATGTGTGTGTTTGCATGTGTGTGTGTGTGTGTGTGTGTGTGTGTGTGTGTGTGTGTGTGTGCGTGCATGTGCGTGTGCTTACCTATAATTGATATGGGTTTCCTCGCAAAGCGCAGTCTGCCACAGAAGCCGACATATTTACTCCGGCACCCCGCTGACCAAAGTCGAACAAAATATTCCACTCCGAAGAACACCACAAGCACTATCTCCTGTCAAATTAATATATGACAAAAGAGACAAGGAGGTGGAAGGCAAATATCAATCAAAGGCTGTATCATTGTTATTTTCCCTCCAACACCCCCCCCCCTCCACAATCCTGGACAATGAAATGTATTTCTTTTAATCATATGATGTACACCCATGTGTGACAGATGCATCTTTTTCTTTTTTACTAAAACGAAGCTTGGGACCGACAGCCTGTTTTAAAAGCCTCACGTCTCTCTGAAAGGAAAGATAGGTGGTCGGCAAACTGCACAGCATTGCAGCATTGAATAAGCAACACAGCTCCTTTTCACAGAGGCATCATCGCCGGATAAACACACAGATGACACTCATAACACTTATTATGGGTCTGCTCTTTTAACCTTTTTTATGTACATGTTTTTTAATGTACCTTTTCTTTTTTTTATGCAATGGAAGTAGGTATCACACAATGACCATGTGCCCTACATACAAGTAGTTAAACCCATAATTAGTGTGTGTAATTACTTTGTGTATGTGTCCTCTGTGAAATGGGTCTATTCAGAGTGACAAAGCTCTCTTCCCCCTGCCGTTCCTCGAGGCTGGCCAGGCTGCGTTCAAATCGCATACTTTTTCTTTTTACTTTTAGTACGTACTGCAGCTCTCCTTACAAAGTACTTACTGTTGCATACAGTATGCATACAATTGGGACAGGTGATTTAACTGATTAGCACACCTGCAACAAGAGACATCCGTACTCTCTCAGCAGCTCAGTCAACGTGACATATCTTCTGCTGTGCAGAGGATTGTGGGTCAGAATAGCCAGAAAAGCCTGCTGGCTAAAATGTGACTGGATGTAGTAGGACATACTAAATAATAATAAATAAACAATACTATGTATTGGGACATACTAAATATTTTTCTGGCATACTAATTAGTATGGTAGTATGGGCATTGTAATGCAGCTCTAGTGTTTCAGATGTCCTGGTTCACAGATTGGCTTTTGCTCTCCACCATTATCGCTGTCAACACAATTACGACGCGTGTCGATTAATGAACTGCAGCTCAAGTGAGGACTGGAGTGCCTGGGAGCCTCACTGCCTGAGTGTCCCCTGACATATTTGACTTAACTTGACTGATAGTAAATCAATGGCGTTTCCTTGGATTTCCACCAGTCACATGATCCAGTCACAGTGATTAGGAGACAAAGCATTGCATAAAAGGGCCTTCGCTGCAGGGAAGCCAATAGGCGACGATTGGAAATACTTTTTCTCCTCAGTCGTCAGAGATTACAACATAGAAGAGGATATGCTAATATGAATTTCAAATGAAAAGCCCCCCCACACAGAGTTTTATACTTTAGGAGGCCGTTATAAAATGCGCATATCGTTTTTAAATCCCCATTGTCCGGCGGTTGGAGAAGGGAGCGCTTGAACATCAAACGTAGGACTTGTGCCTGCCACACTCCTAGCCCTCAAGATAAGCTCTACATCGTCCCCCTTCCCTTTGTCCTCGGCAGCTTCTCTCTCAGCATGGCTAACGGCAGAAGTGCTGAGTTGTCGTCTGTCATGCTAGTGACGGATCACATGACTTCTGCTGCTCCACATCGCGTCTCTCCAGGTCTGCTTTTTTGTATCATTATTTTTGTTTTATTTTATGACATAATGTTCACATCTTAATGCCAAACGTGTCCACGTTGAAATGTGAAGAGCAAGCCACATGTCGCAAACCATTATTAAAATGCTTTTTGAAATGGCAGCATTTAGATCTGATGACTATATAATTACTTTGCAACCCACACACATTACATAGCTATTTTTGACATATTGTGATTTGTATTTGTGTAAATAGGCTATGGAAACAGTGTTATAATGAACACTTCCCAAGGGACCAACAGGCTGTTTACCATCTCTGCTTTCATATGAAAGAGGGGGGGGGGGGGGTTGTTGCTATTGCGCCTTATGAGAATGACGAGTAAAAGAAGCACTTCAACGGGCGAGAAAAAGATGTGTTTCTAGGCTTTAAAATGGAGATTAGAGTAGCAAGATGTTGGAAATAATTCAATTAAATTATGTCTAAATGTAGTGTAAGAAGTTAATTATATTTGTGTTTGTTTTTTAAACAAGCCCATACTTAGCACATGCAAATGCACTCGCGTTGATGAAGACGAAATTCCCTCGTCGCCCCAAACCCAATCTATTATTCTAATTATTTTTTTTTACATGAGTGATGGCAATAAGCAGGCAAGGGTGCATAGTGGGTGAGTCAAGAATTACTTAATTTGTTGCTGCCACCTGGTGGAGTTCATTAGAGCATGCACTAAACTATCACAATTATCATCTGAACGAATGGAACCAGCGGCAGACTTGGTGATGGAAGAGGAAGGTTTCTGGGAAGACTACTGGCTGGCTACTCACCACCCAGAAGAGAGTCTCATGAGCTAGGGTCTGGTACTGGTCTATTGTTGACAGCACACTGAGAATCAGACAGGCTAACACGATGAGAAACCTGCAGGACACACACACACACACACACACACACACACACACACACACACACACACACACACACATCAGGGACATACATCGCTGCACTCGCAATATTTATATTTGTAGTATGCTATAGCGTTATTTGCAGCATTATCTTCATCATCTTAAATGAAAATACTGTAAAGACTGAATGAATAGCAGCGACAATAATTCTATAGATTTGACAGATAACTTAATATTCAATGTTTGTGTTTGAGTATACATTTTTCAATAGGGAGTATCTAAAGTATCTTGACAGCATTTTTAACCAGCACAAATAACCATGAATTAAAAGCGATGACAAGATTGTTTCTCACAGTGCGAGGAAAGATTGTCATGGCAATATGTTTCAGGAAATGTGTTTTTTTAAATTGTATATTTGCAGATCTTGCAGATATTATGTAATTTCATGTACAAAACAAACCAAAGCAAGGTTTAAAACCCAAGGACAACATTCAAGCCTGAGAAGCCTTTGCATACACACACACACACACACACACACACACACACACACATACAAGGTCAGATTTCAACAGAAACAAGTACGCTAGTCTTGCGCTACCTTTAGATAAAACATTTTATAACTAGAAGATAAGGCTTTGAGGTTCCGGAGCAACACAGTATACTTAATATAATATAAATAACCATCTTGTATTCTTTACCAACAAAAAGATAAGACCAAAGATAAAATATACATGTTGGTTAATAATAATCAAACCACAACATAGAATATGCAGCAACATGAACAAGGTTAGCGATCCGTGCATTCAGTTGGTTCACAAAGCTTTGCTGGGGGGAGGACAGGGCACAAAATTAGCACCAGCCACCAGCTAAATGCTGGTAAAATACGCATGTGGCTGGTAGATTTGCTTCACTCAAGAGCCAGAGTGGCTGGTCAAATTTAAACATTCACTATCCATTTGGCTGGTGGATAAAAAAGTCAAATTTGCACCCTGGTGGAGGAGGGTTGAATCAAGCTTTATTTAAACCTCGGAGAGAGAAGGGTCAGATACAGAGAAGAGAGGCTAACATGATGTAACAGATGTTACTCTACAGAAACGGTGACACCGTGTTTGTATGCTGTGTGCGTCCTAGCCTGCTGATGGTTTGCGTGAATGCAGACAGAGAGAGAGAGAGAGAGAGAGACTTGACAGAAGGTATGCACTAGAAAGGGAGTTTCTGTTTGTACCACGCAGCATGCTCTTATCAACGAACACGGAGGTGTTGTAGTTTATTGAAAGTTGACCCGTTTATCCAAACACCACTGAGAGAGGAGACGCGAACAAAACCCCCAATGAGAACAACCCCCAGCGTTGACATTGTATTTAGGGCAATCTGTAGCAGGCAGCTACAAATCATAAAATAAAATTGTGTTGTGTCTTCAAGAAGAGCAGCATAATCAAGAGTCACTGTAGACAAGACATCCGATGGATTTATGTCAGTGACTCACTGGTTTATTACCGAGTGTTAACGTTACAATTGTACCTGTGCGTCGGTGGGGGCGTCGTTGTGACACCCACAGTGACCATGCCTGTACCAGAACATTTATCTATTGACACCAGGACCCAGTGGACAAGACACAGACAGCCAGGGGCTGGGAGAGCTTAAGAGTTCTTCTGAAGTGGAGAGGAAAACCCATACTTCATATTTAACCTTGTGTTGCAGTTGTGTTGCCATATCTGACTTTATCTGAATTGATCTATCTTTGATATCTATATAGATAGATAGATAGATAGATAGATAGATAGATAGATAGATAGATAGATAGATAGATACAGAGAGACAGACAGACAGACAGACAGACAGACAGACAGATAGATAGATAACAAACACTATGACACCACTGTGGATATATATTTATAACAAATTGCCATCCCAAATGTCACAGGAAATTAGCATAGGATTTCACACTGTTACAGAGTTTTCATACCTCAACTGTCTGATATGGTTTCATGAATTTGTGGATTATAGATTCCTTCCTTATAATAATGGAAATAGACATTCTAAATCCCTTTCCTTACAGCTTAGTTTACAAACTGCTGAACTGTCAAAATGGTATGGCCCACCAATACAATAATAATATAAAAGTAATAAAAGTATAGCCCACAAGAATGTAGTAATGAGAAATGTATGCTTAATTCTGACATATCCTGCCGCGTTCCCTGAACTTTGCTGAGTTTGAAAAGAACTTGAATATCATTAATGTGTGTGCAAATGTAAAAAAAACAATTTCTAAAGGAATCCTTGAGAACACGCAACCACATGCACTATCACACACACACTTGTACATGCAGACGCACATGCACTGCAACCACCCCCTCTCACCACTTCCACACCCACACCCACACCCACAGGGGTAGTTGTGATAAGGCTGTGGGTCCCTCTGAAGCGTGTTCTGGGTCACTGATAAGGCTGTTCTTGTTCTTAAATTTCCCTGACTTCCTCCCACTCACACACACTGTTAAAACAAAGAAGCAAAGCAATCTAAAAACCCTCTGGGCCATTCAAAATCCAACAGCAGACCTTTTTTTTCACCTAATTATGTCAATGTATTTCAAGAGGTGTGCCTACACACAGAGATAGTTTGCTATGCTAATGGCGGTGTAAGACCTAGTGAGCGGATGACACATTTTAGTCATTGCTAGCAAATGCAAAACAGTTAAGGGACACTTGAATAAGACTGTTTGCCCAGTTGCACATATAACATGTGTGCATATAATGTGTGCAACTGTATTGTTATTAAAGCCATGAAAGGAAAATGTACTTTTTTCTACCTTGTTAGCTTACCCCCAATGATATTAATTAATAGTCTAATTAACAAACATCACACACAAAAAATCACTCGAAAACAAACAAAAACAAATCACATTTCTTTCACTTATTTTACATGAAAATCTAATAACCAGAACTTCCTTTTAACGTTTTTTTAGTGTGATTGATGCAATTTAGAGCCCATTGGGGCCTGGTCTACTTTGAAAGTTAGCAGAAGTTAGTCCTCCCACTGTAGCCTCTCCATCAAACCCACCCATCACCAAATCGCCCTAGTTTCCCTTGGACACATTTTACGTTTACTTTATATTGTGGCAAGCAAAACCCTTAAACCTAACACACACACATCATTACTCCCTTATGTCATTTTGTGTATTCATTTTAACATCTGTATTATGGTATTCATTATTTATTGTACTATTTTGTATCTGTATTATATCTACGGTGTCCTGTTATGATCCCCACCTTGTAGCCTTTGACATGTTTCTTAAATTGAAAATGTCTAAAACAAAAAACAAAATAAAGATCATTGCATAGTGGGCAGGCTAGGTTTTAATTTGCTCATGTGTTAATGAATATTTCACATATTTGTGTATTTCTTGTCTGTAGCACCAGGCGAATCTTGATGTGTTCCTAGTTGTTTCGTTGCAGCGTGTTGCACAGTGCCATGATCATCTGTCATCTGTATCCCTATAGCTATATATGCAGCGCTAGAGAGAGGGAAATACACTGCCCTCCTTTGCATCCCACCCAACACAGGGCGGGAGGCGACGGGAGGACGGGGGTGGCTGTACCAGCCAGGAGCAGTGCCTCTCCCTCCCCTAAGTACACTCGGCAGCCAAGTTTAGGCTGGCTGCTATCAGTGCACAAGTGGAGACAGATAGAAGCCATAGAGCAGCGCTGTGGGCCCCTGCAAGGCTGGTCCCATTCCACACAATCTCACACCCTCAAGCCTCCCATGCTGGATTGATTGTCTATCCAGGACTCCTGGACATGAGGTGATGGGGTGGACTCATCCAACTCCCCCCCACCCCCTCGCCCACCGCCCGCCCCCACCCCTGATTGGCTCAGTGTACATGGAGGTATTAATTATCTTCATTTCCATTCAAATTTGCCAAAATTAATAGATGAAGTGGATGAATGGAGATGGAAGTCTGTTTCGTTATTTCCCTAGAAATGTTACCCCGATGTAAAATCAGGCTCAATAAAACCCCATTCATTAAAAGCTCCCTCAGACGAGACAGGGGAAGGAAAGAGGGGAGGTGGTGGTGGTGGTGGTGGTGTCAGCAGTTCTCTGCCAAAGAGATGTGGACTGGAGGCCTTTGAAATTCAAATTCAAGTCTGTAATATCTAATGTACATGAACATCACTTGCCTAAAATAATATGGAATATGTTATCATAAATAATGTATTCAAGGACACCCATATACTTGAAAGGTAACATAGTTTCATAGTTATAGGCCCTACAATATTTCCACGACTGTAAATGTACTTGCAAGGTAAGTATGAGAATACAATCCTGACTTTTGAATGATTTGTTTATTTGTAATCATACTGCAGCATAATGTCTTACATATTAATAACTGGTAAACCTGCCTAGTAACTATATTTGCCACTAAATTATAGTGACAAAATAAGCAATAGCCAAACACATCTTTGAAAGTGTAGATACAAGGGTGCAGTGATGCAAACGTATTAAGAGCTAGATAGCCATGAAACTATATTTATAGACATTTCACAAATATGACAACGCTTACGTATGACCTTGCAATATTCACAGATGTGATTTGGATCTGCAGTTTGTGGTGTCTACACTTAACATATATTTTTTTAAATACCACTGAACATATTTCCACTGTTTCCACGATTAACACTGCCTAGGCCTACTGTACATCTACACATAGGATGACAGTAGGCAATTATATTGCGAAGCCACCGGTCAACAGGAGTTCACTCCCATAGCTGAACTGGGATGACTTCATTTTGAATATTGAATAGTTATACCATTTAAACAAACGTAGCCAGCACCCTATAGTACACCTATTGTCTGTAAACGAAAACATAGGCCTATGCCATTTAGGACAGGGGAAAGACGCTCACCAGTTGGTTTTGGATATGTTGGCTCACCTAAACTAAGCAGATCACTTATACACACAGATGGCTGACACACACACACACACGAGACGTTGAGATGGACGGGGGACTCACACCGTGAAGTGGTAGACGAAGCACTTCCAGCCGGACGGCCGCTCCAGAAAGTTGTACACGCGTCCCTGCACGTAGGCCCGGGTCACGACGACGGGCCGCACGCCGGCGCTGTACACCGACATCCGCACGGACATCCGCGGGTGAGACAGGTACGGGTGGACCACCGGAACCACCGGGGGAACCGCGGGCGCCTCTTCTTCGACGCGGTGCCCCTCATGGCGCTGCTGGTCCTGCGGCGGCTCCTCGCCGGTCCTCGGCGACAGCAGCCTGCTGCAGTTGTTGGCGAAGACCGGCGGGCCCCCCGGGTCGCGGACCACGGACAGCTCCAGGTCCGGGGGTCTCCGTCCGGAGGGGGAGGACGAGGAGGACGGCCTCCTCCGCTTCTCCCACAGGCTGGGCGAGGAGGCGGACATGGTGCGGCTTGCCTTGCTTGCCCCACCTTTGGTTTCCCCCCTCCACGTGCTCACTCACTAGGAGTCGCACTGAGCTGGAGGAGTTTATCACTTGTTGTTGTGGGTGTGTGGGTGTGTGTGTGTGTGTGGGGGGGGGGTTCCTTTTTTATGTCCTCTTCATTCAACAACACCGCGACCCACTTGATGAAACTCACCACCGGGATATTTCAAAAAATTAGCCGTCAACACAGGCGACAGCTTGAGAAGAAAGAAAGTTAAAAAAAAAAAAAAAAAAAAAAAGACGTAAACGTGCGTAGCCGATAGTCTTGGGCACATCTTGGGACTCACTATAACATTTCCGGAGGAGGAGGAGGAAACAGCCCGGGGCCTGTACTTACTTACCTATTTAGTTTAGTCCTCAAAACTAATGGCAGCGTTTACCGAGGCGACCGCCATGGCGCCTACATGGTTATCTCTGCGAGGACCTTCCCGCCTTCCCTCAGCCCTGGGGACCACGTGGTGGTGGTGGTGGTGATGATGATGATGATGATGATGATGATGATGATGATGATGATGATCACACGTCCACGTCCACTGTTGTGTAACGTTTTAAAAAAAGACATGATGATAGTGGTTGGTTTGGTATTTTTATGCTTTATTTGCCAGAGATCAGGTGATTTGGTTAGAGATCAGGAGATCTCTAACCAAATCACCAAATCAACCAAAGATCAGGTGACCAACCCCCCCCCCCCCCCCCCCCCATGTGGTTTTTCTTTTTTGATTTTTGGAGTAGGCTAGATTCACGCAGGCTTTAGGAGGATGTACATGTGCGTGGAAAATCATGTAGGCCTACTCTCCTATGGGAATATAAGCATAATTTCATGAGAAAACAAACACATTTAACCAATGAATTAAGATATTAGGCTTGTTTCCAATTGCCAGCATGCATGCTGACATGTTATCTGGATGACAGTTAAAAAATAAATTAAAAAAACAAACTTTAGAGGACAAACAGTACACGGCTTGACAGCCTCTGTGAAGTTAAATTATGGGAGTCTTTGCCGTGACCTTGGCCATGAGTCTAGGAGCTGGGAGAGGGGAAACAGGTTGGCTCAAGCCGAATTTAATAAGAGTCATGTGGCTTCCTGTTGATGACAGCTTCTGTTGCCAGGTAGACATTCAGCCAGTGGTGAGCCCTACAGACCCGTGCCACTCATTGATTATACTCAGCCCTTTCTATTAACGCAGACATAGTCTGACATACTGAAGGTTATGTGGTCCTCTGTGGCACATCATATTACCAATGTGATTCAATGCAACACAGAATGGCATTGTGTGTGACGTGTGTAGAGGTTACACAACCTGGCAGTGAACACAGACATATGGCAGATATAATTACACACATATTTGTGGAGAGCAGGATAGTGCAATGGAATTCTCATTACAGGCATTTTAAGTATTTTCCAGAGAATATTTCCAAATCGCCACTGACAATGTAGACACAGTAAAAACACATTCTTAAAATGCAATGCAACATTTCTAAACCAAATAATTTTAATTCATTATTTTTTCAACAAGACAGTTTCCGTTCTGATTCTGTTTTTTTATTCTTTAAATCTTTCTTATATTCATACAGTAGTTGGGCCATTTGGGAAATTTTTGCACCACTGCCTTTTGTTTATAAGACACACACAATGGGGGGGTGGGGGGTCATTTCTGACACCAGAGGACAGTCAGAAAACTATCACACTATAGCAACCCAGCAACCATCATGTTGTAGGATTCCTAATAGAGGACTCCCAGAGGTCCGCATCACATCCCAGAACGGGGTCCGGTGTGCGGGAAGAAGGGAATCCTTACAGTTATTTCCTCGTGAGCACTCCTTTTTGCAGTTGGTGTAGCGCTGGCAAACTGTTTGTCATCTAAAACATGCTGTCCCCTGTGGACAATTGAATCCAAAACATGTATACTGTTCCCTCCAGGCACAGTTGAAGATGTAAGGGAGGGAAAATATATATGTCCCCGGGAAAACAGTGGGTTTATAGAGATGAGGTGTAAACACATGCTTGGCTTCTGTAGTGTGGCTTTAGGCTAAACGCCTTGAATGTGTAATCAATCCTAGATCATTTGGGTTTCTGCTTAGCCTTGATTAAAACTCACTATTTTGGAAACATCCCTTAAAGCAAGGGTAGATAAATAGAGCCATCATCTCCCAAAATGACTCTTGCGGTCATAGACGCACGCTGCCATAAAACCTGTTGCCCCCCCCAACCCCCAAGACATGAAGAGCAAAACTGCGCCAAGGAAGCTATTACGCGGTCACAGCCTGTGTTATAAAGACATTTCAAATGATCTGCCATGACCTCAAATGCTACACACAACTCCCAGACAAGAAATCAGCACATGGGAACGTCAAGAAAAAAAATAAAAAAGGGGCCCCTGCAATCTATTACGGTATCTATTCATTACGCTGATAAATCAAGCTGTTGTAATTAGCGAGCGCCACTGCAGAGCATTGTTCTTGTTCCTGTGCGTTGGTGGTGGTATTTTAACTTTGCTATTCCTCTGCATAGCCTACTCTGCAGAAGACTGCTGCTGTCAGAGCCTCTGGTGGTGGAGCAGCTTTATTATTCTGATGACGCGGCCATCCTTGTGATGCTGTGCAACCCCCAGCCACCCCTCAGTCTGCTTGCCTGTGTTCCAGATCACGGTTCTGGGGCCGGTTTAATGCACCCGCCAGCCAGGGCCAGAGCCATGGGCACTATACACGGGTAGGGGCCAACACAGCTGGAGCAAACACAACAAAACACTTTAGGGGCCTGCTTGATGCTCGATGCTTCACTGGAGAGCTGGGGCCTCATGTACGAAGGCTTGCGTGGATTCTTGCGTGGATTTTGGCGTACGCCAAAACCCCGAAAATGTCGTACGCACAAATAAATTCAGATGTATGAAAGTGTGCGTACGCATGGATCCGAGCGCGTTTCTTTTGTACATCCCGATCAACGTGGAACTGAGCGCACGTGCAGATGTGGCAAACTCCTCCCTGTCCACGCCCCCATTTAAATATGCAAATCTATGTAAATAGGCCCTGGACCTGAGATTCACCTCTATCCGATCAGATAAAACAAGCAAGTGTGGCACAGAGGATATTTATATATTATTGCCACTTACTTAAATGTGTTATTTTATATGTATGGACTTTATTTGGCATTTTTACAGACACCCCCCATTCAATTTTAAGCATTATTATTATTATTATTATTATTATTATTATTATTATTATTATTAAGTATTAAAGGCACGAGACCACCCGCGGCTATATAAACTGTGGACCGGGACCAGTAAAGCCACTAAAGACCAGCCGACTCACTTGTCTTTTTGTTTAATTGATTCTTTCAGAATAACATCTTTTCTAAAATATGCCAACCCTTGAGTCAGCTTGCACTCTATGGGTGTAACACAAGCATGAACAAAGGAAAGAAAAGACATTTCACAGAGTCCGAGTTGGAGATTGTGGTGAATGACGTGGAGCCGCGGAGGTAGATTCTCTCTGGTCCGAGCAGCGCACACACACAGGGGAAGAAGAAGTGGTCGGATCTGAAGGTGGAGGTGAAGCGGAGGAATATATTCTATGCGTCACTTTCATGCCGCACACTAGGAAGACCATAGGTGGCGCTGTTTCTGAGCAAATTCCGTAACGCTATTAACTCCCGCATACTTCGCATACTTTGTCGCACATTCGAAATCGGCTGATGAGCCAATTGTCATCGTTTGCAAGTAAATCCTCGCGTTCCCTAAATACTCGCTCACGTCGGATTGCACCATTTGCAAGGTCCTCTAACAGCGCTAACGCTGCCATCGGTAATACCATTTTCTTCATCACATTGCGCATGCGTTTATATCCACCCGTAAAATTGCAAACACGGTGGGTGTGTTAATTGTTCATAAGTGTGTCTCTGACGTGCACATCACTCTGATGACTAATTGTTGTTGACATTATTAACAGTTTCCCAGCGTCACCTATAAGTGTCGCCAAAGGAACAATAGCTGTAGAAACGTGCGTACGCCAGCCATGAAGTTGACGTGAGGCACCGCACGTTTCCACGGTCATTTCACGTTTCATACATCTGAACGTGAGCGTGGAACGCCATTTTTTTTTGCGTACGCCACGTTTTTGTGCGTACGCAACCTTCGTACATGAGGCCCCTGCACTCTGTCTTTCAGTCTTTAGGACCCTTGTGTGGTGTGGTATCTGCTCAGACCAAATACAACACTCTGGAATGGAAAACGGACACATTGCGTGTTGTTTTGCTCATTAAAGCTGATGTAGGTAAGATTCGAGAGTTGTAAAGAGAGAACAGGAAAGAGCAAGATTGTTTTGTGGATTACCCTGAACCAATCAGGGAAGAGATGCTCTGAACGGTCAGAAATTACCCAGGAAGGGTCTAAAATCTAAACTGTCTCATACAGAGGCAGACCCAGTCAACTCTGAACAGCGCATTTCACTCACTAATAGCTGACAGATGTAATTTCTAACAAATTATGCTTGAATAATAGCTGTTAAATCTCACCTGCACCTTAACTGACTTTTCACAATTAGTTTTAGTTTAGTTTCCCACGAAATGTAGTAAGCCACAGATGAATAAGAACAACAATGGCAGATCTATTATGTATGTATTTCTATAGCTCAGACACTTGTCTGGCACAAACAAGAAACTGAGCTTGCTCTGTGATGTGCTCATTGATGTAGACTACTTAGTAGACTGATGTTCACTAGTTTAGTCTACTACCCGTGCCCTGGTATAAAAGTAGTTAGTGTTATGATCGCTCATAACACTATGGGTCTGCTACTTTTACACCTGTGTTTGTCCTACGATGGTGCCTCGGTGAAGAGGGTCTATTATCTCTCTAAAGATTTGTGGAAGAGAGCTCTGTTACAATCGATCAGCCCTACCCTCCCTCCCAGGTAAAGGGAAACGGTTAAATAAAGAACTGTTGTGCTCCGTTTTTCTTCTCAGAGCAACAACTTGTTCAATCTTTCATCCATATTTTATGAATAACAATGTCTTCTAATTTTCAATAAGAAAAGGTATCAAGGTGTCATTATTTTGCTTTTGTCATTGCTTCTCATTTAAACATAGACAATGAGGGGAGAGCTCCAGGGAGCTTAAATTAATGATTTGTTTCTGGTTAGGTTAATTAGGGTCTGGTTGGAATACTGCATGCTCAAAGTATGATATATTATTTACATGTGAATCTATAGTGCAGAGCAAACTGCCTCATTACAATATCTCAGCTATGGCCAGTCCTGAGAATTGGTCTGGTGGGCAAATGTAGCTTATTTTGAGCTATTATAATTATTTATTTTTTCATTAAAATTTAGTGGATATTTTATAAAAACCCATAGTGAAGGAAATGTGTTTTTGTTCCCTGGGGCTGTAAGGAACACGTTTAAATAGTATATAGCTGTTTCTCCTATCAGGTCTGTTTATCTACTGGTATATAGCTTTATGTTTTTAGGCCAACACACCAGAGAAGGATTGTTGCATTTTGTCGCTTAAGATATAAAGATATAAATAAATAAAAAATATATATATATATAAATTAAAAAAAAAAAAAAATATATATATATATATATATATATATATATATATATATATATATATATATATATATATATATATATATATATATTAACCTATTAACATGCCAGTGAACCCAAAACCGCTCTTTATTATCTTGAACATCGGTTATGCCATTTTGTCGCCGTTACAATAATAATACTGTCATTTCAAGAAAAAGTAAGTGTAAAATCCTATGTTTGCCACTCTTTGCCAACCAGTTTGTGAACGTTCGGACGCCGAGAGGCTAAGCTAACCCCAGGGTGTGTGTGGATGTGGAGCTCCGGTCGCTGGCAGCGATTTGATGTCGACGGCTGCGTCTGAGAGGCTTAAGCTTCGTACACTTATAGTATAACGCCATGGTGTGTGACTGCGGTCACGACATCGACACTTCTTAGAGGCATGGCTATATGGGCATATTTCAAAAATTCCATTAAAAAATCTAATCAAATTGTTTTCAGCAAACTCCAAAATATTCTTCAACATGTCCCCGAGTAGCTCTATGATGATTGTCAAGTCTCTTTACTGCAGCATTTTTTGAATAATTAGATGCTAAAGTCATACAAAATGTGTAGAAGTGTAGATGGCATGACTGCAGTGGTGTGTGGCGCATTTCATATACAACATCACTCATTATAATGCTCATAACCATGGAAATAACACCCCCCCACCCTGCACACGCACACGCACACATAAACACACACACACACTCCTTAGAACTCTCAGCCCAAAATGCATTTGTTTTATTCTCATGTGTTCGAGTTTGAGCTGAAACAGGGGCTTCACTTACACAGCAAATGCAGCATATGGCTTGTATCCAAATAGCCTACCTTTGTAAAAATCCTATCATTCTGACAGCACTTGCAGGCATGAGATGATAAATGTAGTAAAGGGAAGTAAATAGGAAATGATTTGCTGTTGAATGTAGGGAGTTAAATGTATAAAGACCAAGGTTATTTAATTGATTAATTTAAGTACAAGTCATATTTAAGTGCAGTCATAGAGTAAGAATAGCTTACTCTAGGCTAAGTTCTAAGTAAGTTCTTTCCATGCTCGTGGCCGACATATAGGCCTACCGTCTTAAAAATGTTTTGTATTCTCTGCATGGTGGATTTGCTCTGATGTAGCCAAGTGCTTAAGTGTTTACATTGCATCTGATAACGAATGCATACATCTATTCCATCAATAATCAAATAGATTGCTTTCATTCAAAAAAAGATGATACTCTCCACAGTATGAATGAGTGACAAATCATCACTTTGATTGAAAAGTGTGTTGGAGCCCTTGGAGACACACAAGCATTAGGAATGCAGCAGTGCCCTCTGGGGTTGTGTTGCATTCATATGAAGTGATGACATACACACTATCTGGTTCCTCCTGCTGGCCTTGTCACAACAGACGCCCAACGGCACTAAATGCGTGGACGGTACCCGCTGGATCCGTGTTGGTGGTCCTCAAGGGTAAACACTCATGCAAACTGGTGCCTGCCTTTAACTATTCATAGCATGAAGAAAATCATGATATGCCTGAGCAATTATTTATTTGATCAGTCAACAAGATTGCAAATGTTTGTGTTGTGTATGATGGAAAAATGAAATAGATACAATTTTTTAAAGAAAAGTCAATGAACTATATTAGTAAATATGCTTCTGCCCTAACTTTGAGCAAAGCATGTGAATCCCATAGCCAGCGCTATTCAGGTTATGGACAAGATTTATTCTCGGGAGCTGCGGAAATAATCAGAAACCTGTTCATCAACTGCCATTTTGCCACTGCCTGGAAAGCATCGCTGGAGCTGCCTCTCTCCAGTGTAGCTTATGCTATTGTGCCTCGATTCAGATACAACATCTGCCATTTATCAGTTTACCAGCCAAGGGCACTTATACAAGGCTATTGTTGTTGGTCTGTGCTCTGTTTGAGAGCAACAACGATCAGTTTGAAAGCACTGCTTAGAAAGTGCTGTTAAAAAAATATGTGACCCATTTTATAATAAGGTATTTCAAAGAATGTCTTTCAAACATCATCAAACACTTAGTCTGGCTTACAGGATGTAGGTTTTTGGCATAAACCCACCCAAGCCTCCCATTGGGCGACTCCTACAGTCGCCCAATGGGAGGCTCTGGGCTTATACCTTATACTCCTCCCCCTTCCGCCATCTGCATCCTGAGCTAGCGCCATCCAAGACGATTGTGATTGGTCAAAGAAATACAAATACACTATTATATATGGCATTATGATAGCATATCTGGATATTTGCGCTTTGTATGATACATTTTCCATTTTCCTTTCAAAATGTGTTATTGGCTTTTGGATGCCAATATTCTAATTATATCACAACACGAGGAAACTATTGTTCTGGGGCAATCCAACCACATGTTGGCCTTAGCACAAGAACAATTTATCCAAATCAAAAGATCCATTATGATGTTTTATTTATAATGTGTTAATATTTAGATAGTTTGTTAATAGTTTAACATCAACATCAAGACCTGAAAGAATATATGAATAAGCGTTGATAATATTAACAAACCCTTAATTAATGATTTACACACAATGCATTTTTTATTAAAGTCAATGAGTCATGATTCAAGTCAATTTTTATAATCAGCGGCAATCTTACATGGGTCTGAATAACACTCATTGATAGCCTATTATTTACTCTTCATGTAGGCTACAGATCCAGCATTTCCCTTTCTGTTGCACATTAGGCCTGCGCATACGAATACATGGACTATTCAAAATGTAAACGAAAAAGAAATGCAACACAGGCAGACCAACCCCTGCAGCTGCAGAAGCCTCTCTTTCGCACCATTTTGTGAGCCACTGTAAGGCAGTAGGAAACACCCGGTGCTGCATGGTGTGGGTGTGTGTGTGTAGGCTGTGTAGACCAGGGCTAGTCCATGGATGTAGGCTATCATAAGAACTGTAGGAGCCATATTAAGTTAATTGAAATAGTTATTTGTATTATGGGTAACGCATAGCTGTCAACATTGGGATTTGAAAACAGGGGACTTTTTCCGGCGCCCCGGGAAAACGGGCGGTAAAACATTTTCTTTGGTTGAGACCTTTTTTTGAAGGACTGCTATGCATTTCTTGATCTTTTGATCTTTGTATCTGCTTTCATGTCTCCATTATAGACTAAATGAATGAATAAACTCACGGTTTTCCTCCTAATGTTTTCTTCTACTCCCCCCTCCACCCCGACGCCAACCCCTCCGCCGCTATGGTATTACTATGCAATGCACAGCATTACAATAGATTTTGCCTGTTCCCAAATATTAATATATAAATATATAATAAAATAATAAATAAAAAAATACCTCAATTTCACTTTACCTCCTCAGTAAACATGCTTCTTTCTTTATTTTTTCCAAAGTGTTGATTGTTTCTTTTACAGAGATTTCCAAACTAATGCGCGTCTTGTGTTTGTGGTTGCTAGGCTCTGAGGAAACGGAAAGCGATCTGGTTTGTCTTTGCGACAGTGGCGCAAAAATAATACCACTTTGAAACACGGCCATTTTAAAAATGGCACCTCAGCAAGTGCAATGGAAAGTTTGGACACAAACAGCCAGAGAAACAATTTAATAAATTTTAGATTTTATTTGCTTATTTTGTTATTTGGATCGTTTACTGACCTTGATGTTCATTCTCACCTGGTATCCTGACTACACACCTCCAAAGACACTATGCAAGGTAGGTCTACTTTCATCTTTCATTGTTTGGCTACTCAACACGTGCTATGAAAGGCGGTGATTGTATCAAATCGGTGGTAAATTAGTTTTGATACTACCTAATCTTTTTTTTTTTAAAGGATGAACCAATCATATGAAGACCCAACTTATAGACATCATGTTGGCCAATCAGATGAGAGACAGTACAGCCAGGACAACCATGCAGTTAGTCAACATGCCCACTTCCATTTCTACCTCAGAAGATGGCAGAGCGCCGACAGCAGGGAAAACGTCCAAATATTGGTACCAGCTTTTCCAGGGTTTTTTCTTCATAATAGTTGCTTTTCAACAAGTACACAATCTAATGATTCACCATCCTTAAGTTTAGGCAGAAGATTGACAATGTTAAACTAAATTGTAAAAGAAAATGATATCACATCAGGATTATGAAGCTCAATTGTAAAGGTCTAAGGCAAGAACATGTATTATTAGCACAATAGAAGGCCTTTGAGAGAGAATAGGCACTGAGGGAGCAAGCGAAACGGAGACTCATACTCTAACAGTACATTCCCATGCTTTTATTCCACACTGTTTCACTAATGGAAACGAGTACACGGTCTGCAGTGACTCAGAGGACAGCTTCTGACTAAAACCATCACTATGCTGTGACCTCCATGGCACAGCATCCTCTCCAGGGCCGATGGAACAAAATGGTGACCGCCGAGGCACGGAGACAGAAGGAGATTGGCTGTGATGTAGGGCTCTTGCTGAAAATTGGAAAACTCACCACTGTATAGTTCTGAGAAAATAACAAACAATCCACTTATACAAACCCAAACTAGAACTAACATAAACAGTCAAATGACAACAAATACACTGAATTTCATTGCCATTTATTTTTAAACTCCAACATTCAGAACACGCATGTGACACCTTGGAATAGCTACAGGAAAATAATAAATCATAGATTCTAAATAAAAATGTCCTTGCTTCAAATGGCCTACCTATTTTATAATATGGTGAGCATGAAAGATGTTTCATTTTGTGCAGAAATAACTAAGGTGCAGGACTTACATTTCCATAACACAGGCCTCATGATAAAAGACATGTTCTTTTGTCAGCCATCACTGACTGCTGAAACACCTGCTTACTAATCCCTCGGGACCTGTAGTAGCCTTGAAACACATTGTCGGCTGTGTTCTGACTCACATATTCCCCGATAGTAAAACTTAAAGCGCTGTGGAAATCACCTTCTGTCCTGTGCTTTCATGCAATAAGCTTTCAGTGTTAACGCTTAAGCAGTGTTTCAGGTTAAACAACATTTATAGCGATGATCTCAGTTAAGTCTGAAGTACATTCCCGTTGGGTTGAGACTTGCAATTTAACCTACAGATAAGGAATTATCATTTGTTGTCACCAACGTGTTTCTTGAAAAGCAAGTTTGATGATTTACAATTAAAGTCCAAAGTGACTTACAAATGAGGTTGAGCACAATCAAAGCATTCAAGCAAAGATATAGCGCTGCACAATCTAACAACAACTGGACAAAGTGCAAAACCTTGACTCTTCCATTATCTTTTGATGCAAACAAGTTTTATAGTTGAGAAATGTATAAATATAAAGGCATTTGTGTGTCACTGTCCTGTGGTTAAAGGGATTTCAACTTTTGTTCGTTTTGTTTTCTAATAATGATTATTTGGATCCATATGCTTTTATGCATTCAAAATACATAAGGAACTGGACTAATTTCAACATGACCAAGACATAAAACCACCAATATAAATAAGACTAGTATGTTGTCATATTTATTGTACATTATTATATACACAGAGTTCCAACCACACCTCAATCAGAGACTAGTATTTAAAATGAACATCTACACACATTTATTGACAACACATTTGGTGATTAGACACCACCTTTCTCCGTAGACAGGTGGAGCCTCGTCCTGGAGGTGGAGGGGATGGAGGAGGGCTGCAACGAGTCGCAATGAAAAGAACAGACGGTAATGATTGAGAGATGTGTATATATACACTTTGCATTGGCATGCAACTGTACTCCTGTTAATGCATGAGGTCCTGATTGGTTGAGATGAAGGGGAGGGGCTTACAATGACAGCGTGGGAATTAAGAACCCAGACATAGAGCAATGAGAAATAGAAGGGGAATGTCGTTGTCTCCTGATTGAACTTTGCTTTAGCTCCATATGTTTTACTTTTATTAATGTTAACATCCATAATGCACTATGCAATCCAGTTCAGATAATGATAAGTTGAGTTTACCTCTGCTGTGGGCTTGTGGCTTAGTGTCAAAGGACCAGAGTGCTACAGCAGCTGGGTTTAAATACAGGTTGGCTGATTGATTGGGACTGATTGGTAGAGCCTATTTCATTTTCTCATCGGGGGAAACTACATTGAGTACTACATACTCAATGAGTATGTACTGCGTACTGCCTACTGAATGAACATTGAAGTATGCCATTACCAGCAGACCGTTCACACTGAAGTACACAGCCAAGTATCCCAGAATGCATTTCACACCAACCGGCAGCGATAGCGGAGATAATAATTTGACTGTCACCTTTTTGTTTGTTTGTTGTACTAATACTATTTTGGTCGATAAAGTCACCCAGTGGATTTCCAATGTGTTTGGAAATTGGCTCCAATGTTTTCGGAGATGTGAGGTGACGTCTGAAGCGACGCAATGCATTGTGGGGCCGTTGAGTATGTCCAGTAAGCTCACGCCATATACTCTTGCTTTTGAAATTCTTGCTAATCTAGTATACATCCTCGCGTCCACAAAATCCACATACTATGCAGTGTGAACGCACTACATACTCAATTTGACGTCACACTTAGTGTGACTAGTACATTATTATTATATTCTGAACACAGCCATAGTCTCCCTCATATCTCCATTGTGGAAAGTTCCTGGATGTCTGCTGGTATATTTTATGGTCATCGTCATTCACTTATCGTTATATTGTTTTCATTTTTTTGTTTTGGTATTTATTTCCCCTTTGCCTGTTTTTGCATTATTTGGGTAAAATAAAACCCCTTTTTGTTAAAACTACCTGTGTTCTGTTTTTTCCGGCGTTCAGTCCCTCACATACACATATATTATCATTCATTTTAATTGAGTTATTCTTTACCTCTATGAGCAGGTTATTCCTCTGGCTATAGAGCTGGAACAAAGATAAGGACATGTCTTTATACTGGTGTTAATTGGGCAATACCAACTCCCTGTAGGGGTTTCCCAATAACTTATATTCCATTTTAATTGGTTAAAATTGAATCTAAAAGTGTTACAAAAAAAATATTACATTTATTAAAATGATTTGTGATTTAGCTAATTAAATCCAAATTAATGTCATATAGGTAATATCTATTCTTGTAATTATTCCTTGTGACACTCTGTGTAAATGGGAATAAATTAGGCTAGAGAGTTAAGAATTGTATACTACTACCTTCGTTTTTGCAGCATATCATTTCACAATTGTCAAGGTTTTTTTTTCTTCTAGATATAATCAGATTTTTTGTCTCTATGGTTATCAATTTGTGTTGTGTGTATGTATAGTATAATAATGAATGACACCAGAGGCACTGTTGGAGATCATAAGGGTTGAGGTATCTTGATAAAACAACTAAACCAGCTCATTAGCGGTATCATTCAGCACAATCTACAAAGGCTACAGCCACTGTGGTTAACTTCACAGCCCAAGACTCATAAGCACATGCCACAAACTAAAAAAAGTGTGAATCACAGAATGTGTGGATGTGGTGTCAATGTAAATCTGTTTAAAATCAGATTTAATTTAAAATCACAAAACCCTAATAAGGAAACCATACTGCTCATGATAACAGATCTCCTCCCTAGATTATGTCTCTTCATAATATAGGTGAATAAATAATATGAATGGTTATTTTGCAGTCTGAATAATAAATGGGTAAGGTAAACAAAATAGCAGTACATTGTAATTGTCTGCATAATAAGAGACTAGTTTTAAAATGTTGTGGATAGTATACATAGTATTAACGTGCTAACAACCATAATTACAATTGCATTAGATGGCATTACAGCTGTATTCTTCACAAAATGCCGTTAGCATATTGTAGTCATACATGTACTTAGGCAAGTGTACCAATTTGTTACCGGTGACCGGTAACCACTAACTATTTCGAAGCAGTGCTGGTGTAGCGAATATTATCTAGACCTATTTCGTTGCTGGGACTCAATAATAATTACTCCTTAATATGTATCTCAATTAAAAGTGTACAAACATGAACAAATGTAGTGAGAGAGCAAAAGCTGTGTAGTGCATTAGAGGGGGGACATGTTGGCCTCTCCAAACTACACTGTGGATCCAGATCCTGGCTGTCAGAAAGGCTGTCTTTATCTACAGTATATCTGCTTTGCAAAGATGCAGACGCCAGATACAATTGAATAAATTTGGCAATTTGAATTTGGAAAAAAACATGTCAGTGTGTCTCCAGACTACAGCCGTGCAGTATCATTACCAGCATGATGCTGTTGTGTTAAGCAGATGTGACAGCGTCAGCTAGGACTATCATTTCCATATGAGCAAAACAAACAAACAAGCACAGTGCCAACGCACAAAATATAGCACCTAGACCTACATGAGAAACATTTCTGACTTGATTTATTTTTCTTAAAGAGCAGCTTGCAGGTTGGAGACCCCAGTGAATTAATGTGTAGGAAAATGATGGAACTGAAAATAGGAACTAGATTTTGATAGAAAAAATACTTATATATACACTACAGTGACTTCTGGAGTTGGTTTTGTGAGATAATTTTACTTCTGCATCTAAAAACGCCAATCAGCTGTGACGTAACGGCAGGGAGAGGGGTCAAGTTGAACAATGGAAATGAATGGATCTCAAGCTAGTTTTGACTGAAGAAGTTGTGAATTCAAATGCTTACGATGGACCACAACCTTATAATGATGAGCCTAATGATATCTTACACTGTGTTCACATCACAACATTGTAAAGTCTGCTATCATGTCAGGCTAACAACACTAGTATTGGTCATCATACACAGGAGTATCGGCACTCAATGAGCTATTGAGATTAGAAAGCCAAAAAGGGTAAATATTTAATGTCAAACAATTAATCATTGATGTTCCGTCTGTCTGAAACAAACCAAATATATTAAATGTCTCTTAAACGAATCAATCAAATTTTAGGCTATAATAGGCTATAGGTAGCCTGGCAAGCCAGACCTACATCAGAAAGATGTAAGGTCTGGCTCAGCTCCATTCGCAGTGTGGGCGGGATAAACGGCTTCCTACTCCGCCCCTCACGCTGTGATTGGTCTGACATACTTGGTGTTTCCAGCACCAAAAAGCCGACGGAGCCGTGCTAGACCTAGCCTGGCTCCGCCCGCCTACGTACTTCCGCTCAATTTCCATTTCACTTCAGTATTAAGGTCTGGCGGTGCTGTATGGCAGAACGATTTCTTTTCCCTCAAATGTGCCTTCCAATCAGCGAACAGGAGGCGCGGTCTGAGAACAGTGACGTAGAGGTCGTGCGCGAATTTCAGTTATTGAGCGGAAGTACGGAGGCGGGCGGAACCAGGCTAATGCTAATGCTCACTGCATCTGCCGTTTGTATACTGCGCGCAACGTGGTTTCTGGTGCATGAAATACGTCACGACCAAACGTTAGCGATTGGTTAAGGCAGATCCAGAGTGGCACTGGGCAGAGCCAATAGGTTTTAAACTTCAACAGCACCCGCCTTCAAGTGAGACATCGTTTGTCTCTACAGCACTGCTAGACCTTTAGCAGAGCCCGTCTACGGAGAGCCTGTCCACTCCCTATTAAGTCCCATTGTACCGAATTCTGGTTGCAGTTCCACCAGAGCTCCACTGGGGGCGATCGCCTGTGAGTGCAGAATGAATGGGAGCAGATGGAGCTACACAGCTAAATGTGTCTCTATCACCTGATTCTCATTGAAAAATATCCGATTTGATTGTAGTTCTTACAAGTTCAACATAGGTTAGATCGAAAGTTGAATGAACGAGTACTTATGTCCTTTCGATTTCTTACAGGACGAGTTGTTGTTGCCCATAACACGCTAGCATTCTGCTAATGAACGCTGATTGGTCAGTGAAGGACTGATTACGACCAGAGATCTGCTTGATGGCATCTTGGCATCCGAAGCGGGACCAGAACGTTATGGTGGACAATTTCGCCCAAGTTCTTTTTTTTTTAACACAGCAACTTCTTTTGGTTGCTGGCACTTTTATCTGCATATCGTTATGTTTGTACTGCTGTGTTATCGATGCCTTGAGGGAAAGGGAGAGGCTTGCCGTAAAGCAGTATCTCTGGTCGTAAGATGAGTATGACGTCATTGACATTTTAAAATACTTTTTTAAAGCAAATAAGTGACTCTAAAAAATCTAACACCCAGCAATGTGTAATTTCTTTGCATCCCCTTTTGAAAGCAACATTCAAATTACTAGACAAAAAATTATATCCTGAGAAAAGTGGAGTTTGAGGGGTATAGCTCCATAGACCGCCATTCATTCTGCACTCACCATGTGAGCGCCCTCACATGGAACCAGAGGGGAACTGCAACAGTTCAGAACCAGGAAGTAAACCGAGAGTGGAACTTCTCTCCTTATTAGACATTCTCTGCCTTTAGTATGAATGTAATGATTACCAAGGTCTAGTTAGGACTAGGCTAGCAGTGCTGTAGAGACAAACGATGTCTCACTTGAAGGCGGGTGCTGTTGAAGTTTAAAACCTATTGGCTCTGCCCAGTGCCACTCTGTCTTGTGTCTGTCTTGTGTTTGTAAGCCTAATAATCGTAATGATATATGATATTTTAAATATGGTATGTGTAATGTTCTGCTGTCATTGATCAATCTTTCAATTATAATCCAGTAATCTGGCACGCTGTTTTGTGGACTTCGCAGGCTTCGACCTCACATGTGTGTACCATCTAGGTAACGTGCGTGTACCATCTAGGTAACATGCGTGTACCATCTAGGTAACATGCGTGTACCATCTAGGTAACGTGCGTGTACCATCTAGGTAACGTGTGTGTACCATCTAGGTAACATGCGTGTACCATCTAGGTAACGTGCGTGTACCATCTAGGTAACATGCGTGTACCATCTAGGTAACGTGCGTGTACCATCTAGGTAACATGCGTGTACCATCTAGGTAACATGCGTGTACCATCTAGGTAACGTGCGTGTACCATCTAGGTAACATGCGTGTACCATCTAGGTAACATGCGTGTACCATCTAGGTAACGTGCGTGTACCATCTAGGTAACATGCGTGTACCATCTAGGTAACGTGCGTGTACCATCTAGGTAACATGCGTGTACCATCTAGGTAACGTGCGTGTACCATCTAGGTAACATGTGCGTACCATCTAGGTAACATGCGTGTACCATCTAGATAACGAACCTGTGCAATCGGTTGGTAGAAGAGTCCTAATACTTGCCCATAACAGAAACTAATGTGCAAGTATCAGCTCATCAGTCGTAACTCGCAATGCGTAATATAACTACACACTATGTTTTACGGTGCTCTACCGTTACCGCAGGAGGGAGAGGCAGATTGAGATATTTGGGTGACAATCAATAAAAAAATAAACACAATCACAAAGTGTCTAACTGTATAAAAACTTTATAATGAAGATTAGATCAGATTCATATATCAATATAGATACTTTATGAGTATAGTTAGCAGTAGTGGAAGGTAACAGGTTAAAGCACAGATGGTTGAGGAGCCAGTGCAGAGAAGGCCTCTTCCTCGTCCCGCTCGGGAAGAGGAAGACAACAATGAATACGTATCAATGCTTCATGCATCATGCTTCTCATTATTGAAATCATAATGCTGACTAATTTGGAAGTTCGCAAACATTAGAAAACAAGACAGTTTTCGTCAAGCTGCATCTCTAACGGGTCTGTGACCACTACTCCCGCCAGCGACGGAACCAGAAGCTGCTACTGACGGCGGACTTGATGAAGCCGCTGTGTGTACTGAAGGAATGGCCCCAGCTGTCAGCCTCACCCGTTCCTGGCTTCAGCCTCACCCGTTCCTGGCTTCAGTCTCACCCGGTCCTGGCTTCCAAATCCCATCCTGAACTCCATCGTACCTCTGGGGAGATAATGCTCCTGTCGAAAATGAGCGCCACACACGACCGTGTTTGCCGTAACAGACGGCAGAGAAGCCTCTTCACTTGCACGGAACGCACCCAGGTACGAAACCAGCACCGTTCCTTTTCCTGTTTGGAAACATGTGGACTCAACGTTCTGACAGGCTGGAGTTTGTGCAACTTGCACAAACACAATACTTGACCATGACGAATGGTGAAATGCAATACCAAACTTATAAAAAAAGACCAACCTACTCACTACACATTGAGCAGAGGCCGAGCCGAGGTCAACGACCCCCCCATGTTTCGTCAAATGACGTTTTTAGGAGCTTTGCTCAAAACGGCTACTTTTTTCCTCTGAATTTGTGCCCTTATATTTTTTTAAACATTAAATCCTGCATTAGCCTATCAACTGGTAATTTTCCGACAAGGTTAAGTATAAATATACAATAAAATATAACCTGCACGATGCTCTTTAAGACAAATAAAACCAGCATATAGAAAGAAAACACATTTCCATGTTAAACTGATCTAATACAGTTTCTCTTGCATCACAGCTGAGGTGTAACCACCCTTAAAAAAAAGTTTACTCACATGCTGCCAAGTTCAAATCTTCTATCGGGAAAGCACGAAATTGATCATCCAAGATAAGCATCCCAGGTGTAGAAAATGGGTAGGCCAGCTTTTGCAGCAGAAGTGCTGAAAATAATACTTCATGACAATCATTTTACATCTATAATCATTAGCCAAGACAACATATGGAGCCTAGTAAGGCTAATCAAAGAGATGACAATAAACAGTGGAAACCAACCTATTTATATTTAAAATCATTTGAAATGGAAGATGTATATAGACATTTTGTGGTACACATAGCACACACTGTTTCAATTTATAATCCACATATTAGTGACTTACTTAATTTACATTATAGACAAAAGAAGCTCATTTATAAATCTGTATCAATCGATACAAAGTGGACCATGACAAACCATTCACACATGCATCATGAATACCTAATTGGACAGTGCATGCCAGCAGCACAACAAATGCATAAGGCGTATAATTTTCATTCGAAATGATGTAACAGTGATGCTCCATGATTTAATAGAGCATCCTTATCAGTATGTTTAGAGGAAGCCCAGCTTACTGGTGACATGCACTCGACTTGATGTAAATGCCATGCTGATTGCCAAATCTAGATTAGCGGCATGACGGGCTATACTCTAGGCATCTGTCTCTGTCTCTCTCTCTGTCTCTGTCTCTCTCTCTGTCTCTGTCTCTCTGTCGCTCTCTCTCTGTCTTGCCCCTACAACTTAGTCTTCCCCTGAGGGGTATGGCGAAATGCTAGGGCTACGAGTGTTATGAGAAATCGCCCAGAATGCCTTGCAAATCATCGGTACAATGTTGGCGAACGCTGCATTTTCTTCTTGAATAAAGATTTAAAAATTATGATATCCATTGTATTATCTTTAGTTAAATGGCATTTCAATGTATTAAAACTATTTCTTTATAACAAGCATAACACAAAAATTGTTAGTTTGCTGATAACGTTACAACATTGTTTTAAGGCTGATTTGTGCATGAAGATCCAGCATTTTGACATACTTCAATGTCACATTTCCCCCCTATAATGGCATATGATGCCCAAAATGTAACTAAAGACCAGCAGCGAAGTTGCTGCACTCCTCAGTGCAGACTGGCAGGCAACAAACTCATCGCGTCTGCTCTCGACAGCTACTGATGATGTATCAGGGTCTTGAAGGATTGTCCTATTTCATAGTGGAAGATTTCAACCACTACGAGCGGCACTCGAAAAAGAGGGGTAGGGGTAAAAATAAGAAATGGGATTGGGCTTTTAACTACTCCCTTCTCACTATCTAGGGAGGTCTATGTAGAGGAATATATAGAGCTCACTACTCCCTTCTCACTATCTAGGGAGGTCTATGTAGAGGAATATATAGAGCTCACTACTCCCTTCTCACTATCTAGGGAGGTCTATGTAGAGGACTATATAGAGCTCACTACTCCCTACTCACTATCTAGGGAGGTCTATGTAGAGGACAATATAGAGCTCACTACTCCATACTCACTATCTAGGGAGGTCTATGTAGAGGACTATATAGAGCGCACTACTCCCTACTCACTATCTAGAGAGGTCTATGTAGAGGGCTATATAGAGCTCACTACTCCCTACTCACTATCTAGGGAGGTCTATGTAGAGGACTATATAGAGCTCACTACTCCTCACTATCTAGGGAGGTCTATGTAGAGGACTATATAGAGCTCACTACTCCCTACTCACTATCTAGGGAGGTCTATGTAGAGGACTATATAGAGCTCACTACTCCTCACTATCTAGGGAGGTCTATGTAGAGGACTATATAGAGCTCACTACTCCCTTCTCACTATCTAGGGAGGTCTATGTAGAGGACTATATAGAGCACACTACTCCCTTCTCAGTATCTAGGGAGGTCTATGTAGAGGACTATATAGAGCTCACTACTCCTCACTATCTAGGGAGGTCTATGTAGAGGACTATATAGAGCTCACTACTCCCTTCTCACTATCTAGGGAGGTCTATGTAGAGGACTATATAGAGCACACTACTCCCTTCTCAGTATCTAGGGAGGTCTATGTAGAGGACTATATAGAGCTCACTACTCCCTACTCACTATCTAGGGAGGTCTATGTAGAGGACTATATAGAGCGCACTACTCCCTACTCACTATCTAGAGAGGTCTATGTAGAGGACTATATAGAGCTCACTACTCCCTACTCACTATCTACGGAGGTATATGTAGAGGACTACATAGAGCTCACTACTCCCTACTCACTATCTAGGGAGGTCTATGTAGAGGATTATATAGAGCTCACTACTCCCTACTCACTATCTAGGGAGGTCTGTGTAGAGGACTATTTAGAGCTCACTACTCCCTACTCACTATCTAGGGAGGTCTATGTAGAGGAATATATAGAGCTCACTACTCCCTACTCACTATCTAGGGAGGTCTATGTAGAGGACTATTTAGAGCTCACTACTCCCTACTCACTATCTAGGGAGGTCTATGTAGAGGACTATATAGAGCTCACTACTCCCTACTCCCAATCTAGGTGTTCTATGTAGAACTCCCTATGGGGAGATGTCTCTCATCCTGCCATTTTTCTTTCAGCGCAATGCACAATGGTATATAGTGCTTGGTTAGTGACCATCGGTTGTTCACTACTTTTCCCTATGCATTGTAGGATACAATGATTCCACTATATAGGGTATAATAATTCTTACTATATATTCGGTCAGCGCTACAAAACTTTATAGTGGACTATATAGAGAGTAGTGAGTGATTTCAGACACAGCCTCTGTCTCTGTCTCCCTCTCTCTGTCACTCTGTCTCTCTCACTCAAACTGTCAGTGCACAGTGCAATGAAGTGAAGCAGCTTACACGACCACTTCCTCCCTCCATCTCTCTCCCTTTCTGATGAGAAGAAACTTTGGCTTTCATTTCTAGGAGATGACATGCTGAAGCATGCACACATTGACAACTCAGCATCCTCCCCCAGAGTGATTACCTTCTTTGTCTCAGCACAAAGTGTCATAAATCCAGCTTTCATTATAGCCCTGGACTGTATCACGCAATGGAAAAGGAGATTGTTTCTATTCACAGCACATAATGACTGAACAGATGAGGCAGTGTGGCTGACTATAGGTGCAATGCTTTTCTTTCTGCACAACCCCATGATTTGGTGTACTTTAAAGGTACATCAGAATGCATCATGGGATTTATTGTTGGCGATACTCCATATTAAGAGGACTCCAGAGAGTTGTAGTACTGTAAAATCCTAAATCAACTAAATCAGCTGGCAGTTTCAAACACAGCAATGTCTCCCCATAATGAAAAATAATTTCACAATAAATTAATAAACAATGACCAAAAAATATTACTACTAACATAAAAACTAACATGCCAATGCTCCTATGCTTCCAAAATGGAGGCGGTCATTGCGATGGGACGTCACGGTGTACAAGCCCTATACACCGCAAAATATGAGAGACCCCTGTTTAAATAGATATTGGTGTAGATAATGGCCTTTAAACCAAACAGTATTTTTTTTAATCAAGCAGCAAGATCCACAGAGATATTCGAATGTAGTGAATGAGTCAAATAGTTAGTGTGAAATGGCTTTTACAAAAATGACATGAATTGCTTGCCCAATTAACACTTTTCAAAAGCGCTATAGCGCAGAAAAGCCTCTCTTTGGGAAGACACAGAGACACACACAGACACACGCACACACACAGAACACGCATAGGAGAAGAAGCACAAGGTAAATCATGAGAGAATGAGTATGAGGTGCGCCTCGTTAAACGCCTATGGCTCCGCGGCCCTGCAGTGTGTGGTTGATATTGAACAGCTCTGTGGTACCTGATGCTGCTTCAAGAATAAGACCCCCCCAAGACCCTTTTGGACAAACAGCCATTTCATCGGCGTGTTGCATAGCCTTATACCTGCTCAGTGCCTCCAGTTCCCGGGCCCCATGTTGGGGCTCCCAGCAGAGTGTACAACTGAGTTACTGTGGTAGGTTTGACAAAACTGGGGAAATGAGTTTAACAAACTTGTTAAATGGATAGTGGACAGTGTGGCTTGTGCTTGTGGTGTAGCGGTTGATGAAAGGGGGCCAACGGCGGATGAACTAAACACGGCGTATGATCACTTCCTCCTGAGCCCAAATGAGGACAGTAGGCGCTTGCTTTGCTATACCTTGATTCAGCACTTTCTGCTCCTCTCTGCGTCTTTCAGAATATCTTTGATATTTACCGGACAAACAGATGGACTAGCCTTTTATGTTTGTTATGGTGTTTTCTTCAGAAGATGAATCCTTTGGCTCGTTCACTGGGCTGACTAATCATTTTTGTTTGTTTTTTTGTGGGTTTTTTAACCCATTAACTAGCTACTTTTCGTTTGATGTGGTTCAGGATGACGCAGAGAAATTACAACGATGTCCCAACCGGGAGGGCAGCCTGACCGTGAGAGTTTACACTCTGACACTCAGGTTAGGACGTTGTGTTCTACGCTGGAGGTTAGCACACCCTTCTTGACATATAAATAACGTGGGGGACTAAAACAGCCACGGAGAGGGTTTGTCTTTTTTCATGAGGTGGAGAGGGGATGATTTGTATGAAGGGTTCTTTAGAAAACCTTTTAACTAAGGGTTCATGAACTACGGGGTTAAATCCAATATGCAACGGGCTGACTTGGCGCTTGCGTGTATGAAAAGGCTGTCTGGGGAGCCGGCGTAGCATGGTTGACCCTGCCCTCCTTTCAGAGTGGAGTGTTTATTTAATCAGAGAGAGGAAACAACTCTTGGGTCTGATGACACAAGCATGTATTTTTGATTTGTGTATTTTTTAATCATGAATCAGAATTTTGAAAGTGTTGGACAACAGGATCTCAAAACATAAATTAACCCTAACATATCGCAGAGGGATGTATTCATTACACACTTACCAAATATTTTGTCAAGAAAATGTCAAAAAAGTATAATAATATACAGCTCAAATTTAGCTAATCAACTTACAGAATTGTAGTTTATTAAGTAATTGGTCACCTGCTTGGCTACGTAGCCAGAAGGGTCAATAGACTGCACCCATTAAATCAGCTCAACGGAATAGAAGGAAATTGATAGACAGAAATTATGGGAGATTGCCTAATGCACACCTTGATAACCCCTAATTAGTAACATACTTGGTAGTATATTACGGATTTCTGCTATTATTGCAATTTAATCATGGGCTATAACCAAAGGATATAGATAAGATACTTCATCTTTCCTCTGCTAGCACCAGAACTGGCCATCTGGCAGACTGGGCACGTTCCCGGAGGGCCGACGTGCCTTTTGGGCTGACACAACTGTGTTGTTTTTTTTGGTTTTTTTGTCTGACCGACCCATAAAACAGGTAGATCCACACTTTTTTTTAAAATTGACACTGGGCTGGCCAAATCACTTCTTTAAACCCCAGTGTGATGGATTGTGGTGGGCCGATCTGAGCCAAAATGCCAGGCACGATTTTTCATCCCAGTCCAGCTCTGTTAGCACCAACGCATGAGGGGAGGTTAACATGCCTCATATGCATTTTAATTGCACAAATATTGTTGTTGTTTTCCATTCAAAACATTTTCCATTCATATTATTCATATGACATGAATCTGCATTACAAATTAGATGACATACTGTATACAGTGGAAGTGGTTTATGTGGTCTATTAACTATATTGGAAAGTAAGGGGACTTCCGCCCCTCCCTGAGCTACTACCTTACCGTGGTGGAGGGGTTTGCGTGTCCCAATGACCCCCAGGAGCTCCGTTGTCGGGGGCTTTTATGCCCCTGGTAGGGTCACCCATGGCAAACAGGTCCGGGGGGAGGGGCCAGACAAAGGGTAGCTCAGAAGACCCCTTATGATGATACAAATAAATGGTCTTGCGTGTCCCTCACTCGGACGTGGGTCACCAGGCCCCCCCCCTGGAGCCAGGCCTGGGGGTGGGGCTCGGGGGCGAGCGCCTGGTGGCCAGGCCTATACCCATGGGGCCCGGCCGGGCACAGCCCGAAGCGATGACGTGGGACCCCCTTCCCGCCGGCTCACCACCAGCAGGAGGGGCCAAAGGGGTCGGGTGCAGTGCGAGCTGGGCGGCGGCCGAAGGCGGGGACCTTGGCGGTCCGATCCTCGGCTGCAGAAGCTAGCTCTAGGGACGTGGAACATCACCTCTCTGGTGGGGAAGGAGCCTGAGCTGGTGCGCGAGGTTGAGAAGTTCCGGCTAGATATAGTCGGCCTCACCTCGACGCATAGCAAGGGCTCTGGAACCAGTCTTCTCGAGAGGGGTTGGACTCTCTTCGCTGTAGCGGTTACTGAGGCAAAAACCCGGCTTCGAAGAGGTTCTGGACCACCATCCGGCGTCTCAGGAGGGGGAAGCAGTGCATCGTCAACACTGTGTATGGTCAAGATCGCGGGTACAAGCGGCCGAAATGAGCTTCCTCCGCAGGGTGGCTGGGCTCTCCCTTAGAGATAGGGTGAGAAGCTCGGTCATCCGGGAGGAGCTTGGAGTAGACCCGCTACTCCTCCACATTGAGAGGAGCCAGATGAGGTGGCTCGGGCATCTAGTTAGGATGCCTCCCGGACACCTCCCTGGTGAGGTGTTCAGGGCACGTCCCACTATAGGAGACCCCGGGGAAGACCCAGGACACGCTGGAGAGACTATGTCTCTCGGCTGGCCTGGGAACGCCTCGGGATCCCCCAGGAAGAGCTGGACGAAGTAGCTGGGGAAAGCGAAGTCTGGGCTTCCCTGCTTAGGCTGCCCTGCTGCCCCCGTGACCCGACCCCAGATAAGCGGCAGAAGATGGATGGATGGATGGATGGGGACTTCCGATGATGATGATGATGATGATGATGATGATGATGATGATGATGATTGAACATTGTGACTTTCAATGCAATTGATGCTACCCCAAATAAAGGCACACTATGCAACTTTTGTACCTTAATATAACAGCTTCAAAGTCATTTCGATGGTAAACAAACTCGTAGTATAGCGAATCATCCCAGTAGCAGCGCTGGGGAGGGTCGCCGTTGGCAGAACCAGCAATGCAAGTCTGAAGACGGCTCCCCCGACAAGTCTCGCGAGAATCACAAAATTGCTTTACGGCGCGACGTCACGCGACGTCTCATACATCAGCGACATAAGAAGCAGCCTCAGTGGAAGATGCTAGCAGGCATTCACCTAAAACATTACCTGGTCAGTAGACATCTTATGCCTGTTGGATGTCCGACGCTTCCATCCTACTTAACATGTACCGGTATACAGGGGGGAGGGGCTCAGGCTGTGAGTGCAGAGACGTAGAGCCGTATATAGAGACGGCTCTGGCGAGTGGTATTTACGACAGTTAACGTTAAATACAAGTACTCCGCAGCGACTTTTTTGTTTAATACATTTGTTTTCAAACCTTCTTTTTGTAAGTTTTAATATGTTGTTGCGGCCTTATGAACAAGGCTTTATTGGGGCCATAACACAAGAACCTTTAATTGAACAGAGGAAACAAAAATATTGCTTTTTGTAATGGATCCAGAGCACCCTCTTCTATTATCTAGTTCTCATGGATGGTGTATACTGTTAGTCTTCATAACGTATTTCCACATTATCCTCCTTTTCTCTCATGCACACACACAGACAAACACATTGATAAAGCTCTAGTCTACACACACACACACACACACACACATGTCGGTCTTCTGTCTCTCATGTTATTAGCTTGGAGGCAGGCGGTAGTTGCATCTCATATTCCTGGAATCCCCTGATGGTGTTGAGGTGATGCTGAAGGATGGTACTAATGGAAGACAGAAACTCATACTGATGTAAATGGATGGCGTCCTTCCCCCGCTTTGTGAATGTCTGTAATGTTTTGGAGTTTATCGCGAAAGGTCCCTCACTACAGGAGGAGAGTGGTGCTGGAGGAAAGCGAGTGGAATGAAATTATGTTTAGAAGTGTGTGTGTGTGTGTGTGTGTGTGTGTGTGTGTGTGTGTGTGTGTGTGTACACACAGGTTGATATTCACATTTAAGATAGTGTGGTGTAGTTTCAACACAAACTATTGATTCTGACACACAACCAAATAAACATTCTCAGAAAAGCATAAGGTAGGAGACTTCTTCAGAGTAGGAGGCTTGTTCAGAGTAGGTAGGAGGCTAGTTCAGAGTAGGTAGGAGACTAGTTCAGAGTAGGTAGGAGGCTTGTTCAGAGTAGGTAGGAGACTTGTTCAGAGTAGGTAGGAGACTAGTTCAGAGTAGGTAGGAGACTAGTTCAGAGTAGGTAGGAGACTTGTTCAGAGTAGGTAGGAGGCTTGTTCAGAGTAGGTAGGAGACTAGTTCAGAGTAGGTAGGAGACTAGTTCAGAGTAGGTAGGAGACTTGTTCAGAGGTAGGAGACTAGATAATAGTAGGTAGGAGAATAGTTAAGAGTAGAAAATAGACTAGTTAGGAGTAGGTAGGATACTAGTTAACGGTAGGTAGGTGACTAGTTAAGAGGAGGTAGGAGACTAGTTAAGAGTAGGAAGGAGACTAGTTAAGAGGTGTAAGGTCGAAGACTTAAGATCACATAAGAATTCGATAACATTTGGTAGGAGAGTAGTTAGTGTAGGGTATGGAGACTAGTCAACAGTAGGTTGGAGACATAGATACCCGTCAGTAAGGGACTAGTTTACAGTAGGTAAGAGTTATTACTAACCACTGCAGTTTCTGCCGTGACACTGAAAAAAAGTCCAGAGATGATTATGGTTGGTTGGTGTCAATCTTCCTAAATGTATGATTATAAAAATAAAAAAATAAAAAGAGGGGGAGTCTACCGAACAGTTAATAATAAGCAGCATAGCTGTATTTTCTGAGGAAGAATAGCATGGAAACCCACCACAGCAGCCCCCCCTACAGTTAGATGTGTCTGTTGACAACCTCTCCTTACTCAAAAATAGGCCTCAATGTGGGCCACGCTCTGCGTTTCTTCAAAGCGCCTAACATCTTAGCCAACACGAGTACCCACTTTGTACCAGAACTGTGCTGTTTAATGCACACACAAGGTTGGGCTGCAGGGAGCCGAGACGCCACTAATGAAACCTAGACTGACATATTCTAAAACTTTGCAGCTATTTGTAGAGACAGACTGAGGAAAACACATGTCACTGGATTCCTGCACTCGCACCATTTTTACACATAACAAGCAAAATGCAAGTTCAACTTTGCTAATATTGCTTGGTGAGAAACTCACAACTTACTACTATTTGTTTTTTGATTGGGCACAGTACTGGGGACCGGATACACAAGATTTTATACCGAGTATTGAAACATCATCATTATTAAAGATGGAAGCTATAGTAAGGGGGGCGGTTCTGTGGGCGGCAGAAGATGAAGAGATCAGAAGGGGAAGAAATCAGAATAAAGTGGATCTGAAGGTGCTGGTTGAGAAAATAAAATGACAAAGTGGTACACAAACACATTAGCATCATAGCATTATAATCAGCATCTATATTTTAGTGTCCATTGTTTTACCATTTCTTTTTCAAAGCAACACTGTGGTGTTTGGTATTTAATAGCTGGAGTCCTCGAATACTACTGCCTACAAGCATGAGAAGATTTAACAACAATTATGTATAGATGCGTATGTGTTTAATTAAACAGCCACACATACATGACTACTGTTGAAAAGGGCTTTGAGATCATGAGAGAGATGCAGACTTTCATCAGTCTAAAGAAAGATAGATATTAAAGCTGCTGTCGGTAAGATTTCAGTTTTAAAGAGAGAGAGAGCAGAAAGAGGGCAAGATTTTGAAAATAACCAACCAAAAAATCCCCTCCCTCTCTGCTCCCTCCCTCCTTACATTCCTCTGCCATCGAGAAGTGTTGCATTCACACACCTGTGATTGACAGGCAAGATGGATTCCCCGAACCAATCAGGGAAGAGATGGTCAGAAATGAGTCGGCAGCAGTCTAAAGCCTAAAATATCTCCTCAAAGGCAGGCGTGCATTCAACCAGAGCAGATATTTCACAGAGCATTTCACTCACTAATAGCTGAGTGACGGCTATGGCATTTCTAACAAATGACTCTCAAATAACAGCTCTTAAATCTTAACTAGCATGTATTGACATCTCTCTTAATTCTATCTGTCGCTCTCTCTCTGGAAACCATCAGCTCATCCCCAGATTTTGGTGTCAGGTCCTTTGCAGTCCCCCCCCCCCCCCCCCCCCCCCCCCGCCACACCCGACCCGATACACCAGCACAAGCCAACAGCATACGCACGATGAAACGACATGCTTTAGAGCCACGGTGAACAAAAGACCAACAAAATGAATGTTTTTGGGGGTTCATTTAACCCCCCCCTCCCCCCCGAGTGTGAAGTACTTCAAAGCCATTTCACTGTAATTGCTTCATATTGGAACTTTTCTTCCCTCTATCATGAGGACAGTTAATCTTTGTTTAACAATTAAATACGCTCTCAAACTGCCTTTAAATAAGTGGATAGGGCTCTAATGCCATTTCAAGACTCCCAAAGGGAGCACTCTCCAAAAAGGATGCGATACTCAACAGTTATCAACAACAGTTGAGGTATCCATGATGATGATGATGATGATGATGATGATGATGATGATGGCGCAATATCAGGAAATCCTTTACTAAGAAACCTGTGATGTTGAAGGGGTTGGGTGGTCAATATGAAGTGCACAATCCAGATGTAGCCTGAATAGATCCAAAGAGGCCGACTCTAGGCTACCAGAGATCGATCTGTCTGTCTGTCTGTCTGTCTGTCTGTCTGTCTAAGACGGTATTTCCTGTACCTCTGATAGTCTGACAGGAGGTGAGAGCTCCTTTGCCATCACAGTGTGAGGAGATGAGAGCAGCTCTACAAGTCACTGTATAGACGGTGATGACAGCCAGCAGGCAGACCACAGGAATGCAGGGACTTGTATAATCATCTGTATAATCATCATCACTGGTAGTCTAGGGGATCCTGGACTGTATTATTTGGTGATGTTTAAGGATCAATGTCTGAGTCTCTGGGTTGACAGATAAATGTCATAGCTTTTAATTTCAGAAATGTCAATTTATTTAATTCATGTTTTTATGTTTTAACACAATATAGCGCTATAATAATTATAGATAGGCCTAATTATACTTCTGCTCTATGCTCAGAGTGCCTTGGTCACCACAGCTAGTATCTTATGCAGACAGGTTATTTTGAGCAGTGTTCAGACAAAGATGTTTTTAAAAGCATTTATTCAATCTATTCCCATTATTGATTCACCAACATTGACCAACATTACTTGAAGTGCTTTAAACGTGTTACTATGTGTTGAACTATGATCTTGAACATGATCTACAACAGTAGTCTATGCCATGTTGTCACTCAAATAATCCTCTTATTTAGAAAAACTAGGGATGCACAATAATGATTTTTTTTTTTTCAACCGATACAATAACCAATAACTACCTGATTCTCATGACTGATAGTCGTCTGCTGCAACTGTGAAAATGCCGATGACATGTTTACTGTTTTGCTCCCTCATCTACTACGCCCACACCGCATTGCTCTACTCAGGTGCAGAAGTTGGATGTCATGTGTGTGACAAAAGCGCTGGTTAAGCTAATGGAAGCAATATTGGCTTTGAATTATCGGCTCTATTTATGGGCTATAATTTCATTATTGTAATACATAATAGTACATAATACTACAATTTCCCATTATCGGCCGATTATTTATCGGATCCAAAATGTATTGTGCATCCCGAGAAAAAACAGGTGTAAAATCCTATGCTTGTGCCAGTCTCCACCAACCAGCTGATGAACGTTCTCCACTGCTCCGAACTCAGGTCCCGTTCTCTCAAAGTGCCTTTTTGGAGGCGCTGCGGTGTCACAACAAAGGTACACAAACTCCGAAAGGGTGTGTGTGGATCTCCATCTGGGCAGCAGTTGATGTTGGTCATGGCTGCGTCCGAGTGGGTTAAGCTACTTGGACACTTACAGTATAACGCAGTGGCGTGTGGCACAATACATACGTGTACCAGCTTAAAAATATATAGCAAAGTTGGCATGAGCCATCTTAAATATCACTGGAACAATGATATTTAAAAAACAACTAATGTTCACCGTGGTGGTGAACATTAGTTGTTTTGTAAATATCATTGTTCCAGTTGGAGCTGAAACAAGGTTTCACTTACACTTTAATGTCCAAGTTCAAGATGAAGTTCTTTGAAGCACATGCTTCTCTTGCACCTTCTGTTTGAGGTTGGGCCGGTGTAAATCAGTCAAATAAACACTCCACTAAAGAGTTTGTGAATTGGGATGGAGAAGCCCTGGTGCTGCTTTATCATGTTGACTCATGCTCTCTGAGGTATTTGCTCAGCACAGCTGGACAGCTGGTTACTAAAGCTGCCAGATTGCTCTAGGTTTTGCAGAGGATTCATACAATGTGTTGAATGATTGCATTACTTATGCCAAAGCAAAACAAGTCACCGGCGGGATTATTTAATACGATGGTGAAAAATAAACCTTACATGTAAATGTGAATCAATGAAAATGTTTCTTTCTGTGCATGCATGATTTGTTTGAGGGTGTTTTGCAGTACAAACCGGGCAGCAAACACTGTAATGTCAAGGTGATTCTTTTCAATGCCATCTGTGTTTGAAATCAGATATGGCAATCTGCACACGCTCAATCTCAAATCCTGCCAAATCCACGGCTGACGCTTGACACAGTCTCGGCCAAAGCTATGCAATAAACGTTGTAATAGAAATCCCTTTATAGTTTGCTATGAGCGTTCAATATGTGTGTGTGTTTGTGTGCGTGTGTGCGTGTGTGTGTGCATGTCTGTGCGTATACTATGCATCTGCAAGCGCTGCATGTGCTTGCAGATGGATAGCACACACACACACACACACACACACACACACACGCACACACACACACACACACACAGTAAAGCGGAGGATGATAGAGCAGTAAGGATATCGGTGTTGAACAGGCAGACGACGTGTATATAGAGCTCTCCAGCTCAACAGAGTTATCACAGCGGTGATGTAACGTTAGCCGTCTGGTGATAATGGCACCTGTCTCAGTGGAAGTAGTGAGATGATGGCGCGTGTCGTCCTGGTGAGATTTGATACATTCTTGGATCCCCTTTCTTTTCTTTTATTTGTATTTTTTGAATCTGTTTCCAGATTACCCATAATCCATCACTTGAGTCGCTTGCTCTGACAGACGAGTGCTCTTGTTCGCTCACAGCTTATGATGTGGTTTTCTCTTCTTCACAATGGTCTCAAATAGACTGTTTTAATTTCTATTATTTTCTGCGCGTCATGCGCCTTATTTGCTTCTCTTTTTTTTATATTATTTACATGGTGTACTTTATCTCGACATGCTCTGCCATATCAACTAAGAATGGAAATGCCTGAAATACCTATCTGAAGTACCATCCATCAATCCATCCATCTATTGGAATGAGGACACTAATAAAGACACACATAATCATATCAACAGACTGCACTGATCCAGTGTGTGGGGCTTTGTTTTCCTCTCCATAATCTAAACTGTGAGGTTGCCCAGCACGATGCTCAGTGCGGTGATGGGAGCCGGGCTAACCTGAAAACCCAATAACCCCGGTGTGTTCCTCAAGGCAGGGCTATATTTGTGCAATAATCAGGGAAGGTTGCTGGAAGGGCCCCAGCCGACTGGCTTCTCTAACACAGTCTTCACACTGAGCATGTTGGGTGTGGGTCACATGCCTGCGGGCTGCTAATGATTAATGAAATCCATGGCTACCAGTCTGGAAGTATGGAGTCCCAAGGAAGATGTCTCCGCCAGCCTCCCCTCACCTCGCTGCTCAACATGCTGTGAAATTAGTTTAAAATATGTCACTATGGAAACAACAGGAAGACAACGTTGGATATTTGAATAATTGAGAAAACAGTTTCTGCTGCTGCTGTTGTTGTTGTTGTTGATGATGATGATGAATCTATCTTCATGACATTGTTGATGCCACTTTCATTGGCTGTTTTTTCTGTTCATTTATAAATAGGGGGGGGGGGGGGGGCAGAATTGTGAGAGCATTATAAGGTTAGTTAATTGCATCATGCGCTTACATCATCTGCTATAGCATATGTTAAAGAGGAGGCAAAACTGAATCAGCAAGAAGTAAATGAATGAAAACAAGTCTTAACATCTTTACTAAGATGCTGCATATGCAGTAGAAGTAAATAAAATGCAAGGCTAATGCAAGAACGACAAGCAAAGCCAAACAAAATGATATTTTACAGACTTACAGCCTATATATATATATATATATATATATATATATATATATATATATATATACAGTATGTGTGTGTAGGCTTCTATTAGGATACAGCCTATTATTATTCATAATATATTACTTATAATTTTATACAATATGCAGTTTAACAAAGTCTTTCTGAATGCTGTTCCTCTGTACAATTGTCTTATCATCATAATCATCATTACCACTTGTTGCTCACCTTCACCGGTGATTAATTTAAAGTCATATGAGGGAAATGTGGTTGATTGACTCTACAATGGGTCAAGAGCAGAATCTCTGTATGCTATGCTAATGCATCTAAATCCTTCACAAAATGGGTTTAATCCACCCACAAACAATGTCAATACTACAGATGCTGCAAACTATAAAGTATTGAAATGCATGTATTTGCTAGCCGCCGGCTAGCAAAGTGGCACTCCTCTGCAGGAGAGTGCCTCGATAAACCCTACCACATGTTAGTTCTGTTTGCAAGCTTTTCATGTTACCCAATCTTGGCGCTGAGTAGGTGTTTGACTCTCAGATCAAATGCCAAACTATTGAGTTTCAAACACAGAGTAATTGGAATTGTGAACGCAAGCCTAAGTAGCGCGCCGGGCCAAATCTTGTCACGGCAGATTAGTCTGCTCACAGGCCGACCACATTATTGGCGCTGTCATTTACACACACACACACGCACACACGCGCGCGCACACGCGCACACGCACACACACGCACACACACCTTCTACTTCTCTCAGTTCTGATTTGCATTACTAGTTACTAGTTTCTTTCCTCAGTCAGTGTGTGAATCCTTATCTCTTAACGATATGTTCGAGAGTAATGGTAGCATTTGAAATGATGTGTGAGTGCCCGGAACTAGGCTTTGATAACTATTGGCTTTTTTCTCTTACTAAAAGCAAATTACTTTGCCCTCATCCTTTAGTTATATATTCATTTTTTTGGTAGCAATTATATCCTTCAGTCTTCCTTTTTTTGTTTTTTTTTAAATATTTGACAGCAACATCCAAAAGCCCTTCAAGGGATTTGTTTCATATAGTCCTTCTTTAAGTTTGAGTATTCTGTATAGTTATATCTTGTGAGTGCTCTGTATCTCATAAAAACCTATTCTGTAGCTGCTTCACAACAAGACCCCTTCTGCTCTGTCCAGCAATGCATCATATTGTTAAAATTAATAATAATAATAATAATAATAATAATAATAGTTTAGTTTAAAAAGGTTATGTAGATTGAAGTGTGTGTGTGTGTGTGTGTGTGTGTGTGTGGGGGGGTTTACTGGGGTAGGTGTAGTACCCCAGAAGTATTATAAAGTGAAAGTGTTTTCCCCTTTAACTACGGTCACACACACACACACACCGTTTAGTCTTTTACACTCTATTGTACAACTATTGTGGCCCATACTTAACAAATATGTATGCTCTCTCATGCGTGGACTGCATCTCCGTGGGGAATCAGTAGGACCAGCCTATACCACCAAGGTTGAGCATTCTCAGAGTCAGCCAAGGCGTGCAACCTTGCACAGGTTATATTGGTTTTAAAATGCCTCTGTATTTCTAGAGTCTGTTCTTGTCAATCTATTGTTCTTATCTCATCTATATAGTTTGTGTTGCTGAATCAGGCCTTTCCTTGGGGACTGGGGGGACCCCAGAACAGAATGAGAATTTGTGAAACAGTTCACTTTGGCTGTGGTCAGTGCGGTGTTGGAGCGGGGATATCTGTGACCTTGTGGGAGGCCTTCCACCTGAACTATTTTCTCCATTCATCATTGTGAATGTTGAGATTCGCACATGCACACACATGCACGCGCACACACACACACACACACACACACACACACACACACACACACACACACACACACACACACACACACACACACACACACACACACACACACGCACACACAAAGAGTCCTATATAATAAAATGGCTGTTTAGACATTCAGCATTATAATGTATATCTGTGTGACATTGGTGTCATAGACATATGGAAACAGTATGGTAAATTAAATGTAATGTTCCCCCATTGCAATGCATTTTTTTTATTTTCTCTTCTTTGGTCTATTTTGCACTTTATTTCAGTACATACTGATTATTGTTTACTAACTGTGCTACAGTTAGTAAACATAACAATAATCAGTCTGTACTGTAGTATCTTTATGGATCATCTTAAAAGTAACAAAAATAGGTTAATAGTGATTTTCTTATGCCAATATAAAGTATATTCTCTTTTAAATTAGATCATAGTTTATAATTTGTGGCTTTTCTTCCTATTCCAGACTTTCACAATACAACAACCAAAAGCAATATTGTTTTCCTCCCACTCACATGTATTGTCTGCCTAGCGAACCATAGCCTTCTACTACCAAAAAACACAGTATAATGAGCCACTGTGGCATCCTGTCGCTTGCCTAAACAGAAGACAGGGAACTTAACAGAGCCCATGTGTACATGGGTTTTGCACCTTCCCTATCCTCAAGCTCTGTCACGTTTCCAGGGAAAGAAAAAGGTTTAGCGGCAGTCCCAAGCCACAGGACATGTTTAAATGTGTTTTTGGTGTAGGTGTGCCATGAGCAGCAGAATAGAGGAGCTGGTTAAATATGGATTAATTAATCTAATGTTTTTATGCTGCCAGTATGTTGCTCCAATTCTGTATCTTTCTCAATTAAAGACATCTAATTAATGTGTCAAGGTAGGGAGAATAGTTTCTTTATTACGTAAGCTTCCCTAGGCCTTAGCCTGAATCTGGTATCATCACAATCCTTTTTTACATTAGCAACAATCCCCCTTAGCTAGCATTTGTCTATTTTAATGAATGCCTTATCAGTTGCGCACTGTAGTCTGATTGTCTTTCTATGGAACACTTCTTATTCAATAATATGTCATGGTAATCTCAATTTAGGAACATGGTAAAATTAATCACCCTATATAATGTCTGTATGACCTCACCACAGTTGACAATCAGAGAGTGCAGTAGTGATTCCTTATCTGTGTCTATTCTATTTTCTATTGATTGTTGTATGTGTTGTATGGCCATGAGCTGTTTGCAAGGGAGTTCAGAGAATAGTTAAATGAATAGTTCCTCCATTCATCAATAGATAATTAGACCTCTATAAAAAGTGAACCAATACCTTGTTTACTCCATTGTATCAGAAGGCTGGAAATATATTTCACTGCCTTTACCCTTGAAACATATAATAAAATAAGCATTTTAGTATAAAACGTTATTTATTTTAATAGACTTGCCATCTGCCTGTTTCCTTAAATATGTATTTCAACATTTAACATATCACCAGTGCTTTAAATCATAAAATCCTTAAAATACATATAATTCTGTGTTACACATCAATGTAATGTATTGCTCAGATGACAGCTGAAACTTTGGAAACATAAGGCATCAAATTAAGAATCTCGATTTTTAAGATACACTTGAAATAATCCATAACCAGGATTTGGAAAGTATTGTGCTAATGTTTCTCATCCCAAATGGTTGAAATAGCTATCATATTTCACACTTTCACACGTACATTTTGCTTAATACAATCTTTTGAAGTTTTGAATCCTCATCATGTAAACTTATCAAAAGGGACCCTCCAAATCAATAACCACAAAATAATTGACCCAGCTCTTTAGACTCTTGTAAGTTCAAAACCCATAGTCATTGAGAGCATTTGTGTCATTGCACACTGTACAAGGACAGAACAAGATACAGAAAAATACATATAGATTAAAACTGTAGATAGGTTTAAAGACAAACTCCCTCTGCTGGTATAAAGGAGCATATAAGTCAACTGCAAGACCGGCTTCTTTATAGACTATTGCCGATAAAAATCCACAGAAATTCAAATCATCAAAGTTTTGTTACTGTGTCCCTACCGATTCTGTCCCTGAATGTGAACAGTCTAGGGTATAAGAAGCTTTTGTTGTTGTGCAATCTCTCTGTCTCTTCACTTTGACGAGTTGGGCACATAATGCACGAGAGGAAAGCATCCAAGCCCAAATGCAGTTTGTATACTGATGTGAAGTTATTCTGAGTCACATGATTTTCATGTTGAATGTCACAGATGGCTCATTCGGACTAGCCTCCTCTACATCCTCCTTTCGGGGCACATATTCAACCTCTATTTTTGATGTTGTGTTACTTTTTCCTCGACTCCAGAGGAAGAGAATAACAAGACAAAAGAGGACAACTCCAAGAAAAGAGATGAATCCCATCGTCGTGGCGATGATAAGAGTCTTCACGTCGAACGGGAATTGGACGGTGGCCCGGGTCACATTGCCACTCTCATCGTTAGGCTGATTCAAAATGAAGGCATGGGTTTTGTTGGGTTGATGGGGCCAGTTAGGAGAGTAGCTGTGCACAAAGAGGTGGGCAGGTTTGCTTTCATTGCCCGCCGCATTGCTGGCAATACACAGGTATGTGCCATTGTCCTTGATCTGCGCGTAGCGGACCTCCAGTGTGCCTTCATTCGATACAGTGAGTCTTGACCCCACAGTTTTGGTGGTAACATATTCCTTCTTAGGGGAGAGCCACATTACGACAGGGGGTGGATCACCCTGTGCCTGGCAAGTAAAATGGACTGTGGTTCCCTCGTCCACATGACTTTCTTGAACCTTGTTGTCTACAATTGTCGACTTCTGGCAAGTGAAATAGTTCAAAGGAAGGACGTCAGGGAAGTCTTTGAACTCTTTTCCTTCCACAGACTCGGGTGACGTGCACATCGGCTGCTGTCTGTTGAAGTTCAGCCTCCACCGACGACGGAAGACCCAGAGTAAGCGACAGTCGCAAGCCAAGGGGTTATCATACAGAGCAAGGGTCTCCAGGTTACCCACTGAGTGAAAGACGGACTCCTCCAGGGTGCTCAGACTGTTGCTGGACACATTGAGGACACGGAGGTGATTTAGCCCCCGGAAAGAATAGGGCTCTATGGTTGTTAATCTACCACCGACCAGATGAAGGGCCTGGAGCTTCTGAAGGCTGTGTAGTTGGTTCCCTTCCACAGTGTGAATGGGGTTAAAAGACAGGTTGAGGAACCGGAGATGACCTAGGTGACGGATGGCTTGGTAGGGGATGGCAGAGAGATTACAGCATGTGATAGACAACGACGTGATGTTCAGCCCAAACAGGCATTTGGCGGTCATGGTGTCCAGGGCTGGCATGTGAGAGATCTCCAACACCCGGAGACGAAACAGCCGCTTAAAAGAGTAATCTCGTATGGCACTGACGTTGAGGTGACGTAGCCGGAGGGACAGCAGATTGTGTAGGTGACTGAGGGCCTCGGTGGGCACGGATGCCAGATTACAGCGCTCAATGTTGAGGCTCTCGAGGTTGCTGAGGCCTTGAAAGGAGCGGGGTGAGATGAAGACCAGATCATTGTCCCCAACCTCCAGAGCCCTCAGGTTGTACAATTCTTGGAACATGTAGTCCAGAAGAATCACAATTTTGTTCTCGCTAATATCCAACTGTGTGAGGTTATTGAGGCCTGTGAACACTCCCAGCTGAATGAGCTTCAGATGGTTGTTGCGCAGCCCAAGAGTCCGCAGGTTGGCAAGGTTGCTAAAAGCCCCAGGCTCAATTGACGAGATGATGTTTTCATTTAACTGCAACTCTTCCAGCAGAGGGTAATTCATAAACTCTTCAGGCCCAACGCTTTTCAGACGGTTCTTGCTGATGTCCAGCAGTCTTGTCTCGATGGGAATGCCCTCTGGAAGACCTGCCAGTCGACGACGATGGCACACCACAGATCTCTCCTGGGCATTGCAGTCACATCGAGAGGGACACCCAGTGGTGGAGCCAGATAGGACGGTGCCCAACATCAGAACCAGGATGGGCTGCCAACACGCCACCAAATAGTTGTTACCTCCTGCCTCCCCGGTCACCATCCTGTTGCTTACCTATAAAGAAAGAGAAACACAGCAAATATTCAGGACCCTCCAGGGTATACAGAAACAGCCATGATGTTTGATTATTCAATAAAGGATTAGATAGGATTAAATTGGATATTTTTTACTTGTGAGGCCTGTGTGATCCCCAGCAAGCTCTTCTCTTTAAAGCAACCAGAGCATAACGGCTAACACCAGTAATGTTCATTAATAAATCTTTCCTTTACAAACCTATTTCTACAGAGATTGAACCAATATGCTATAAAAGTGAAATATGTTGAGAAGAACAGGGTATTCTCACTCTGCCTGACATAATCAACTTAAAAAAGACTATTTACAATAAAGATGTTGTTTGAAGAATGGTTTAATTTAAACTAACAGCTTTTTACATATTAGAATTGGTAGAACTTCACACATCCACTTCTACTATGGCTACCATTTCCACAGTGAGCTGTCGACCTTGAGTTGATGTACAGCAGAGCTAACTGCCATGGGGTGATAAACAGAGAGGAAGATTATGTCGATTTTTTTTTTTACTCTGGGGTGCTTTAAGTCATTTGGGTCTTCAAGCTCTACTTCCCTCATCAATCATGCAATTTGAGTCGCTGCAATAACTGTGGGAATATGTTGTTAGGGAAGCCATAAGCACAATCACATAAAATGGCACTTTGAGCTTTGTTTATATTACTAAGGTGCTATGTTGGGCGTTTGTTGTTCAATATTTAGTGTTTTTTTTTCGAACCTCCAATTAGTTGGGTGATAAATTACAATTGGTTGTGCACTGAGAAATAATAATGAAGTGCTTATTTGATAGGCTTCGAAGTTCATTTCAAGGGAGGTTTGTAAACTGATACTTTAATGGACAGGGCATCTAAAGGGGATTCACTCCAAGCATACATGTCTGTATCTCATCATTTTGAAAACCTATAATAATGCATTCCAGTCTGTATTTTCTGATTCCCCTCTTTGTTTTTGTTTTTTGAATCTTTAATAGTAGATCACCCAGCTATATTGCTCTGTGTGTGGGTCTAAAGGAGCAACCACAGGGTTTTATGGGTATGTATTGAACAGTTAAGTCAGTTGAGTCTGGGGCCAAATATTAATCATGTTGTCACAGCATACATGTGGGAGCTGAATCAGCACTGTGGATGGCTCCAGCATGAAATGTGAGGCAGTTCCTTGTAACACGACAGTGGTTATCTATGACTTCTCCGGATTATTGCAGTGCAGCTCTACAGTGCCAATTGGCTTACATGCCGCACTATGCTGGTACTCAGAAAATCATCTTACTTGGGGAAAAATGAAGGAGAAAACTGTTATCTGTGCCAAAGGAAAAAATACAAAAAAACACTGGAAAGGGAACGGTGCTGTACGTATCAGTAGAGTCAAATCTAGCAAGCTTGTAATTATCAAAAAAATGTGTGTGCATGTGTGTGTATATATATATATATATATATATATATATATATCAAAATGTACCTATTTTGACAAATCAACCAGATGTATCAGAAGATGGATGTACTATGTTAGCCAATTATATACCATCACTATGACGACGTTCATCTCAATTGACGTTGAACACATTGTCAATGTACTTGTTAATGTATTTTGAAATGGACTACCCTCTTAAATAATCTTGCAACTTTCTTCTCAAGAAGAGGAGTAGAAGAAGAAAAAAAAGGAGAAACAATGTAATCTACACCCATTTACCGTCCCCCCCCACCCACCCACCTCCCTGCCATCACCACCCCCTCCCTCAGTCCCTCTCTATCTCATGGTAATGATCTCGGGAAGAAAGAAAGAGGGCATATCTTCTTTCTCCTTTCACTGCTGCCTTTTCCTCACTGGACCTCTCAAACTGTCAGATGCCCTCCCTCCCATAAATGCATCCCTCTGCTTATCATTAGTCTTTTCTGGTCTTGGATCTTTCCATAACCAGCTTTTGGTATGACAGCTTGATGCAAGGGGGAGATAGTTACGCGCCTGTGAACATTGTTGTTGCGATAAGCCCCAAGAATGTGTGTCGACGGTGGGCACGCAGACATGTTAGCTTTCCTATGTGCATTGTGTGCACCACCTTTTTATTATTTAATCTCTTGCCCAGCATATTGTTCACGGTGGAGGGGTATCACAGATGTGTATATTCAACATGGAACCATGAGATGTGTATGTGTGTGAACTGTGATCTTGACGACACTGCGGTGCAGTGGGTGGCGCTGCCACCTTCTTGGCTCCAAACCCCTGGGACGTGCTTCCTGTTATGGCTTCAGTCTGCCTGTTCTGTCTGTCTGCTTGTTCTTTCCGTGTTTGCTTTGGGTTTCTGCAGGGTGCTCCAGTTTCCAACCACTTTCTAAGACATGCTGCTTAGGATAATTGGAAGGTCATGTGGTCATAGGTGTGGATGGCGTGTGAATGTCTTGAAAGGATTTAGCTATAGACCTTTCTCACCCACCTCACCAGTAAGATTGGACAACGGTCCATGTCATGTTTACCACCCTGACCAAAATGAGTTCAACCAAGTAAAGAAATAACATTGTATACGTAACATTGCTTTAAGTCATATGGCCTTACTGTTCACATATTTCATTTAGATTAGTTTACATTATGGCTCATAATACCCTGCTGTTGATTGGCACAGGTAAACCTGTAATGAACTGATGGCAGGTCTTCATCACCTTGCAGCAATCCTTGGAGTTTTACGATAAATTAAATTAATTATACTCCACATTACAAATGCATTAGCAGTCAACATAGCTGGACTGGTGACGTCCTTCACATGAGTGGTTGGTGGTCTTGCGCAACATTTGTTGGTTCGATTGAGGAAAAGGGTGAAAATGCCATTTGCAACCTAGTAAGGATGTGGTATTCCCGCATGCAGGTAAAGTGCTGTAGCACATTGAATTCAGCGTCCTTAGGGACTGTCTGGCTGCTATAGAAACAAGGACTGGAACGTCTTAAAGGGCATCAAACTGCATTTGAACAGGAAAATGAGTGTCATAGTTTGTTGATAGGGTACATTTCCCTTCAATTTCCTCCACAGTCTCCAGGGGATCAGTCCCAGGGATCAGTAAAGTACTTATCTACGTGGGATTTAGAGGGGCCGTGTTGACAGTTTCCTAACTAGGTGTCAAGACGTGGGCTGAGGTGGAGGCTGCTGCAGAGCTTGCGCATGAGCAATTACAAGGTAAATATGTGGAAATTGGTGGCAATGTAAGAGCGAGGCTCACAATTGAGATGGGATAGAAGGCAATAGACTTTGGCCTGAACTTTTGCGAGCAGAGCATTAACGTTGAAAATAGGTCATTTGCAGTCTGCAAGGTATCCAAAGCTGTGAAACCTTGTGTCATTGGTCCGAGGCTCCAGCACCATCATGTTATTTCTGAGAGATCATTGCTGTTGTTTGCTCCAATACAAGGCACTGAGAGGGCAGTGGCAGGTACCACTTGTCAGCCAAATCAATCTGCCCACTGAAAGCAGTCCAGCGAATGGATTTTATGCTAAATAGTCCTTTAAGTCTCAGTAGTATTCTGGGTCCATACTCGGTAGGCCCAGAATACAAAGCCAACCTCTAGACCAGTGTTTTTCAACCTGTGGTACTGCAAGTAGTACGTGGGATTTTATTCTTGAAATAGACACATTTACAGATAAACTAATATAGATAATATAGATACTAATGTCTTATACTAAGACAAAATAATATAGATAATTGAAAATAAAGATTTTATAAATATGTGAAGTAAATATAGTATTATGGCTTGTTATTATTTATTATTATTAAAAATAGTGTTTCTATTGATGTTTTGTTTCAATTTGTGTTTGCTGAATAAACACACTGGGAGCATAAGCAATGTTGTTGACATTTTTCTGTAATAATTGTGTATAAAGTGGGCGCTGGCACTCTTTGCACAGCCACTGAATTTGTATTTATCTATTTTTTACTGTTTGCATATGAGGTGGTCCGGAAAAAGTTTCTTGATGACAGTTTAGTGGTACACCTAAAGTCAAAGGTTTGACACCACTGCTCTAGACATTGGCAGAGAAAGGTTTGTCAAATACTCCAACACTGTACATACTGTAATAATAAAAGTTGAAGTTGCTGTGGTGGAAATATGTCAACACACTTTTCATGGTCAATATTTGATAAGCATTTTTGTGTGTGTGTGTGTGTGTGTGTGTGTGTAATGGAGAAGAACATACAAAAAAAGCTTATTTTGAAAAAAAGAAAATGGTTGTAGGGTGATGAAAAAAGTCCTTAGATCTAATCCCATTAAAAGCGTAATGGCATTCAAATGTCCAAATCATGTCCTAAAATTCCTATCAGTGACAGCGAAAAATAGACTTTTCTGAGAGACTGTGAAAGCACAGTCTGAGCAATCCAGTGACATCTGCATTTAGTTTTAGCAAATACCTACCACAGGACCATGCCTTGCTAATGCACAACAAGACACAACATGGACAGCAAAGTATTGCTCGCTTTTATGCCAACATAAACATTTGGAATGACAGTACTAAGGATAGATTTCTACTATGAATGGAGGTTAAGTACCGTACACATAACTAAACATCAGTGTGTGATGGAACAATGCTTGGCAACCATACTTAGCAAAGGAGCATCATTAATAGTCAAAAGCACTCACAGCTTTAATGGCAGCTTTGCTCACATACATTCAGCCTTTAGCATTGTGCAATTATTGACCTCCTTCTCATATGTATTGCACTTATTTTGTGTACCAATGGTTATTATGCAACATTGTGCACATCTACCATTGCTACAAAAACATTGTTTTGATGTGTACATTCCACAAGAAAAAAACAATATTGTGACTGGCCGTATTTTAATGATCGTATTTTAATGATATACAAATATATTTAAACGGTACATTTCTTAATGACAACCTGTAAATATATTCCCATAATGAAACGACAAAAAAAACCAAGGTGGTGTTGTTGACGGCCAATGCTATAACCAATGCTATCACCGCTGCCAAACTGGCTATGTCTGCTGTCCAGAAATGAATGCTAGCAGCTGTCCAGGGAAACCCAGCCAATACCATTGTTTGCATGGTGCTCAAAACCATCCCTTATTTACTAGTAGCTCCAGAACAAAGTCTAGGTTCTGAAAGAAACCAACACATAGACAACACAGAATGTACAACCAACATTCAGACATGTTCTGTACTGACCCAGCCATCTCGCTGCAAAGCAGTGATTCAGATTTGCAATATTACCTCGCACTTTATGTGAGCCTAGTTAAAGGAGCTATATGTAAGAAATGTACTCAAAGTAATCATAAAATGACCCTAATATGTCAATAGACATTGAGGAATCATGTTAATTTCAAGTATTTATGTCAGACATAATAGTAGTCCAGCCAGAATATTTAATTTCAAACGCAATATTTCTGTGCCAGGAAAACTGTTTTGTTTTCATTTTGTGTTTTGGTCTGTTGCGCCACCTTCTGCCTAGCGTCCAATCGCGAAGTCAGTACTGTGTCGCCATCCGGGTTGCCAGATAAGCTGAGCTGCAGCCATTTACTGTATAAGGAAGGCTGCAGCTACAAATGTTTCGGGTCAGAAATGTCTGACGTTACTAAATGCATTCGTGAACATGTTTACATTGCACTATTAGCCTACCAAATATATGTTAGTTGGGTAATGAAAATGGTCCATGTTTCCACTGGAGTGAGCTATTGCAGTATATCTTTAGAATTATATTTGGCTTATCGCCATTATTCAGTTTTTGCTAGAAAAACATGTTTGAAGCGAATCATTGCGTCGTTGCCTCATGGGCGTTTTCACGAAGTCAGTATCGTTTGCTCAATGACTGTATGTAAGGATTTCACACCATTGAGGTGCCATTTACTGCACACCGACTGCAGTGTGGATGATAATAAAACAGCGGTCAGAGCTGGCGTGTGTGTCCGACAGGGCTGCTCTATTCGGACACATTACTATGAAGCCCCTGTAAAATCCCAGAATAAGACTCCGACTCAGACGTAGTGTTTAGTTCGCTTTAGTGAATACTCAACACAATTATAACATTCACGTTTCGCTGTACAGAAATGTAAACAACTTCTGACTTCCTTCCACTTTCTTCTTCCCTGTCTTTCTTTCCCATTTCTCCCACCACCAGCTCCAAGCGCCCCTTGTGGACTACATTAACATCACATGTGACTGAAACACTATTACTGTAACTTTCACAGAAACATCACACATGTTATGTAGTAGGAACATTACAACCCTCTCCTTCTTACTTTTTTTTAATTTTTTTATTTTTTTATTTTTTATAACAACAACAGTTAAACAGTCTAACTCAAGTCTTTCTTTTGCATTATATCCTGCAGTGTATATACATCATTCAAAATCAGTGAAATGTGAAGGAGGTCCCCTGTTCATCCTGACCGGGTATCTGCGAGCAGGTGACTGAGACCCAGGGGGGTCAGGGGCTATGGGCTCTGGGGTTTGTTCAGGGATGACTTCAGTCCAGTCCATAGCATCTTGTCCATTGTTCATGATTTTCCACCCAGATGACTGGGTGTGGTGATTTTCAACCGCCGGTAGAGTCTTGAAGTGGGATGAGTTCCTGGTGATGACATGGTCGTTACGTTTGGCTGTCACCATGGAACCTTTGACAGCGATGACCTTGTATGGGCATGGATTATAGGCAGGGCATAGCTTCCCTTCCTTCTTCTGACGACACAAAACTCTGACACCCAATTTCAGAGCCACAGGAGCAACGTGACGCGTCTTGTCCGCATTAAGTTTCATCTTGTTCTTCGCCACAGCATCGGCTTGTCGTAACTTTGCGTCTGTGTGAGACTGGAAGGGAAGAGGGGATTCAGGCAGCTTAATTCTGAGGGGCCTACCAAACAGCACATCAGCAGGGGCTATCCCAGTGGAGCAGTGAGGTGTGGCACGATAGTTGCGGAGAAATGCATAAAGAGTCTGTTTCCATGGATGGCCGTCAACACAGGCAGCACGTATAGTCTTTCCGAGCGTGCGCATGAAACGCTCAGCTTCAGCATTAGCCTGGGGCCACAGTGGAGTTATTTTCCTATGTTTGAAACCCAAATATGTTGCAAAGTTTGCAAATTCTGAGCTTTGGAAGGGTGGGCCATTGTCTGTCTTAACCTCCAGTGGAATTCCCAGAGTAGAGAATATTTTGTCAAGTTTAGGAATCGTGGCTCTGGCTGACGTAGACTGTAAAATCTCTACCTCTGGATACCTGGAGTATTCATCAATGACCACTAGGAGATAATCACCAGATGGGAACGGGCCACAGAAATCTACACCAACTTTTTCCCACGGTGATGATGGCAGCTCAGACATGCGAAGAGGTTCTTGTGTGTGGTTAGGAAGAACAACAGCCTGACATGGTATGCATCCAGATATCATGGTTTCTACTTGTCTGTCGATGCCAGGGAACCAGACTTTCTCTCTGATCAACTTTTTTGTTTTGACCACCCCCTGGTGGCCTTCATGCGCCAGTGATATTGCTTTGTTTTGTAGAGACTGCGGGATGACAATCTTTGTGCCTCGTAATACAGTGTCATCAGAAGCAGTCACTGTTAGTTCATCTTTGATTTTTCGAAGTGACATTAGAGCAGCAACATCAACTCCATCAGCAAAATCCTGTTTCTCAGATAGTGACCCCCACGAGCCTTCCTTGAGGAGTTGAATGACTTTGCATAAAGTAGGGTCAGTTCTGGTTGCTTCCTGAATTTCAGCTAATGTCATAGCCTTAGGGACAGCATGTGTAGTGACAAAGTTCACATATTCCTCTGCTTGTCTTTCAGTGTTTGAAGCTTCCTGACAGATGTGCGAATAGCTGCGCAGGGTGGCGTGACATGTAATCAGCTGGGTTGTCCTTACCAGATTTGTAACGGACCGTGTAGTTGTAGGATTGCAGACGTAGACTCCAGCGTTCTATGCGTGCAGGCGGCTTAGATTTGGGGTTGTTGAAAATGCATTCTAAAGGTTTATGATCACTGACAAGGGTAAAAGGGGCTCCATAGAGGTATATGTGAAAATGCTCACAGCCCCACACAATGGCGAGAGCTTCACGTTCTGTTTGTGAATATTTTTGTTCAATGGGGGACAATGCTCTGCTAGCATAGCTAACCACTCTGGCTGGTTCTTGTGGGCTGTTTCTCTGTGCCAATACAGCCCCAAGACCCACTGGGCTTGCATCAACTACCAGTTCAGTCAATTTGTGTGGGTCAAAGTAGGTCATCACAGCATCACTCGTTAAGCTCTGTTTCATTTCCTCCAAAGATGTCTGGTGCTCGTCTGTCCAACTCCAATGAACAGTTTTTTTTGTAACCTCCCTCAGGGGTTGAGTGATCGTGGCAAAATCCTTGATGAAACGGGCGCTGTAATTCGCCATGCCAAGGAGACTGCGGACCTCACTGGCATTGGTTGGGGCAGCAGCGTCATGAAGTGCCTGAACTTTCTTGGGATCAGGAGAGAATCCTCCATCTGAGAATGTGTATCCAAAGAAGTCCAGTGTGGTTTGTGCGTATGAACACTTGGCCTTGTTAAGAGTCAGATTTCTCTCTTTGAGTCGCTGAAATGTTGCTCTTAGAGCTTGATCATGAGCAGCCTTCGTTTTACCGAACACCAAAATGTCATCACTTAGGTTGATAACACCTGGGATGCCATCCAGTGTCTGTATTTCATTTTGAAATACCTCTGCGGCAGAGGAGACTCCAAAACTCAGTCTTTTGTAACGTCGTAGTCCTACATGAGTGGAGAATGTTGTGATATATCGTGAGGCTGGTTCTAGTTCTAGCTGATGATATCCACAGTTTAAATCCAGCTTTGAGAAGAACCTGGCTCCATTCAGTGACTGTATCACGTCATCTACTGTAGGTGTGAGATGTCTTTCTCGTTCTATGGCCTGATTTGGTATCCTCATGTCCACACAAATGCGCACCGCTTCCGGGTCTTTTGGCTTTGGGACAGGGACAATTGGAGAGACCCATGGAGTGGGACCATCCACCTTCTCTATGATGTCGAGATCCTCTAGACGTTGCAGTTCAGCTTCAATTCGCTTCCTCATGTGAAACGGTACTCTTCTATGAGGTTGTGTGGTGGGAGGAACATCTTTCTTTATATGCAACCTGACCTGAAAATCTTTTAATTTACCCGCCCCTTGAAAAAGGTCAGCAAACTCAGTGAGCAGAGTATCTACAGCATTCACTTCTGTCTGGTTTGAGGTTGTTGTTAGCTGCACTGGCTGTTGCGGGGATGTGTGTAGTGTGTTGGCAACTTTGATTAGTCCTAGCTGACTGGCAGTATTATAGCCAAGCAAACTGCCGTTACTTCCTTGTAACACATGAAATGTTGCATTTGTGAATTTTGACTTGGATTCCACCAGGGAGGTGAACTTTCCCACGGTGGGCAGAGGGGTACGTGACCCATAAGAAAAGATGGGAACTGTGCTTTTACTGAGTGGGGGCCTGTATTTCAGTCTCTGATATGATGTTTCATCAATGATATTCACAGTTGCCCCTGAATCAAGCATCACTTTTATGTCGCAGTCACCAACTTTTATTTTTGCATGTGGGAGATTTGCTTTTGGCTGCGACACTGTGTACAGATATTCCTCGGAAGACTCTGTGTCTGCAGTATTTGCCGCTTGAGACGTGATGCTACTGTTTCCACTGGTGTGTACATAATGCACTTCATGTCTTCCTCTGATGCTGCTTTGTGACCCTTTAGAGCGACAGCATTTAGCAAAATGTCCTTGTTTTCCACAAGCACTGCATAATTTTCCTCGTGCTGGACACGGCATTCCTTCGCGGTGGGGAAACGTACCAGAGCAGTTGTAGCATCTTTTCTTTAAAGCTCCTCTCCCCATATCTACAGCCAGAACGTCTTCCCTCATGTTTACTTGAACTGTGCTTTGTTGTATTTGTTCCATTCCTGAAGCTTGAATCTCAGCAAGTGCCATAGTTCTGCCCAGTGTTAGAAGCTCAGTTAACGTCATCTCGGGTCTCTGTAGTGCTTGACGTCGTAGTTTATTACATGTGCACGTTTGAATAATCATAGTTTTGATTTCTCTCTCAACATCAGGAAAATCACAGGTTGCTGCTAATTGCCGTAGTCTTGTGTGATAGGAATCCAGTGTTTCTCCTGTTAATTGTTTAGCTTGTCTGAATTTGTAGGTCTCATATGTTATGTTAATTTTGGGGGAAAAGTACTCACTCAATTTGTCTTTGGCGCGTGTATAGTCTTTTGCTTCCCCGGTGTCTGTGAGCGTATCAAAGATGTCTTGTACTCCTTCCCCTGCATAGTGCAAAAGCATTGCACGTTTCCTTGCATCATCCTTTACATCCAAAACGATGATGAAGTTTTCAAAACGCTGCACCCACTTCTTCCAACGGACAGATGAGCTTTGATCCTCGTTGATATCAAAAGCCGGGAATGACGGCAGCGCGGCAGCCATGTTCGTGGAGAGAATGAAACCGGTTGAATCCTCGTCGCCAGTGTAAAATCCCAGAATAAGACTCCGACTCAGACGTAGTGTTTAGTTCGCTTTAGTGAATACTCAACACAATTATAACATTCACGTTTCGCTGTACAGAAATGTAAACAACTTCTGACTTCCTTCCACTTTCTTCTTCCCTGTCTTTCTTTCCCATTTCTCCCACCACCAGCTCCAAGCGCCCCTTGTGGACTACATTAACATCACATGTGACTGAAACACTATTGCTGTAACTTTCACAGAAACATCACACATGTTATGTAGTAGGAACATTACAGCCCCGGTGACGGTGTGGGAGTGTGGATGATAATAAAACAGCGGTCAGAGCTGGCGTGTGTGTCCGTTGGGGGCTGCTCTATTCGGACACATTACTATGAAGCCCCGGTGACGGTGTGGGAGCGCGGATGATAATAAAACAGCGGTCAGAGCTGGCGTGTGTGTCTGAGAGGGCTGCTCTATTCGGACACATTACTATGAAGCCCCGGTGATGGTCTGGAAGTGTGGATGCTAATAAAACAGCGGTAACAGCATGTGTGTGTGTCCGAGAGGGCTGCTCTATTCGGACACATTACTATGAAGCCCTGGTGACGGTGATGCAGTTGGTCAATATTATCAGGGATCTATGCAAGGCAAGTGTATTTGTATAGCACACTTCATACACAGAGGCAATTCTATGTTCTTTACCTAAATAAAAGCAAAGAACAGTATGTAAAACACTTGTCATGGTTGCTCCTTCTAGTAGACGCAGTGTTGTGTTGAGTAATCCGGGAACGGGGAATCTGGCAACCGCTACTCTGGGGGGGGGAGGGGGAGGGAGTACCACGCTGTACAGTATTTACAACGTGGTTGCAATAACAGTTTTGGCCAGAGAGGGAGCAATCCTACATATAGGTCCTTTAAGCCTCTTCTATGCTGAGTGAGTCGACGTTTACCAATTTCCTGCTCCGCTATCCTCTAACTACCTGCACCACTGTTCTAGTTCTCGTTCTCCTCAGATAAAGTCTTAACATGCATGTTTGTTGACACTAACATGAGCTCAGTGTGTTAGATATGTGTTACACATCTGTAGTCCACATATTAACTACTTCACTATCATATCAGTTGGTGAGCTAAGGCTAAAATGGATGAGCCAATCACATGAAGGCCAAACACCTATTCTATTGGCCAAACGGGAGAGCTACAGTAAGCTTTTCTCACTGTCTCTGCAATGAGGAGGTTCTGTTAGATGGAACTGGTGACCTTCTGCAATATATACCAGACACTAATTTATATCCATACCTCCAAAGACTATTTTAAGATTTAACCTCAGAGAAAATATTCCATCTATTCCAGTGTGATTTGTTGTTTTTATTTTAAGCTTCAAAGGGAGATCTTATAAATGTTTTGACTGCCAACTCTTCCACTATGCATGCTGGGAATTTACTGCCAACTCTTCCACCATGGCTGAAAATTTACTGAAAATTCTTCCACCATGCATGCTGGAAATTTACTGCCAACTCTTCCACCATGCATGCTGGGAATTTACTACCAACTCTTCCACTATGCACGCTGGAAATTTACTGCCAACTCTTCCACCATGCATGCTGGGAATTTACTACCAACTCTTCCACTATGCATGCTGGGAATTTACTGACAACTCTTCCACCATGCATGCTGGGAATTTAGTGAAAATTCTTCCACTATGCATGCTGGAAATTTACTGCCAACTCTTCCACCATGGCAGAAATTTCTCATCATGGATTTGGTCAGGCTATTGTTGTAAGCAAACATTCAGTACTGCAGGCTGTCGAGGATTCAAATTAAGCAATAAGCCACTAGAGGCTGTGGTTTATTTTAGAATAGCTAGGGGGTGTTTTTTTTTACAGTGATTTACAGCTAGTTCTAAAATCACTGTAAATCACAGCCTCAAGTCAATTAGCTCATTGCTTTTATAAAATGGTTACTAAATAATTTTACGGGTCCATTTATAAAAACAAAAGAATTGTTTTGCGGTCACATATGTGTGTTTATTTTAAAAATAAGCCACGAGAGGCCAAGGTTTACATTGATTTTAGAACAGCTAGGGGAGCCTTGTTAGGCACAATGGGAAGTGGCTTATTCATTTTATAAAATGGTTATGATAGCAGGGTTTCCGTTAGCCGGCATATACCAGCCATTGGCCGACTAGAATTTCAATTGGCCGGTAAATATACATTTTGATAGCCATCTTGGATGGTTATTTTTTTCTCTTCTCATTAATTTTATTGATCAACTTACTGAGTAAGTGAACCATTCACGTGAGCAGCCGTTTGCTCAAACTCAGTAGGCCTAAAGAAAATTAAGACATTAGTAGTAAATATAATCCAACAGATTATGGGTTCTTTACTGTGAAACGCTGAGCGGTGCTGTGTGTGCGCAGCACAGTTCAATCCTTCAGCGGGAGCACAAGCGGGAGCACAAGCGGGAGCACAAACATTGTTATTATTCTATATCTAATTAAAACAGGTTTTTAAATTAAGTCTTGAAAAGATCAACTGATCGCGAATGGCAGCGCACTTGACCTGACTGCAGTTAGGGCTACTGATGGGGGTGAATAGTGCTGTTGAGAATTGTGAACCAGATTAAATTCATGATTAAATTCATGATTAGATGTTTTGGGAAACTACATGTTGTTTAACGTTAGTTAATTAGGCCTATTAAAAGCATGGTCTAATTCTTATATGAATATTTCTATCAATAGTGCAGGGTGCTTTTCTCAGAGAGAAAAAAAAAACTTTTGACTGACTACTATTTCTGGTACTGTCTACCAAGCGCAGCAACGACTAATCGCTTAGTCGACTAGTTGGGCACATCCACGAAATATGTGTGAAACATTGTCCAATGTGTACTCGACAACACAACATGTATTTTTGCATATGCATGTAGGCCTATCATTACACACACGTGTGTTACATATAGCTGGTAAATTTAACATTTTACCGGTAAATTAGAATCTTTTCAGCCACGTTGGCCAAAGAAATGGCTAGAGGAAACCCTGTACTATGAACTACCTAGTAAGATTTCACAAAATAAAGCAACATAAAATGTGATCATTTATTGAAAACAAATCATCATTCTTCTGCCAAGCAATAAAGTTTCTCACGACAGCAAAATGGTTGCCAAGCAACACAGGTTGCATACAGGTTTTAGCATACAGGCACATTAATACTAAAAATTAATTGTTATGCGGTCACAGGTGTGTGTTTATTTTATAATGGCTTCCATAACTATCCGTTTTATAAGCATATTTTTTCAAATAGCCTATCTGTATTTGTGAGATCACACCACCTCTGTTGGTGGCGTGATCTTTAAGCTGTACTCATTTACACTTTTAGTCAACACGTCATGCCACTGTCGTTCTGACAGTACTCTATGTTGTTATATTGATATCTAATGTCATTCCACAATTTGATTTCCATTTGCATCATTCCCCAAGCTTGTTAGATAAGAATGTTTTTAAATTGCTTGTTAACCTTCCAACATATAAATATTCTGCTTGTACCAAGATAATGAATAATTCATGAGTAGTAATGCATTTTGTGTCACTCACTAATGCACATTATTGTGGTAATTGGACCAGTTATAGTAGAGATCCTGCTCTACAGATATATTATCAAATTTGACTCGCCTATCTCTGTGTATATTCCATATTGTGGCCTAAACAATATTTTTTCCAGATGAAATAATACAAATACTATGAACTAGAATATAAAAAAACAATGTACCAGAAAAAAACAAAACAAATACACACACATATATATATATAATATATATATATATATATATATATATATATATATATATATATATATATATATATATATATATATATGCTGGAAGTGGCAAATCTAATCTAGAAGTCACAGAAAAACTTTAGGCAAAATTATTTTGTTTTCAAAGATGTGAACTCTCCTTCAAATGTCCAACCCTGGCAGCCTGATTTCTGAGCAATCTTGAAGTATAGTTAAAGGGAGCTAAATTCACAAATGCCATTTTACAGCAAGCAAGTGCCTTACAGGAGATCTTGGAAGATTGCATATGAAATCCGCCATTTAATAATTGCATGAGACAATTGTATGGACATGCTCTTTCAAGATTCATCTTTTGTATTGATATTTCTGTCGCAATGTGGTGTAATCTGCAGTCAAGATTTGTCTCTCGAGTTATTTTCCTCTCAGTTAACAATCAAAGGGTTGGCAGGCTTCCACTCTAGTCTAACAATACTATTATGTGATTGATTATACACTTTCCTACTGATGTGCCATTGTGCATCTGGATACAATGATTGCTGCACCTAAAATCATTCTTATTTAGGTATAACATTTCTTTGCAGTTGTAAATGAAAATAATAGGGTGTGAATTTATATGCATATTCAAATATGTAAATTATTAAAAATAACAAAACAACAATAAACATGTCATATCCTATTAACTATACTGCCACATTTCCAATTAAACTACACAAAGCATTATAAATGTTGTCTATTTTTAGAGCTGAAGAGTTGATGAGTAAAATCAGTAAATTATATAAAAAAGCAGAGGAAAGACTGCTGAGTTTACATTGATGATCTTACAAGCCTTGGGCAGAACTATTACCACAGCTGTCAACCAATAATCCTATTTTAGCCAAACATGATGCCACTGCAACATGTTGCAACTGACATTGTAACGTTATCCCATGTTGAGTAAACACATAGATGGTGGATATGAGGGAGATGACAAACGTTCTGTGATCCCTCTCTTTGAGTAGAAAAACCCAAGTAAGTACATGTGGCATTTTCTAACCTGCATCTAAATCTACCTCCCAATTCCTACACCGACAACACGCCTGCGAAGAAGGAGAGAAAAGAGAAACGCTTCATGTGTTGTTTATGCTGCCATGTTGGCATGCTCTGATACTGTCTGGTATCTCATACTGGGCACACAAAGCTCTTGCAGGGGTTATACAGTGGAGAATAATGAAGTCGTCAAGCACACGAAGCCCATTCTCCATCTTGCTTTTCTACCCTGTCTCATATTTAGCGGATGGGGAAGGCCGGCCGTGGAGGAGAGGCACTGTGACCTTCTGAATACACTCTGGAGTCTAAATGTGAGTATCTTCTTGTGAGTGATTTCTCTCAGCCCAACAGACACCCTGAATCATCTCCCACCCTTTCCCTGGTTAGGACCATTCAAAACCAGCCATCATGCAACATATTAGTGCAGTGTAGACTGTCCTTTCCCACGGGTGAATATGTAATTAAACCCAACATGATACACTTGCGCATTTTATTAGTGCCATATTTTGAGGGCATGGCAAATTAACCATTATTTGTTCCCCTTTGTCCTGATTTGAGGTGCCCTGCAAGTGTATCTGTCAACAAGATGGAGGATAATTATCAACCCACACTGTGCCTTTCTTCGAGGTGACAAAAATAAGCCGCAATGGTGTGGTTTTCCCTCTAAAAGGACATCATTACATAAATCCGCTTTGCTCTTGGAGACCATTACATGTTTTAGTCTCCATGACCAAAAACACCCCAACAACTGGGTCACCATTCCACGTAGCGGCACGGTTCACCTCACTTCCGTACTACCTTAATTTCCCCCAGAATAACACTTTACTTTACAGCAAGCCGCCAAACAAATAATTGGCGGAAGGCCTAATCATTAATTAAGCTCGTAGGCTAGTTTAAATAGAGCAACCGTACTCATAAACAATTCTACAGCTTTGCCAATCACCATATGACCCCTCCATATATCACTTAGTGGTGTCGGTCATTCAGTCTTAATGGGTTTGTGGCACTGAACCTAGTGTTGAACGGGGCGGTATAACAAAACGCACAGGTCATGAAATGCATAGGCTGTCACACCTCAGCTCTCTGTGATAGTGTGCTGTGGGTGTCAGTCAGTGACGTACACAGTTATGTACTGAAAAATAATGAGAGCCAGTGCTGCTTACATTGTGGCTAGCCTCTCTGCTTGGCTTTCAATGGATATAAATATATAAACAACTGTGTACACTTAATAATCACACCCTGCAGGGCATTGAAAGAGAAGTCAATTATTCCTCTCCGGTGCCATTGTAGTGTCATTAACTCAAATACTTATTATACATTTTTTTGAGTGTGTTACCCGTTTACCACAGCAATTAAACAAGGAATATCTTGTTTAATTTCACCGAACTGTGTACTATTAAAAAAGTAAAAAGGAAATGTAGGCCTATAAGTAAATAGTGAACTGTTGATCTACAACCTTTTTGATCGTTACAGGTGTTTGCCAATTTTTAAAATATAACACGTTGTGATTAATCTGGAATTTTTTACGCAAATTTAAAAAAATGGACACAAATTAGTCATTAACAAATTTGATCCCAACTTCCTCCTCATAATTCCAGCGTGGATTGCTCGTCGGACCCGCTAGACATTTATTTTCAATGAGAGACGGATGGCGACTAGCTATCCCACAACAAGGTACTGCACCTCCGCGCCGCGCCTCTCGTCTCTCATTGAAAATGAATGTCTAGTGGGCGCGCCATCGCGCCCGTCTATAAAGCCCAGTACCCAAGTTAATCCGTTAAAAGAAATAGGTAATAAAGTGAGCAGGAAACAGTAGAAAGAGAGTATAAGAAAGAAAATTACAGAAATAGGACTCCTGGATACTGCCGTTAGGCTATACGGTAACACTTTATTTGAATGGGTGTGCATAAGACTGACACGATGCTGTCATAATCATGACATGACACCTGTCATGACACTTTATGAATGCTTATGACAGTCGTCATTAAGTGTCATTCAGTAATTCGGAATCTTCAGAATTGACGAGGCATTTTGTTGGTTCTTTTTACTGCTTTATTTACGTTTTTTACATTATCTTTTTGGTTGGAAATAGGTTGAGAGATAACTGGCACAGAGGACACCAGATTAGACATGCAAAAACATTAATTTTCCCATTCTTTTCCCCACTGACGCCTCCCATAGTGCTCGGGGTGGAGCCGGGTGGAGCCGGGTGGAGCGCAGGTAACGTACCAGCACTGTCCATGGTGCTGAATCCTCAAATGACACTTAATGACGACTGTCATAAGCATTCATAAAGTGTCATGACAGGTGTTATGTCATGATTATGACAGCATCATGTCAGTCTTATGCACACCCATTCAAATAAAGTGTTACAGGCTACTTCCACCTCTTTGGATACAGCAATCTGTTTTTTTGAGATGCATCGTTTCTTGGGCTTGAGTTTGCCATTAGTTGTGATTTGAGTGTATTGATAAATGCTTGACCTGTGTGGGTCCCTGGATTGTTTCAGTCTGTTCATGCTGAAAAAAAGGTTGGACACACTACATTGTGTTTATGTTCTTAATTGATTTCCAATAAAAAAATATACATACGTAAAATAAGTATTTTGTCCACTCCCACATTGATAAGAGTATTAAAAACTTGAAAAATGCACTTTACGGTACATTTTAAACAGATAAAAAATGCGATTAATTTGCGATTAATCGCTATTAACTATGGACAATCATGTGATTAATCGTGATTAAATATTTGAATCGATTGACAGCCCTAATTTTTGTACATTTTCCTGACCTTTTATCCGCGAGATCAAACATACTGTAATTAAAACATGAATCTATAAAATCTATATGTGTAAAAGTCCTTGGTGTGCACCTGTTCCAAACCCCTAAGGGATGGAAGATAGAAACCTCCAATCTGCAATACATCATCAGCCCCTATTAGTGCCTTGCTCACTGGCACTATTAACCTTTACAAGATAATCATGACTTTATTTGTGTTCATAGTTTGGATTAAAACAATGAGTCATTGAAGTTAGTCCTGCTAATGAAAGAGTATATATAATAATAATAATAATAATAATAATGACATTTTGTCAAAAGAGACCACCTTGGAGAACTGTTGCCTGGTAACAGGGTACACTTCAGTCACTCACCTATTCACTGAAGCTAAAGAGAGCATACATGCAACAATAACATGTCAGTCCACTGAATTTAACTGTAGCACCCTATCTTGCGAGAGACAAACGGCGACAGGTTGCAGGGGATAAAAAGGCTGTCTTTTGGATCTTTATGCGTTCACACCCTGTGAAGACGTAAAGATCAGTGCGAGACACTTCTCAGACTGTCAAATGTGTGTGTGTGTTTGGCACTGGAACCAATGTCCTTCCATTGCTCTTTGCCTGTCTGCCTGGCACACAGCGATGAAATATCACCGGCTCCTCAGTTGGAACTATCACACTCCCATCTATTGTTTGACCTAAATGCATAGTGATTAAAGGACACCCCCGCCCTTCTTCCAAAGATGGCCTGGGGTGTTTGAAACACCTGCAACGCAATGCAACACACAAACACACACACACATACACACAGTTGATGAGCTTCCATGAATTGAATGGGAATAATTGGGTGTCTCTCTGTTGGTGGAGGATGGCAAATGTGGGATAAGGAAGTGATAATGAATGCCCTGGTGAAGCACTGATTCAGAAACAAAACATGCACAACATGCACACTCCACCACACTGCCTCACAGGCTCACACCTTTAAGCATAAGGTGTAAGTCTTATAAAAGGCGAGAAGCAAGTGCATTTGCAGACACGTGCATACAAATATCTCTCTCTCTTAATCTCTCTCTCTCTCTGTCCCTCTCTGTCCCTCTATCTTCTTGGTTTCTCTCTCTCTCTCTCTCTCTCTCTCTACCACAGATACATTAACACAACACAAATATTAACATTAACACAAATATGCATTAAAAAAGTACAAATATGTGCAGTACAAATAGACAGAGTATGATGTATTGGTACATTCAAATAGAAATACACGCACATGCACAAAAGTATACCCTACACAATCAAACCCTGCATCTCTGGATGACAAAGCAGAAAAACTGAAGCCAAGCCCGGCAAACAATTATTCTATTTTCCCCTCAAAGCTCTTCTTCTTTCCGCCCATATCCCACTTTACGTTTGCAAGGATTGATACCATCCCAAGCGATTCCCCGGCTCCACCACTGCACCATAATAAATCTGATCCATCGCCTCGGTACTTAAAGCCCACCATAGAGACGGGATACTTACCAGGACCCTCATGCAGAGAATTCTAATTCGGGCAGCTCCATGTTGCCAAGGGAAATTCGAAACTGCACCGAGGCAGGAATCGAAGGCGAGCGAGAGAGAGAGAGAGAGAGAGAGAGAGAGAGAGAGAGAGAGAGAGAGAGAGAGAGAGGGAGAGGGAGTGGGGGTAGGGGATGGGGATGGGGTGGGGGTACGACTGAGGATGGATATCAGATGCAGGAGAGGAAGGGGAAGGGGAAGGGGAAGAGCGAGCGGGCTGCAGCCCTGGATGTCCGTTCCAGAGGCATAGCGTCGTTGGAAGTGCAGCTGCAGCAGTGGCGGCGGGTCCTCTCCAGATGGGCTAAATCCGGCCGCAGCAATGGACTGACGTGCAAACGCACAGGCGACTCCGCTGGCTCACACGCGCTCACATACATGCTGCTGCACCTCGCCGCCGAGACACAGCGCTCGTGGCTGGGGGAGGAGAGAGAAAGACAGAGAGAGAGAGAGAGAGAGAAAGAGAGGGGGGGGGGGGGAGAGGGGAAGGAAGGGAGGGAGGGAGGGAGGGAGGGAGGGAGGGAGGGAGGGAGGGGGAGTTGATGAGCAGGGCTGAAGGAGGAGCTGCAGTGCTCCGGGAGAATGTGAGGCAAGACGAGCAAGAGGAGAGAAAAACAGACTGTGTGTGTGTGTGTGTGTGTGTTGTGGAGGGGTGATTGTGCAGACAGCATTCTGCACACATTGTTGAGTTTGCCTGGAGTTTTCCACCTAATTCAGCGCTGATTGGGTTTATCTGCACAAGAGGGATAGTGTGAGGGATGAAGGGGGCGAGTGTGAGAACCAGAGACAGAACATCAGAGTAATGAGCAGCTTTGGAAGGAGGAAGGGGTGCATGTGAAAGAGAGAGAGAGAGAGAGAGAGAGAGAGAGAGATTTGAAGAGAGAGGGAGAGAGAGATTTGAAGAGAGAAAGAAAGAGCTTTGTAAACAGCTACAAATGCAATATGTGCATTTGGCTGCACGGCTGCTGCAACACAAAACCAAATGGTGAATGTTGCCGAGAATCACACAAGTAAAAAATGTGGGGACCAAAATTGAAGAAGAAAAAGAAAATGGTGTTTTTCCCTTCCTCCTCCTGGTGCTAATAGGGCCCTCTGTCGCTCTCCTCTCCCCTACACCCCGGTGAGCACAGGCGTCCATAGCTCAGGCGAGGACCCCACAGTGGAGGAGATGAGCGGCTGCAGCTTAATGTGGCAACCCCATGTGGTGGCAGGCCCCACACAGTCTCCATACTTGGGGGGGTGTGTTTGTCAGAGATAGGGGGGCGGAAGATGAGCCACTGAGTTCACTGGCTTGCGAGGGGGACATGAAAAGGTTGCTGGACGCACCAAGGAACCATATAATTATAATGAGTTAAGCATGGGGTGGAAACGTGTGTGTGGTTGCTTTTCTTCCCTCTACAGTGTTGTGGCACAGCTTCTATTATACCACCATGTCCAGCCAGAGTTTAATTATAATAAACTCATTTTTATCACTTTATTTGAAGTTGCAAAAATGTTATATCACCTCCATGATGGAATTCAGAAGATGGACATAGAGGAGTGCAGTATTAGGCAAGTGAAGTATGCATTGTGCAACAATATTTTCATTTTCATTTGAAAGCAAATATATATACTTTTGTTTTGTAATATACAATATACTTCCTTCCCCAGAGTAGTGCTATGTTAGCCAATTCCTCCCTCGTTCATTAAATATTGCAGTTTCACTACAGGAAATAGGAGGGGCTTATAGGTATGCCACAGTGCCTTGGAGCAATCAGCATGGTGGGATGAGCCAAGATTATAGGTCAGCTTCACTACAACATGACTTAGATATGAGTATACTATGAATTGCCTATAGAGCAGCCTCCGACTGCCGTTCAGACAGTGATCACAGCAGTGCTATGCTATTTCACTTTAAACCTAACATTAGGACGTAGCCTAAGAACTTTGTGTGATTTTGACAACATCAACACCCTTTAACAGCTACAAATAACGGTGCTGTGTCTAACCACTGCCTTCCCAGACTAAATATGAGCTTCCCCTGCGATGAAAATCCTCCTCCAGCCACTCGGATGTGTCCCATATTTCAGTCGCAGCAGTCAACACCTGGCAGAAGAAAACCTCTCAAATCCCAAGCAACTCTGATCTCTGCTTTTTGAGCCCTGCCTTGCCAAACATGTGAGTTCATGCTTCTATTTAATAAAAAATACTCTGGCATCCCCTAGCAAAAATGATGACAGCTTACACAAACACAAAACCACCTTGAATATGTACTATTATTTTTCAGAGGTGTTTATTCAGAAACAATTAATAATTTGGCGTGCATGAATTTGGCATTCATAACTGTCATGGATGCACTGCCTGTTCCCTAAATGTAGGGGCTGGTACATATGGTTGCAGTACACAAATCTGTCGTTCGGTTAAATTTATCACTTGGTACCACACTGACTTTAAGTAAGCCAATACACCATAGCCTCCTCTGCCTTCAGAACCCTGTGGTAACATTTCCACAGAAAATGCAAAGGGTTTCTACAAGAGTAGATAGTCATGTTGCATGAATCTCAAAATTGCAAATGTATCTTTCATCTTTTTTATTTTCTTCGGTAGTTCACATTGTGTGCAGTGTTTCTAAAATGATTACTTATGTCTTGATGTTTTCTTTTTAAAGGTGTGCTACATAACATGTTTTCCACTGCAAAGCATTTAAATGCATTGCAAGCAGGCATACAGGCAACAACAACAATCACAACAATTAAATAATTGGTTAGTCTAGCATGAGAAGTGAACCTCTAATATAATGTTACTATTAATACAGTAATAGAAGTACAATGCAGCCCATGACACATTATTACATTATTGCCCCATTAAGAATGCAATGCATTCTTAATGGGCCAGGCTACTTACCAAGCATTTAAACTTGGATAAAAACTGTTCCCAGCATCAACATGTCTGGTTGTTGCGTATATCATTGTACGAATCGCTATTCCACCGGCGGACTAAACACTGGCGATTCTAGACTTTTTTAACAGGGGTGGCCCTAGTGGAGCACTGATTAATTCAAGGGTGGCATGAGACATACCATCATCAAACCATACGTCATAAACTGAAGGACAAAGAAGGACAAAGACCATACTCTTGCATCAAATTTCTTTTTATTTGAATAAAATCGAACATAAATAAACAAACATATCAAGCTTAATTAAATGAAGATATGAAGAAATATACCTCCAAGGCCTTTTGTTTTTTACAATAACAATTCAAACACAATATTCAAACATAACATCATTGGCCATCTATTTCTGTAGCTGTTAACATCCAAAATCCAAGTTCTCAGGTCTATACAATTTTTTCAATTTTTACATTTTTCATGGAACAATGAATTACAATATCTTTGCCCATCTATAAGTTGGTATTAAAACAACTGAATGCGTCGATTTTTATGTGAGCTGGTAAAAACCTTGATAAAGTCATCCAAATCTAAAGCTTTTGCTCTCCTGGATTCAATACTTAACACACCTAAGTGGCTAAGCCTACTATCAACCATGGTGGTCCGCAAATGTGTCTTTATTAGCTTCAGGGCTGAGAAACTCCGTTCACAGCCTGCAGTACTCACTGGGATAGCTGTGGCAACTTTGCAAAGCCTGAAGAGGTCAGGGAACACCTCTTTATAGGGTTCCAAAAACACAGTGAAGTCTGTAACACTTCCCAATTGTACAGCCCCACTGTCCATCTTTCTCTTAACAACCCTTCTGGCCTGATGTAGCTCATGGGTTAAGTCTTCCTGATCACTGCCATACAAATCACCTAATCCTAAGACTTGACCATTGTCTAGGAATGTACAGCTTTGAGGGTTCAGTTCCTGTATCCCATTCATGAGTACACAGTTTGACTTTGAAAACCTTCTGTCCATCTCACTCATGAGAGAATCTAGGACTGGGTAGAGTAACCTTTGTGTAAATGATTTTTTGTCCTCATCACCCCTGCGTAGGCCTATAGTACAGGTTATATGAGACCCACACAGTTTTGAACTCACTCTCTGTTCTCTCTTTTTTGTAATATTTTCAACTGCTACATTACACAGTTTGGCTGTATCGACTATTTCTTGCCACAAATCATCTGCAAATTTCTCATTCCTATACTCCTGAAATGTAGCATGAAGTGATTCAATCAAATCAACTGCTATGGCTAAGTGAAGTGAGGGGGCCTGTAGCAGGTCAGACAGCCGTTTTGTGGTTCCAAGGAGTTTTTGGAAAGTTGTCAGTAAGGCTATAAATGTAAGGTCAATCTGTGCTAACAAACCTCGAGCATCAACAGATCTGTCCCCATTGTTTTCTGTACTGATCTGCTCAAGAACATGCAGGACGGCTGGTAATCTATCCAATAAGTTCCTGCAAGCCACCGCCCTACATGCCCATCGTGTATCGCTTAATTTCTGTAACTCTCTGCATTGGCCACCGTACATATCTTTTTGAACCTCCAGCCATTTCTGATGTATGTAAGACCCTGTCATATACACATAGAGTCTTTGGAGGAGGGAGAAGAAACAGTCTACCTCTGCCACTGACTTCACTGTGTCCACTAAGACTAGATTCAGGCAGTGGGCATTGCAGTGGACATAAAATGCCTGTTTAGCCTCTGACTGAATTCTGGCTGCCACACCAGAGTGTTTCCCACTCATTACAGCTGCACCATCATAGCCTTGCCCAATCAGGTTATCCTTATAATTCAGCCCATATTTTTCAAGGCACTGTATGATTTTAACACTAAGTCCCTTAGCATCCAAATCCTGAGCATGCTGAAAATCAAGGAAACTTTCATGTACAGCCCCACTGTAGTAATATCTTACTACCAGAGACAGCTGCTCCTTTTTTTGGAGGTCTTTACTTTCATCTGCGATTACAGAGAAAACCTCACTCTCCTTCACCTCCTTTACAATGGCATCTCTCACCATGTTCGCAAGACACTCCAGAATTTCATTCTGTATGGTTGAAGATGTGTACTTTGCATTCCCCTTTCCTCTCATTTTCTCACCTATAGTGGGATCATGCTTGGCAATCACAGTTAGCGTTTCTATGAAATTCCCCCTATTGTCAGAGTCCTCTGACTCCCGATGCCCCCTCTGAGCCTGCTTCTGAGTTGCTGTTAACAGCAGAACCACTGCAATTGTATTTATGTATCTCCTGTTCTCCTCAACTTTTCTTTTGTATTCTTGATCAATTAAATCCATTAACCCGGAATCAGTCAGCATACGATCCTTATATTCTCGCCAAGCAAACATTGCATTGACGTGACTGTCAGACCGGTCATGCAACCTAAGGCCTCCATCTTTATACAGTGCTTTTTTCCAATGTGAAAAACCAGCCTGGGACGTAAATACTGATTCTGACGCTGAAGGGAATGAGAAATGCCTACATGCATAACAGTATGCTGAATCTTTACTAACAGAATATTCCAACCAAGAATACTGGCTGTACCACTGTGGGTTGAATGCCCTCCTTTTCTCTCCTTGTGTAGTCTTGGGGAACATCCTCAGGACAGGTCGAATTGGATCTGCTGCCCTTGATTGAGAGATATCTGGAAAGAAGAAAATAATTCAGCAAATCATACAAACATTTGTTCTCTATATTCTAACCGCAATAAAAAATAAAAATACAGTACACACCAGGAGGTCCAGGGGTTTGGTTGGTCGCAGCAAGTGGAGAGCCAGTATGATGAGATGATGGACCTAAATATGTAAAATATATATATTTTTGTATTAAATACAATGAGTGCAATTCAATATCAGATATATAATAACTGAGATGGCATACCCTCACAGGGATCTGAAGTGTCTCCAGCACCCTTGGCTGAGTCTGAAATAGCATTCAGAATGATTTCACATGATTTTACTTGCTGTAGTAGCCTAAACATTTTATTTTGTGTCAGGCTAAATGAAAATGTTGTTAATCTTTATTAATGTATTTATTTATTTTAAAAAAAAGCCATGGTTACAAGTTGTCTATTAAATCAAGCATAAAATTGAATTCTAAATTGTACATACCCAGGTCATCAGGTGAAGCTGCAAGCTCAGTCTCACCCTGCCTGTCATCATCCTGATCTGACTCGCTAACGTTATCTGAACCGCTGTCTCCAGGTTTGCTTTTCTTGCTGCTGACAAAGAACTGTTGGATACTCTGGTTCCTTTTCATACTGCAAAGACAGATTCACTTCAGAACAGTCAACAAACCCCTATGCTATCAATTCAAGGTTTTAAATTAAATAAACACCAATTAAAAACTAACATCAGTCTAAACTATTACCGTATGTCTTTCAAAACGGACCCGCGAATGGAAAGTATGGAAGCATAACGTTACAGCCATTATATAGCCTAATGCTACACACACTAGACAGTGAGTAGCTTATGAATCACAAATGAAACATCGTCTTAACATTACATTAGGATAGATCTATCATTAAACGCTTTTACAAACGTAGCCTACAGTTAACACACTGACCTAGCAAATGTCGACTGAGTATGCAAAATAGGCAGGTAGAAAATGTAGCCTACATGACGTGATTCAACAGACGTGATACTGGGTTGTGTGTGTGAATAGATATCATAGGCAGACGCGATATGTAAATATGTCTTTGCTTGCTAGCACAAGCAGTAACCTAGTGCTGTAAACTCACATGTTATAAAACAATAAGCCATGTATAACGGCAGTTCTTTGGTAACATCAAAAAACGTGGTACTTAAATTTCTGACGTCTGACTCTCCAAACTCCCGCACTGGTTTAAAGGCAGCCAGGCAGCACGTGCGTCAAGAAGGTTCCGCCTTTGACCACGTTAATGGCCAATCGTAGACAAGTATTCAGGGTGGCACCTGGGGTGGCCAATCGAATTTCAGGGGTGGCGCGTGCCACCCCAAGCCACCCCTCTGGCTTCGCCTCTGGGACTAAAGTTTTATAGGATACCTAGAGGATCACGACCATTTCAGAGCAACCGACGGCGTCTGTGGCTGCAGGCGATTAAACGTGTGGACTGAAATGAGGACATAATCAAAAATGCTTGTTATTTTTATTTTATATTCGTCATTTCACAAAAGGAAAGAAGCAGCTTTCTGCACAGGAAGTGGACACAGCTAGACAACTTTCTCGTGTGAGGATCCATGTACAACGAGTCATTGGTCGGTGGAAAAACTTTAAGATTTTGCAAACTGTTATTCCAGTGTCGCAGGTTAACATACTAGATGATGTTGTTATTGTATGTGGTGCCCTTACAAACCTCTGTAAGAGTGTTGTTCCCAAATGAGTTACACATAACCATGTATGACATGTAATGGTATTTGTACATTTGTAAAACATGAATTTAGGCCTACTGTTCTTAAAACTTAATGCATTTTAATAAACCTCCTCACATTGGCTGCTACTGGTGTGTGCAATGGTCCCCCCCCTAGATTATCTCAACAATTCAGAGTGCAGTATTACTTTTATTAGTAATGTTGTTACTAACAACATTTCATTTCCATTCAGTTTCATTCCATTCAGGTGCCATTAAAGTGCCACTAAACAGCAACAACAAGGAAAGTAGGAGTATATGTACAATTTATTAGAATCAAATTATTCTGTATGTTCTAAACAGTAAATAATAATAATTTTAAGTTATCTCTATGGATACATAGTATACATAGAATTACAGAATAAAACATTAAATATCTTGTTGCACTGAAGTGCATAGATAGACACAGCAGTCAATAACATAAAATGCACTGAAGTGCATAGACACGGTCAATAACAACATAACATGTAAAGAAAAGGCTGCTGATGAAGACAACGTATTCATAAGCATCCAGTGACTTATAGGCTCGTAATTTCTCTCTGGTGTACACGCTTGGTTTCTCAACTAAATAGGTATACAAATCCGGCCACTATATATTTGGCCACTTACTAACATCTTCAACCCACTCCTCAATTTAACACGGATCTGGAAGTCGTACACCATTTGTCAAAGTTAACTTCTTAGAAATGGCATAGCAGCATTAGTGAGTGAAATGCTATTAGTTATTAGTGCCTGTTCAAGTATTCAAGAAGTTTTGGTGACGTGTTACGTGTGCGACCCGCCACGGGGGAATTAAAAAAGCAGCTAGCAGCAATTAGCAGTATATTGTGTGTTGTATACGATGCACAGCAACTTTGCTTGCGTTTGTAGAATGTGCACGGCTAGAAAAAACATTCTATTGTCTATTGTACTCGCTGCCCAACTCACACTAGGGGTGTGTGTGTACCAGTTCAGTGTAAAAAAGCATAGCCGTCGTAACAACGGGTCTTCTTTATGGCAGTATTGCGGGATGTTTAAAAAGGGCTTCTGTTTCGAATTGACTATGCCTGCCTCTGTATGTCTCTTCTGCTCTCTTTACAACTCTTGAATCTTACCTACAGCACCTTTAATGTCATTTTTTGTAACAAATTGATTCAATGTAAAGGGGGCTGTCTAGCCCTAATTAATATTAATGCACAGACTTTGAGTCAGAGGTAAAAGCTAAGGTAGCATTAGTAGACAGGGGAGACGTTTGTCACAATGTTCTGACTTGATCCTATAAGTACGAAAATATCATCAATAAAGAAAGAGATCAGCCAAGAGACGCTGACTTTAATGTATTCCTATCTACCTTATCTTTTTTTTTGGATCAATATACCTTTTAGACTGACCATACATTTTTGTCAATATGCACAGTGAATAATGTTTCAGACCAAATATTGGAGTTTCAATTTTGCTCCAAATGGAAATCTCACTGCTGTTTATTGAAACGCCGATATTCTCAATGATTCTGCAATTCTCTTTTATTGAACAACTTAATTTAGTTCTGTTTACCTCCACATCAACAACGTGATACTCCAGAGGCGATGTCCTGATATCCTCAGGCTAAATCAGCTTCAAACTTTTATGTTTCGCATTGCCTACTCTGCCCTATAATGGAGGAGCGCTGTTTTACTTTAAGAGGTGCTGGAGATCAGATCAAGATTCAAGAGCTATTATTTAAGTGTAATTTGTTAGCATTCAGGGCATCTCTTCCCTGATTGGTTCGGGGAGTTCATCTTGCCTGCCAATCACAGGTATGTGAAATGCAACACTTCTCTCGTGCTTTGAGATCAACTTGTGCAGTCTTGCTCAATCTGTCAGTGGGCATTCAAGCCAATAGTGATTGAAGTGGCATGAAGAAATTAAATGGCGGAGACCAAGACAAGCGGTGTAATCACTTGGATAATAAAAAAATGAGAAAAAAACAGCCACACGGCTTAGGCTATCTCCTGCCATGCAGGCCCTGGCTAAATGGGTTACAATTGTAAAAGCGATTTGAATTTTAATGGTGTGGGAACCAATTTCGATGAAGACAAACATACAAACACATATATAGGCCTACGATGTTGCAATCAACCCAACACTGGATAAATGATTTATACATTAACATTCAATACATCATACTCAACTGATCAATACATCTCATCAATACATCAATACTCATTTTGTTAAAATGTTCAAATGCGTAGCAGTTGCAAAGTTGTAGTAAATAGGCTGACTCTCTATTTTCTATTATGCCTTTTGTCAATCTGACTGGACAGGGCCTCTATCACGTATTTATTTTAAATTTAATTATTTAAATTTATACTCTACTATTATTGTTATTATTTTTGAGGATTATTATTATTATTATCAAATGCGTTAATTATTTAAAAATGCTGCATCGAAAGCTGCATTCTGCAGTATTTTCGTGAATGTGTGTAAATAAAAAGACAGCAATGGCATGAAAACATGACTACTTTTCTCACTTCAGATAACTTGCTGTAGACTTTTAACAGCAGCCAATCAATATCAAATAGCAAACAAGCATTTATGCACTGCCGACTAATATTTAATCAATTTCAGAGAAAAAAAATGCCTCATGTGACTATTTTGCAACGAATTAAGCTAACCGATTCTGACTAAAAAACAAGTTAGAGGTGAGCTAATTCAATCATATCTTACAGAGATACCATTAAAAGCAAGTTAGAGGCTAGCTAATCTAATGATATCCTGCTAGCATAGCATTAGCGGCTAACTCGTCCTGCCAGCTAGTTATTTTATCAACAGACTTCCGAGGCTGACGGGCGGTGGGCGACTCACAGCTGTACTCCGGTCTGCTGCCGTCGCTGCTTGCTTGTATATGTCACTGAGATTACAGGTTGTAAGAAACAAATAATAACCACCCCACACTAAAAAAAAAAACAAAAACAAAAAAAACACCCCGCACAAAAAGCCACATTTCCAGTTATACTGGAAAAAAGGGATTACTTGGAATTGGCACTCAGCAATCAGTAGGTTCAGTATGCTAGCAGGGGCAGCCGCTCTTCAAAGCTTCACTACATTACTGGGAACAATGCGTGTAGGACACTGACGCACGCACGCGCACACACACACACACTGCGCAGGACATAAATCAGATCACTACAGTGATCTGATTTATGTCCTGCGCAAACTCAATCATGTCAGCAGCCATTGAAACACACGCCTCAACTTGGACGTGGTTATTACCACGTGTGAATGGCTTCAACGCCTCCTTTGGCTCTGTGTGTTTCAGCAGCATGACTGCCAGATGCAAGTATGAACAACAGCAACCCAATCGCAACAGAAGTATCAGGGAACCGCAAAATAAAGGTTGGTAAAGTTTGTTTGTTTTGTCTGTTTTGTTTTGTCGATGCTTACAAAGCATCCGACGTTGTCCAATGGGTATTGTTATAAAGCTCTCCCACACAGTGTGGTACAATAACCATTACAGTAGCCTACAATGGCTGTGAGGAGAGCCATTGAAGAGATGTTATGTATGTTTGATTAGGTTGTGAGACATTCACAAGGTTTAAAAAGGTTGTTGGGCTGGAATTAGTTTTTTGTGAGTATGGTTTGGAAAGTAAAGGTAAAGACATTGGCAGGTAAGGACCGAAAGAAAAATACATTACAAACACAATCTATTATGAATACAAACAATCTATAATGACCTTTAAATAAAACACAACTGAATGACTCACACGTCTGACGATAAGCTATCTTATGAGTATAGCTTTGCAAGGGATACAGAGATAAAACCTCATGAGGTTTACGGTGTTTCTTTTACATTTTCACAGTGATACATTTTCTTTAGAGAGTTTATGAGATAGAGGGCTATTATGATGTCAACCTGTACAAAGACACAGAGCTTAGATCACACAGAAAACGCCCCATGACATATCGAAAAATAAATTGCATGAAGTGGCAAAAAATGAATTGCTGCATATTCTCTTCATAAAGTTAAAGATGCCATTTAGTTTTGCACTGTATTTATTATATTGAAATTACTATTTACCATATTTACATTAACAAACAAAGCATCAATTTAATAATTTTAGTAATTGAATGGTAAATTACTAAATTATTATATTCAATTACTAAAAATATTCAATTGATGCTTTGTTTGTAAATGTACAGATGGTCACTCGCTGTATTTAAGCATTACCTTATAACATATTATAACACTGCCATCTTGTGGCTCACCGCAGTCATTGCTGCAGTGGACCCTTTTCACCGAGGCGTCATCGTAGGATCAACACTGGTGTCGCTCATAACACTAATCATGGGTCTGCTCCTTTTATGGACCAGACCCGGGTAGCGGACTAGTGGAGATAACACACATGGTGTTATTACATCTGTTATTCTGAGCCACGATTAGGCTCTTCTAAAGAAAAATGTAACATGTGTAATCTGCTAATTCATTGGTATACTCTTTACTATTACTATTACTTTACTATATGGTTTATCTTAGGACCCAATTTGTTTGGAGTTTATTTGGACTTTTAATGCTATTAATAATATTAACATTTGTCACACCAGGAATATGGTGTAACATTGGACATACATGAATACACCTACATACTGCAACACAATTTGAAGTAAGTAATATACATTCAGTCTAGTTTGATGTGGCTATCTGGCTGTTGTGTACAACTGTTTCGCACTTTACAGTACAGAGCAACTGAATCGATCAAAGTGACCCGCCTGGTGGCGGCAGTGGCTAAGGAGGTAGAGCAGGTGCTGAAGGTTGCTGGTTCTACCCCCGCTCCTCCTAGCTGAGTGTCGAGGTGTCCCTGAGCAAGACACCTTCTGTTGCTTTGCATGGTTGAATGGTATGTGTGTATAATTGTAAAGTGCTTTGAGTGGCCACAGGTCTGAAAAGCGCAATATAAATGCAGTCCATTTACCATTTACTTGACCACAACCAGATCATGTTCCTGTTGTGTTGTTAACAACAGGAACCCCCACACTAGTAGTAACCCAAATACTTTCCCATTTCCCAGTTTGCTTCATTCAGAGCTTCCTCATACAGATTCTAGGACTAGGTGCCAAAACCCAGAATATTACCCAAGTCACAGCCTGTCCATAAGTCACTGAACCATAGTGGTGGTACTGCAGCAAACAGCCCTAAAAGGAACATTTATATGAACCATACAGCATGGAGGACCGTGTCTTCCCTTTGGCCCCAGGCAACAAGTCGACTGAGTCTGACAGCACTGAGTCGAAACGAGGGGTATCTTAACCTCTGGTAACTGTTTATTGCTGTTAGCAGTCAGACAAGGCCCAGAGCCTTGGCACTGCTTTCACCTTGCCCATAGTCCACACAAACAACACCTGTAGAAAGGTTGGGCTTGATATTATACTGTATTTCATAAATGTGCTGCTCAGTATGGAGAGAGCAGAGAAAACCTTCCAAAGAGCTCCTTGTATTCAATACTCTATTCCTATACTATTCCTATACTAATATTCCTCATGTACAGTGTTAATAAAAAGGAAAGGGTAGGTAACCTATCTTTAATAATCAAATGGAAAACATTTATAAAGTTGAGTTGATTGCAAAAAAAGATATAAGAAACAAACAAGTTTTTTTAATTATTAATTTACCTTTACATACACTTTGGCTTACAGGTTTAATGACGCAACCTGATACACCATCAAAATGACCTAATTTCCAGGTTGCATGTTACGTTTCAAGGCAAACAACATACATTTTCATTTTTGTTTCCAGACCAAACAACCTATAATTATGTCGATGAGTTATGTACTATTAGCGGTTATGTACCCAGTTATGCAGCAATCTCGAGCTGTTGTGTATATTTCCATATACATGTTCGTTAAAATACACAATTACAATGTGATCAAGAGAATTTGACACATTTTATGTATCACTGGCTTCGGCTGGTTCCGATACGAAGTGAAGCACACCCTTAATTCGTAGGGAATCAGAGGTGGAAAGTAACAAATTACAATTACTCTCGTTACTGCAATTGAGTAACTTTTTTTGCTTTTTTGTTTTGAATTTTTTTGTCATTTTACTGTGCTTAAGTAGGTATATTTAGTTTGAAGTAATTTACTTAGCACTTTAAACATTTCACACATCACATTTTAAAACGCTTCCGTTACAGGCAGAGCTGGCCCTAGATCTTTGAGGGCCCAAAATTTGGTCTGGGCGCCCACAACATTTTTTTGTGCGCTTGCAAATGTGTCTGCCATTACAAACACATTAGAAACACTCACTGAAACACTCAAAGTAAAGCTGAATGAATGCACTTGCCATTTTTACTTCTACTTTGTTTTTGTCTGAATGCTTAGTGTTAAAAAAATGTAAACGCCATTAACTGTTTGTCCACTAGGCAGCTCCAAACCTGCAGTATTAAAACATCTACTCTTGGTGTAGCAGAAAGATAAAAGATTCTAGTTTGATTTTATGTTTTCATTTTTTACATTATCATCTACAGTATATACCAATAATAACTGGGCACAGTATGAATAACTACCCATGTAAAGTGCAAAACAACTTAAATACAAGTCAATTCAGCAAACGATGCATGAGTTTGGGGCCCCCTGGTGGCTGCGGGGCCCTAAGCAGCCGCTTAGTTGGCTTATTGGGTGGGGCAGCTCTGGTTACAGACTAAAATTAGTTATCCCTGGCTAACTGCAGCATAGAGTCCAATCTATTGACCCTGGCTAACTGCAGCACCAGGTGAACGACAGTCAGATAGCAACTAAAATACGTTGCCGTTTAATCACAAAAGAGATGGAGACGGATGAGTTGGAAAATACTTCCAAATGCCCCATCGGATTTGGTTGAAGTTGAGGATTAATACAAAAAAAGAACCTAGTTTGAGCGTTATATATTTTTTAATTTGTTTTTATTGAATGAAAGAGATGATATAGCCTAAAATAAAGTAAGTACATTTTAAATTAGCTACTTTTTACTTTTACTCAAGTAATTTTACTTCTACATAAAGGGGCTGTAGACAACTTTTCCCACCCTAGCGTTTGAAAGTGGTATTATTTTTGCGCCGCTGTTGCAAAGACAAACCGGATCGCTTTCCGTTTCCTCAGAGCCTAGCAACCACTAACAACACAAGACACGCATTTGTTTGGAAATTTCCGCAAAAGAAGCCATCAACACTTTGGAAATAAGAAAGAAAGAAGCATGTTTACTGAGGAGGTTAAGTGAAATTGGCATAATTTTATTTAGGAACAGGCAAAAGCTATTTTACTGATGTGCATTGCATAGTAATATCATAGTTTGAGTATTGCTTCGCACAAAGAAGTATTCGAAGCAGGGGTTGGCGTCGGGGTGGAGGGGGGAGTAGAAGAAAACATTAGGAGGAAAACCGTGAGTTTATTCATTCATTTAGTCAATAATGGAGACATGAAAGCAGATACAAATTCTTCAGTACGTGTTGAGAAAAGCTGGGTTGGTAGCCTGACTGGATCGCCTGGCGAGTCACGACATGAGGTTTATTCAGGTAGTATACTCAATGCAAAAACGTAGCGTACGCAGATATAAGTAGTGTCATCAGATTGGCTTTACTTCGGTTGTTCCACCGTCCGCCATTTCCCCTACTGGGGATAGCTAATGGGGATAGCTACAGATAGCTACCGGGTAAACAAAAGGGCTATTCCTCCTGGTTTGGTTGCACACTTGCAATGGTTGACGAGTTTTCTTTGTGCAGTAAAGTGAGCCTTCATTTTTCCCAGGAGATCGTACCCAGTAGCAGACAAAGCTGCATAGTGAAAGCGAGGCTTATAGGGAAGCTAAGGGAACCAATCTAAACGCTAATGGTCAATGGTGTCATTATTCTGTAGCCATTATACTGTGCAATCAACATTTACTTCATATTGATATGTTGTCTACAGGACTTTTAAGTAAAATGTCCTCAAAGTAAAAGTACTTCTACTGAAGTAGATTTGTTTTGTACGCTTTCCACATCTGGGGGGAATTATTTCTACATGGAAAATTATTTGGCAGACACCAAAATGATTTCACAGACAGCCAAATGAAAATCTGAACCTCCAAAAATAGAATTATTTAGAAAATGGCAAGGCTCTAAGGGGCGTAGCCTTGTGAGACCATCCACATATCCAAGTTTGCATTACGCAATGAATATCAGTCTGGCCTCGGCTGGGCAGCAATTACATAGGCGTATTTTAGTAGGGACGCCAGGGAAATGCCCCCACCGATGTCCTGAAACCAGTAAATTGTCCATTGCAATCAAACTGAAAATGGATTTATAGAGACATAGTGTTCAAATTAACAAAATCATCTCTGTCCTCTTACAAAGAGAAACGACGGGTCTGCCAAATCGGCAATCTCTCCCATCATCTGATCTGCAATGAACCGTCCAATCAACAGCTTCCTCTGAAAGTCTATATTTCAATGCTTTTTAGACGTCTTTTAAGTGTCTATATTTCTGTTTTTTAGACATTTATTAGATGTCTATATTTCAACGTTTTTTGGACAGCTATTAGACATCTACATTTCGACACTTTAGATGTCCCACTCAAACCCTAATCCTAAAAGCAAACCCTAGAACCATAAACCAAACCCTAAAATCTAACCCCAATTGGAAACCGTAACCCTAATACCAAACCTTAGAACCTGCAACCAAACCCAATCAATGTTGTGTAGTTTACCATTAGGGTGAGTGGTAGTTAGTTTTTCTTTAATAACTTTTTTTCTGAAGGTCAGAAAGACTCGTAACCAATGTCCGTCTGATGGTTTTTGGAGACTGCTGTATGATGGTTTTTGGGGTTAGGGTTACCGCGTTTGGTTCCATTGGAACTGGCTCCCGAATTAGTGGGGACGGAGCCAACTAAAAAGTCTCTACGACCATCAGAACAAAAGTTATTCAAGAAGGGCTCATCTTGATTATACCAAGATGACCCCTAACCCTACCGGAATCAGTTTTTATCCAATAACCTAACCCTAATATGAAACCCTAACCTTAATTGGAAACCCTAAGCCCTAATATGAAACCCTAACACTAATTGGAAACCCTAACCCAAATTGGAAACCCTAACTCTAACCCTAATTGGAAACCCCAACCCTAAAATATGAAACCCTAACCCTCTTATGAAACCCTAACCCTAATTGGAAACCCTAACCGTAACACCTAACCGTAACCATATATACTGTTGTATATAAAGCAAATAAGTAGTAATTGGTATTAGAGTTGAGCCGGATACTCGGCTGAAACGAGTATCCGGTACGGATAAAGCACTTTTGCCGAGTACGAGTATTATACGAGTAATACGAGTCAATATCTGTGCTCCGATGAATGAAAATCCTCATTGGGTAGCTGACTGTGTCAGCGTTTGTGATAGGCTACAGCGCCCCTCCCCTACACAATGCAGATGTGTTGTGTCCCGCTCTGATCACTCACACATGGAACAGCTCTCTGTCTCTCCCTCAGTCACTCAGGTTCGCGGGTCATTTTCCGTTAATGTTCAGGGTTTCTTCAGCTTCAGGTTTGTTATTACTTAGGTTGGTACTTACTTATGAACCAGTAGAGTTCTGGTAAACGTGGGTTCGTTCAGACGTGGTGCCGTCTCTGCCTGTCGGAGATTTTTTTTTCTTTTTCTTTTTTTAACCGTCATCTGGCTGCCTGGCTCTAACCATTTTGTTTTTACTTCACGCACGGTGTCCGACACTTTCTTGCTGTATTTCGTGAACAAATAAAGCTAGTAGTGGTATAAATATTGGAAATCAAGCTACACATGCACACACACACACACACACTCTCTCTCTCTCCCTCTCCCTGCCGGTCGTCGGAGTTTTTTTTTTTTTTTTTCAATGCTGATGCTGACCTGTAAATAGTTTTCTAATCAGCAATAAATAACAATTTCTGATCAACCCATATCAATTGCATGCTTAAAGGAGCTATATGTAAGAAATGTACTCAAAGTAATCATAAAATGACCCTAATATGTCAATAGACATTGAGGAATCATGTTAATTTCAAGTATTTATGTCAGACATAATAGTAGTCCAGCCAGAATATTTAATTTCAAACGCAATATTTCTGTACCAGGAAAACTGTTTTGTTTTCATTTTGTGTTTTGGTCTGTTGCGCCACCTTCTGCCTAGCGTCCAATCGCGAAGTCAGTACTGTGTCGCCATCCGGGTTGCCAGATAGGCTGAGCTGCAGCCATTTACTGTATAAGGAAGGCTGCAGCTACAAATGTTTCGGGTCAGAAATGTCTGACGTTACTAAATGCATTCGTGAACATGTTTACATTGCACTATTAGCCTACCAAATATATTTTAGTTGGGTAATGAAAATGGTCCATGTTTCCACTGGAGTGAACTATTGCAGTATATCTTTAGAATTATATTTGGCTTATCGCCATTATTCAGTTTTTGCTAGAAAAACATGTTTGAAGCGAATCATTGCGTCGTTGCCTCATGGGCGTTTTCACGAAGTCAGTATCATTTGCTCAATGACTGTATGTAAGGATTTCACACCATTGAGGTGCCATTTACTGCACACCGACTGCAGTGTGGATGATAATAAAACAGCGGTCAGAGCTGGCGTGTGTGTCCGACAGGGCTGCTCTATTCGGACACATTACTATGAAGCCCCGGTGACGGTGTGGGAGTGTGGATGCTAATAAAACAGCGGTTACAGCATGTGTGTGTGTCCGAGAGGGCTGCTCTATTCGGACACATTACTATGAAGCCCCGGTGACGGTGATGCAGTTGGTCAATATTATCAGGGATCTATGCAAGGCAAGTGTATTTGTATAGCACACTTCATACACAGAGGCAATTCTATGTTCTTTACCTAAATAAAAGCAAAGAACAGTATGTAAAACACTTGTCATGGTTGCTCCTTCTAGTAGACGCAGTGTTGTGTTGAGTAATCCGGGAACGGGGAATCTGGCAACCGCTACTCTGGGGGGGGAGGGGGAGGGAGTACCACGCTGTACAGTATTTACAACCTGGTTGCAATAACAGTTTTGGCCAGAGAGGACGCAATCCTACATATAGCTCCTTTAAAATAACATACCGGTTAAAACCTCGCTCATTTCAAGACAACCCGACCCATTTCCGGGTTAAATCCCGCCCACTTCCTGGTTAGGCCCCGCCCACTCCGAGTACAGCTACAGATACAGATAATTCATATGGTTAACAGATACAGATACAGATAATGCTGTACTCGCTCATCCCTAATTGGTATGAAGGCACAACTATAGGCTGTGGTGGTTGGTAAAAAACAGTTTTCAGGATCATCTCTAGAAGCCTACAATATTTGTGCTAACATTTCTTGTGCATGTCTCGTGCACTTCTTGCTCTCACATCATCCTCTCCACAGCTAAAACCAGAGATACGCCCTTGAGCAATTGATTTCCAAATATGGGCACCACCTTACGTTGTTTAAAAAATCGAATCCAGTTGGAAATAAAGCAAAAACATATTCTCCTCTGAGAAAAGCCTTCAATGGAAATGTCTGTTCATATTTTAACATTGTTATTCACTCTATTTCGGAAAAACTGTTTTGATTGCTACACTGTCCTCTGGCACTTCATGTATATTTGTTTTAATCTGCAGTGCTCCTTGTTCGTCATGAACTAAAACTCCCTCCCCCAAGCACTGATTGGTCCTGTCATTTCTTTTAAAATTTTGGATCAGATTGATCTCGCAAGATCAAGATGGTCTCACGAGGCTAGCTTACTCTTTGTGGTTCTGACCTTTACGGTATAATGTGTAGCACTCCAGCAGTCTCTGCTCTGTGTACCAGGATTGTGTGGTGCTGACCAAGAGGTCTCCTGTTCTCACAGAATCTCTTTTGACAGATTTTCCGGATCACAGCATGGGTGTGCTTACTGAGGTTTGGCCCAAGGAGGAGCTGAGGGATTTTATATAAGACCTCCATCTCATCTCAACCGTAGAGTGTCCTTGTTCTAACATCCACATTCCACACGCTCGCTCCTTCCGTTCTGGATCCAGTCAGGTACCTCGGTTTGCACCAGAAGGTCGTTTAGGGCCACGATAACTTCCAAAATGGCATTGAAGAAAACCCTATTGTCTGTCTCCCCACCATTGATAAGCTGCAAGGATAACCTTTGGAGTCATTCTGATCATTCTAATCAATCAATTGCTCAACAAATCAAATTCAATGTCCAGACAATACAGCCCGCAGCTGGTGTAACCCAGCTTTAGACTCCTCCTTCTGCTCTGCACTCTGGGTTTCTGCATCTGAGTCAGAGGGACATGGTGGATTGAATGATACGGTGTAATACAGTTTGTCCGTGGGTGGAGATTCTCGGCTTTTCTGGTTGCGCCTTCCTTCCCACACTTTAATCCAAATGGCATTTGATTCTCCTTCTTGTGTATGGTAGTGTGAATCGCACCTGGCTTCTTGTTGATGAATGGTATTATCAGCAAGCATACATTTTTGCATATTATCATTATTACTGCTATTTAGCTTTTTCAGAGTGCAACAGGGTACAAAGTGTACAAACATGTTAAAGAATAATCTTTGAACTCTCTGGACATTGAGTGGCCACTAGACTGTTAAATGTTGCTAAACATTTGGTACACATGCCGTGAATGCTTTCCACTAAAGGGCCATTTCACTTTACTACTTTACTACTAACTATGCTGGCCACTACAGCCACTAGCTAGTTTTAATTTAAACTAGCTAGTCTACATTAAGCATAAGCACAATAGGAAATATTCATCTACTTGAATTTTGCCGTTCAAAATATCTATTACAACCTGTAAACATTTACATTTTAATGATGTGTTGACAGTTGTTATTAACAGTGTTGTATGTTATTCTATGTGCAATTGCTCAGAAACCTTTTGAGATCTAATTGTAATTGAGATCTAATCTAACTCATTTCGTTGAAAATGCAATGATCAAATACCCAGCCATTTTATCGTAATAAAACATGTAGTCTAGCATTGAAGATAAAAATAACCCACCTATTTTTGTTGTTTAATTCATTAGTCATTCAGTAAGGAAACCAGTAATGAATAACAAAGAGTCCATCCTTCATCTTCAATTCTGTCGCAAGGCTTCTACCCTTGAAAAATAGACACACTATTATATAAATATATATATATATTTGGTCTTTGTAGGTTATTCATTCATACAAATTGTATGAATGATTACAAAGTCATTAGACTTACACTTCACTGACTGAAACTGGAACGAAAGCTCCAGGGTATTTTGGACAGCAAAAATATATTTTTGTTATATTAATATATAACACAAAATTAATATATAACATAATTACAAGTAATATAGTCATATTAATAATTCGGCTACATTTTAAAATAGTAGCATATTACTAAACTAATTCATAATGTTACATGTAGTGCCTTCAATTAGAAATGATAGCCTTGTGTGGTGATTTCAATGATCTATTTTGGATTTTAACCTGCAATTTGACAAATAACCAGAAGATGGCACTAACAATATAGCAGAAACTTTCCCCAAAATCAATCGCTTCATTATCTCTGCTTTTTCTTTTATAAAATAACCTTAACACATGCTTTCTTATCAATGTACTATGTCACTCAAATATAAATATTTATTTGAGAGGTCGATTATTACATTACATTACATTTAGCAGACGCTTTTATCCAAAGCGACTTGCAATTGAGGACATAATCAAGTTTCAATATAATCAAGAGCAATAAAGACAAAGGCGATTCAACTTCAATAGCATAAGAGTGATCAACATAGCTTCAATAACAGTGAACAAAGTGAGCATCATGGCTTCATTATTCAACATGGTTTCAGGTGCTCTCGGAAGAGAAGGGTTTTTAAGAGCTTCTTGAAGACAGGGAGGGACGCCCCTGCTCTTGTAGCAACTGGTAGCTTGTTCCACCATTGGGGAACTGCAGATGCGAATGATCTCGACTGAGATCGCCTTGTGTTTAAGGAGGGCGAGGCCAGTCGGTGCTGTTGTGATGAGCGCAACGCCCGGGCAGGGGTGTAAGCCATTATGATCAATGTATGTTCTATATCCGGCTTCGATTCAACGACAAGCTGCAGTGTGGAGGACCAAAAGGGACATAATTAAAAATAAATGAATGAATAATGTATGTCCTCTATACAGGTGAACTTCAGCCTAGTTGGGAGCTCAACGCTTCAGATGACTGTTACCCTACTGTATTTTCTCCATTATGCCTTATTTGTAGTATAGGCAGATGCCGCACACTGGACTAATTTTAAAAATGAAAATAAACCTTGAATAAAATCTTGCATCTCTACATGGGCCCCCCAGCATAACATTCTTCGCTGAAGAAACAGTGTGATTATAAATGCATTTGGGAGAGCTGCTGTAGGCTTACTTGCTCCAAAGAAATCACATATACAGCGTGTTTGCAACCTGCATGGGTCCATGTAGCACAATACAGCCCCGAGCCCCTCTTCAGCAACCTGCTGCGGTGTTTATTAGGTCATCATTACAATCCAATTAAAAGTTGTGCTCGCTGATGAAAACGACACACACACACACACACACACATTTTGTCATAGTCTTGTTGTGGTAAATTAAGCCTCACATGTTAATTATTTAGTAGCAATTTACTTTAGGTATCTATCTCTAAGTGGGCGGTAGGGAAACGACGGTGGAAGATGTAAACATGCGTTTTCTAGTTGTTATGCGGTCTCACTTATATATATTTTTTGTGTTAATTGCAGCTTCTAGCCAAGCTGACGGCTGTGATGTTAACTGGATCGGTCTTGGTATCGAAAAACAAAGCAAAGTGTTGCTCCTCCCGCTGCTACTCATGTGGAGGCCACGCTCCCATTTGGTCCTGAGCACATCCATCCATTCAAATCCATTCCATTCATGCTCACCCATTCATAGGCTGTTTTGCTTTCTGAATCTCTTTCCATCAATAACATATCATTAGTTTGATTAATTCATCTGGGTACTCTGCAATCTTGTCACATCACCAGGCACATGAAAGACAGTGTAATAGTTGAGCATTTCTTATTATAATTTCCTTATTTCCAAAAAAGTAAAATGTATTCAGAAGTGGCGTCTCTTGCTGTGAAGACAGTTTTTGAAGTGTTAACAGAAGCCCGCCCCTCCCTCCCTCCCTCCCTCCCTCCCTCCCTCCCTCCCTCCTCCATATGGTCACACAGGGCAAGTTTAAATTGAATACATTCAAAAAGGAATTTCATTTATAAACTGCTTTGTCAGGTAATATGGATACTAGGCATTCATTTATATGCATTTGCTTTTTTTCTCATTTATCTGCATAATTTATATGAATTTTATATACCACATTCAGAATGGTATTTTGCCATGCTTTCATTTATATGCATTTGCTGAATAGTATGAAAATTTGATTGCATGCCACTATTGCATGCGTCACCCAGTGGTGTTTGTGTGTGTGTTTGTCTGAACGTTTCAAGTTTGTCCTGCCTGATGGATAAAGTCCATGGAGAAATTGTAGCTTTAAAGCTTTAAGGAAGCAGATTGTTCACTATAAAGGTTTACAGGGTGGATCCTTCCTCTCTAGGGAGGCTGGGATTCCATACTTTAGACACATGCTTTCCTATAGCAAAGCCGAACGTATTGTGCCTGTAAAATATAAGGGACAAATTGTTCATAATGGTGTACCTTTCTGCTTCAGAAACCATATGCTGATCCGTTTTAGTATATAAGTTGTGTCTGTTAGCAATTAAAATCTTTATTCAAAAATATGAAAATAGACTAAGGTCGATTTTCTTCTTTTGCATCTTGCCTTGAATGTTGATGCCAGAGACTTGCTGACAGGCATTACCGGATGAGTATTCCAGGAAATAAATAGGCAACATGTTTTAATCCTAATTAACTGGTGTCTCTGGAAGCCTTTTCATCACTTGTTTGCTCTCCTCCTTGCCAAAAATGAACACACAAAAATATTAGTTTATATATATATATATATATATATATATATATATATATATATATATATATATATATATATATTAGATGTGTGAATGGGTGGAATGGCACAGTGTTAAATAGTTCATTGGTTGATTGGACTACAGAGTGTAAAATGAAATGGGTTGAGTTGAACAAGAAGGATCTGAAGTGGTTTTGCAGATTAACAGCAACAGGGCT